>OX578144.1:105056055-105646055 GCA_951213105.1 Amaurobius ferox
CCCATTTCAATTTTCTTATATCTATGCAGGTCATCACACAAAGCAGCCTGTTTTTGTGAACATGCATTGTCATTAATGGAGTATGCATTTTCCTATCAAAATATTTTGAAGCAGTGGTTGTCCCATGCTATCGGGGCAGAGCGAAGCGAGGCATTCGGGGGATGTTGGCGAGCGACAACGAGCAGAGGGTAGTAGCTCCCTAGTAACTTTATAGGTTCTCATCTTCCAAATATAATCTTAAAAATGGAATAGTTTGGTGTCAACTGCTCTCACTGTACATAATCATAGAATATCTGTAGGAACGTTATTAAAAATTGAAATACCACAGTGATGTAAATAATATCATTGACCGACTTCGCACTATTTATTACGCATTATTCTATTTACTCTACATAATTATTCTATTTATTCTACATTATTATTCTATTTATTCTACATTATCTTATTTATTCTACATTATTATTCTATTTATTCTACATTATTATTCTATTTATTATACATTATTATTCTATTTATTCTACATTATTATCCTATTTATTCTACATTATTATTCTATTTATTCTACATTATTATTCTATTTATTCTACATTATTATTACATTTACTCTACATTATTTCTATATTTATTCAGCATTATTATTCTATTTATTCTACAATATTATTCTATTTATTTTACATTATTATTCGCAAAACTGGTCATAGATGTTTTTATCTGAAATGCTGTTATTCGAGAATAGATGCTGTTATCAGCAGTAAGAGTGAATTCCAAATGTCTTCATTCTTGTTCAAATATATGTGTTTTACTCTTCTATAAAGCCACTTTCACTTTAATTAGGCAGAAGAGAATTATAAAAGAAAACGTAAATGAAATAGAAAAAAAAGCTCGAATATGCATCTAATTGTAAAAAATTATCAATCAGTAACTGCAACAAAGAGAACGGTCTCCAGAAACAAAATACTCTATTTGATACAGGTCCAAATGCGCTTAATGACGTGTTAATGACATCTGAAGTAACAAAGTTCTCAGATGGACAAGTAATATTTTTATTTTTGCCGTCAGCATGTCACTAAGCGATACGGAGAGCCACCATTAAACTGTGAATTGGCTTAATAATGTCTCATTCTTCCTGGTTTTATTATCCGAGATTCGCAGATGATGCTAAAATCAGAGATAATCATAAAATGAAATCTAAGCGTAGCTTTCAAAATTAGCATCAGAATGATGCGGTATGTCGTACCAGGCATTGCTATGCGGTAGATAATATATCTTAAAGACGTATAGAGTAACCTGGCATAATTACCAATTAAGATTAATCAAACAACGTAAATTACTAAAATACATAGAGCAGAGGGTTGTTTGTGGAATATGCGGGTTTTAACTTTTATCGTGAACAAAATATATTAAAATAGTATGCATTGGCAGAAAACAGCTGAATATATTAAATTAATCGACTTGACCTGTTGCTAATATAAAACAAAAATTTTAACACTTTACAATAAAGTTGAAAAGTGTTTATGACTTTGTTCATTCTGTCTGTCTGTCTGTCCGTTAGCACGATGATAACTGCCGTAAAAATGACTTAATCAAAATGAAGTTTTAGTATGTTGTTCGGACGGTCTATTGGTCCTACGGGAGAATATAAATGAATAATATCACCCAATTAGTTTTGGATTGAACCCGGGTTGAAAAAATGAAATACATTGAACCCTATGGGACCTAACTCTTCAAACATTTTTTAAGCAAATTTAAAATTCACAAATTGCTTCGAAAATTTTAGGTAATATTCAAATTATCCCATAAAATATATAAAAAAAAATTTCAGCAAACTATATTCAGTAGTTTTTTAAATAAAAATTAAAATAATAATTACACCTCTTATATGACGCGATCACGTGACCGTTATATGAAGAGATCACGTGACCCACTTCAAAATGAAATATGGCATCCATATTTTCTCAAAATCGTGATTTTTAAAGTTCTTTTTAATTCATATTGGTGTTGTATCCGTCCTAAAACCGCTTTATTTTTGCTTAAATTCTGTGCATCTACATACTGAAACAACGCAATCACAATATATTTGAGTTTAAATGATCATCCAAATTAGATTATTTCTACAACGAAACCCATTTTTCACTTATGTAAAATGTAAACAGCAAAATACGTAGAATGAGTTGTATAAGAATTGCTGCATTTCTTTAACGCAAAATTATTTAGGTCATGGAGTCTGCACAGCTGATATGAATGAAATATTCATTGATTTTATAAACAGAAGGATGATTTTTTTCGATGAAGTTTTAAGCATAGAGTTTAATTACTTGTAACTCCATGGTTTTAAGTTTTTAAATAAAATAAATTATTATAGTATTGTGATGAATGAAATGAATGGGAAAATGTTTATGAATGAAATGCTGCTTTTATAGAGAGAGCCAGGCGGGTTATATTTCGATGGCGTCATTTGAATAAATTTCAGTTGTTTTTGATGAAATTTTCAAATATAATAAATTAATGTAGTATTGTGATAATTTTTAAAATATTACCGAGGAATGTATCGCATTTTAGAGATGTTTAAATGAAATTGCATTGCAGTTGGAAAGTGTTTTGTGATCAATACTTTATGCATGATTGATCTTTCTTGTTAAATAATTAAAAATATTATGAAAACAATTTGCAGATGTAAACTTATTAAAAGATTTTTTACACTCTGCAGATGAATACGAAGATCAAATAGAACTTCGTTTTCTCCACAATTTTTTTGATAGAAGTATTGACAAAATGTTTTCAAACCTTGCGAAAAGTATTTATTGATTTGTGTAATTTGGGGAAATATCATACCGAAAGAAATTGTCTGGCTTTTTAATTTCTACACTTTTGTTTAAAGGGAGGTAGTCACTTGGTATGTGAAAAAACATTCAAAAACTAAAAAAAATTAACAATTTTATAATTATATACAAAAATTTGCCTAAAACCATAAAATGTGTCCCTAAATGTGAATTTCTGAATAATTTATAACAATAAGTTTTGTATTGCTTTACAAAAATTAATCATAAGAGTCACTTGGTCCTTGGTAGTCGTGCACGGCCGAAAATCTTGGTGTCTACCATACGGCTGGTGTATTTTAATTGTATAGAGTGGGGCTATCGTTGTTGTATGTATTGTACACAGATTGCATGCGCCTGCGCAGCGATAGTACTTATCATTAGCTGTGCCTGCTAAAAGAAAGATCCTGCTAAAAAATCATCACTAATAAAGTAACATGAAAGATGACTGCTAGCTGCGCACACTGCAGCTAATTATAGTTTAAACTACGCTATGGACGTAAATTGCATTAAAATAATATATATTAAAATATATAACAGCATGCATTCAATTCATCGACGTAACAAACCTGCTACGAACTCAAAATTACAATGAACAATTTGCAAACGATAGGTTATAAAAGTTAGATTTTTTTCACTCTCCTACTGATTGTAGTACAAATGAACGTGACAAATGAAATATGAATGTAATGTGAGAAGTGGAGGAGAAAGTTGCCCCAAATTTCTATGTATTTTTACCATTTAACACTAGAACGACGGAAGCGGTCATTTTGACCGCATAACTACTTTGACCGCTGCCGTCGTTCTAGGAAGATTGCTGATTTGTTCTCTTATTGTAAAACCCAGAATAATTATCTTCTGTGTTTTCAATAACTTTAAGAAAATAAGAAAAGTCATAAAATTTCAATGGGCTGGGATTAGCCGTTTTGGAGGAATCGTTTCTTAAAGTAGTTATGCGGTCAAAATGATCGCTTCAGTCGTTCTAGTATTAATAAGCTGGCTTTGGAATGTTTCTTGTATTTGAAATATGTGTTTGACCTTAACACGATTTTATTTGCAAACATTTTTTTAAATTAATCTAGTAGAAAATTAGTCTTTATTTCACTTAAAATTCAGTTCGATTGAATCAAAGAATATTTTTTCTGTTCATTTTATTTCTTAATCCTTAAATAATGATGTTTTTATATACACGGAGACACATTGTTTTCATTTTCTTTATAAATAGTTTTATTATAGAACAATTTTTTGTTAGCAATAAATTATAGGTTTGCCATAATAAATTCAACATATCTATCAATAAATAAATATTTCAAAAAATAATATAATTCTGATTTTTCTTTTATAGCCATCACCACCTTAAGCAAAAAAATCTTCTGGTTTTGATGATAAATTATATGGTCTCTTTGGCCATGGGGATTGCGTTCTATAACAATATGTTTTCTAAAAAGGCTTTCTTAGAAATAATATTTTTTGAAAACAGTCTCGCCTGTTAAAAGTTTCACTACACTTCAAATCATTTTGTTATTTTGAAAACTACGTCTCAATATACACCGGAGTTTTTCTGCCACTACAAGCACTTCTTCCTATATCTAACACAAATAACGTCATTTTCACTTCATATTCAAACCAAGACACCTACTAGATCTATCTTTCAATGGAAATTCTATTGCATCTCCCCATCCTCACTCACACTCTCTCTTTCTCTTTTGGCGACCGCACGGAGACCGCACAGTTGGCATCATCTTCATCCTCCGCCAAGCTCTTCTTCCTCTTACAACCTCTTGGTGTGAGGGAGGAGGTGGATCCGAGCAAGATGAGCAGCGAAATCGCATTACCCGGCGGCTCGTCACGTGACGTAATGGAGTTACGTGAGTGGAGGACTTGGGGGGTGTCTCGAGTACAGCCTGGGTAAATAACGAATGCCCGGGGAAAAGCAGTAAAAGGGGGGGGAAGCCAGAGGATTATAGGGCTGTGTCTGATATGTTGTACCAGAGATTTGGTGGAAGGGTTAGATTGAATGGGATGTTTGATTCGGGGGTTATTTACTATTTTGTTATCAAAATCAAAAAAATAAAAATAAAAACGAATTATGCTGACCAGCCTGTCTAAGGTGATTTCATAAAAGCAAAGAATTGTTCGTAAGATGTTAAAAATTATAATAATCAAGAATGTCATACCGTATGTTATCATATAAGCATCTCTGTACAAACCTTTGACCGACATGGCGGTTTTTATCTTTCTCCAGCAAGGGAAAGGCGAAGGAAAGAAAGACTAAGGCGCTCAAAAATCCTTGAATTCTTGCTTTCAAGAATTTTGTGAGCATTGGTCCTGTTGTTGCTCTTCTTGGTTCTGTGTATAATTTGATTGAAATGTAATAATTATATTTAGCCCCCTGGGAAAATTTTATCTAATTTTCTTGATTCTGCTGCTTAATCTATCCTTGAAGACAGAGTGATTATTTGATGTTGTAATCAACAACATGTATTGTTGCACTTATGGTCGACATTCGGTTTCTAGATTCAAAGTGAATGAATGCATTAATTTGGCCTGCATTATAATGGGAAGATGGACATAAGCTTTTATACTAAAAGAAAACCAAAAAAATATCACACTAACGACTTTAGATAACCAACAAGAGCAACAACAGAAATAAAGCGAATAATAATAAACATAATAATAATAATATAAATCAGAAATAATAATAATAATAACAAAGATGACTACAGTAATGGGGAAAATGGCAAAAATATTTATGTAACAAAATTTAATTCTGTAATACAAAATTTAGTATATAGATAAGCATTATATTCATTTCGTTATATGTTATTTCACTTACACCAATTGCGTAGCTAAGAGGGTTTAGAGGTTATTTCACATCCTACTGGCAATACAAACAAATTGTTTTCACATTAGCAAACTTATGGTTAAACCCAATGTAAACTACCAATACCCCATTCAAATTCTCCCTTTCTGAGATCCTGTTTACGCCTATGGTGTAGACAAAAATATTTATTGGGGATCCAACTAAGTGAAGATAGCTTTTCAAATATCACTCCATAAGTTATAAATACCATACCAATTCAATTTGAAATGCTGTACCATACCAAATGCCTTACCATATATTCACATATGTCAGAAAATGTGGCTTATGCTATAATATAGATGACAAAACAGATTATAATGGCAAAATTGCAAAAATTACCCCAAAAATCTGAAATCCGAGATACAACTGGAAAAATTATAAATATAAAAATAATTTGATTTTTACTTGGTATTTTTAAGCGGCATGAAATATAAATGCTAGCGATAAGTCGTGCCCTGAAAGGAACTTCTTCATAAGCCCAATGCTTCCAGTGAAAAAGTTTTGCCAAATAATATTTTTTTATTGATCAGACGTCCAGCTCACCCGAGGGTTTAGAGCAGCTAAATGGAGGACCACTAAAAAGCATTTACTAATTTTCTAACATTATCAAAACATGGATGCATATATGTTTTTGCAACAGAGTGTAAATCATTAACATATTCAAAACCTTAAAAGGATCTACAACATCAGATTATGTTAAATCAAATATTACATTAAATAGTACAAATAAGACAATCGTACAATATATAATACTAAAATGAAGAACAAAGGTACAAATGACCAAACAAAAATATAACTAACAAGAAAGATCAATCATGCTTAAAGCATTGATTATGAAACACTTTCCAACTTCAATGCAATTTTATTTAAACAAGTCTAAAATGCAATACATTCCTCGGTAATATTTTAGAACTTCTCACAATACTACATTGATTTATTATATTTGAAAACTTAAACATTCATCGAAAAAAATGAACTTCATTCAAATGACGGCATTGAAATATAAATTGCCTGGTTTAAACATCTCTAAAATGTGATATATTACTCGGTAACAATTTTAGAATTATCATAATACCACGATAATTTATTATATTTAAAAACTTCATCGAAAACAACTGAAATTCATTCAAATGACGTCATAGAAAAAATAACACGCCTGGCTCTCTCTAAAAAAGCAACATTTCATTCATAAATAATTTCCCATTTATGTCATTCATCACAATACTATAATAATTTATTTCATTTAAAAATTAAGACCATGGAGCTATAAGTAATTTAACTCTATGCTTAAAACTTCATCGCAAAAAATCGTCCTTCTCTCGATAAAGTCAATGAATATTTCTTTCATATCAGCTATGCAGACTCCATGAGCTAAATTCTTTTGCATTAAAAAAATACAGCAATTCCTATACAACTCATCCTACATATTTTGCTGTTTACATTTCACATAAGTGAAAAATAGGCTTCGTTAGAGAAATAATCAAAGTTGGATGCGCATTTAAACTCAAATATATTGTCATTGCGTTGTTTCAGTATGTAGATGCACAGAATTTAAGCGAAAATAAAGAGGTTTTACGACGAATACAACACTCAATATGAATTAAAAAGAACTTTAAAAATGACGATTTTGAGACAAGATGGATGCCGTATTATATTTTGAAGTTGGTCACGTGATCGTTTCATATCATGGTCACGTGATCGCTTCATATAAGAGGTGTAATTATTATTTTAATTTTTATTTAAAAAACTACTAAATATATTTTGCTGAATTTTTTTTTATATATTTTATGGAATAATTTGAATATTACCTAAAATTTTCGAAGGAATTTGTGAATTTTAAATCCGCTTAAAAAATGTTTGAAAAATTAGGTCCCATAGGGTTCAATGTATTTCATTTTTTCAACCCGGGTTTACTCCAAAACTAATTGGGTGATATTATTTATTTATATTCCCATAGGTCCTACAGACCGTCTGAACAACATACTAAAATTTCATTTTGATTAAGTCATTTTTACGGCAGTTATCGTGCTAACGGACAGACAGACACACAGACAGACAGACAGACAGAATGAACAAAGTCATAAACACTTTTCAACTTTGTTGTAAAGTGTTAAAAACAGAATATTTGAAGCACTAATTTCACAGAATTAAAAACAAAACATAAACATTTAAATTGGCGGTCAAATAAAAGACATCGCTAGCCCAAAACTTATTTAATATTATAATATTACTCAAAAACATAGATGATAACATGCGGTTAACAGAACATTAACCGTAATGTACTAATTTTACAAGACAAAGATGATGCATGGTTTTAGAATTAGGCCAAAAAGAAAGAAAGAAATATAAACAAGAAAGATCAATCATGCTTAAAGCATTGATTATGAAACACTTTCCAACTTCAATGCAATTTTATTTAAACATGTCTAAAATGCAATACATTCCTCGGTAATATTTTAAAACTTATCACAATACTACATCAATTTATTATATTTGAAACCTTAAATCTTCATCGAAAAAAATTAACTTCATTCAAATGACGGCATTAAAGTATAAATTGCCTGGTTTTAACATCTTTAAAATGTGATACATTCCTCGGTAATAATTTTAGAATTATCATAATACTACGATAATTTATTATATTTGAAAACTTCATCGAAAACAACTGAAATTCATTCAAATGACGTCATAAAAAAATAACACGCCCGGCTCTCTCTATAAAAGCAACATTTCATTCATAAATAATTCCCCCATTCATGTCATTCATCACAATACTATAATAATTTATTTTATTTAAAAATTAAGACCATTGAGCTACAAGTAAGTAAACTATGCGTAAAACTTCATCGAAAAATATCGTCCGTCTCTTTCTAAAATCAATGAATATTTCATTCACATCAGCTAAGCAGACTCCATGGACTAAATGATTTTGTGTTAAAGAATTACAGCGATTCTAATACAACTCATTCTACATATTTTGCTGTTTACATTTTACATAGGTGAAAAATAGGCTTAATAGTAGAAATAATCAAATTTGGAAGAGCATTTAAACTGAAATATATTGTCATTGCGTTGTTTCAGTATGTAGATGCACAGAATTTAGGCAAAAACAAAGTAGTTTCAGGACGGATACAACACTCAATATGAATTAAAAAGAACTTTAAAAATCACGATTTTGACTCAAGATGGATGCCATATATCATTTTGAAGTGGGTCATGTGATCGTCTCATATCATGGACACGTGATCGCTTCATATAAGAGGTGTTATTATTATTTTAATTTTTATTTAAAAAACAACTGAATATATTTCGCTGAATTTTTTTTTATATATTTTATGGAACAATTTGAATATGGCCTAAAATTTTCGAAGCAATTTGTGAATTTTAAATCCGCTTAAAAAATGCTTGAAAAATTAGGTCCCATAGGGCTCAATGTATTCCATTTTTTCAACCCGGGTTCAATCCAAAACTAATTGGGTGATAGTATTCATTTATATTCCCATAGGTCCTATTGACCGTCTGAACAACATACTAAAATTTCATTTTGATTAAGTCATTTTTACGGCAGTTATCGTGCTAACGGACAGACAGACAGACAGACAGACAGACAGACAGACAGAATGAACAAAGTCATAAGCACTTTTCAACTTTGTTGTAAAGTGTTAAAAAAGCAGAAAGATCTCAAAATAAGTGCAAATAAAAAGAAAAATATTTCTGAGCCAATTTGCTCAGCTATTTTATTCGCAATGATAATGCAATTTTTTTATATTAGAAATTGAAACAATATTATTTATAACTTATCATAATCAGTTGTAATTATCATCGGGTGGCTTTGATAAATGTCTTGTGGAATAAATGCAGATAAAATATAGTGTTCTAAATCTCTGACAAGGAAGCAAAGATAATATGGGGTACTTTTTAATACAAACATGTGCAGATAAAACATAAATCACCATGAACAGTAAGAAATATATATTAAATATATATTGATAATTTGAACCGAAGGATTAACAAGAGGAAAATATAATTTAGTTCTTGCTCCATAATCCGATTCTTTCAAAGTTCAAAAATAAGATTTTTACAAGATTAAGATAATAAAAAATATGGAGCAGGTACATTCAGTAATTCCCCTGTCCCTACCACAGTTTTCACAAAATAGTCTGCAGTTTCATTTCAGAAATTTTCAATATAAGCTTCAACCAAATCTAAATAAACTAACTTTTTTTTCCATTTAAAATGCAATTTTCAATATCCTTGATATAATTTGATTTATTTTGGGCCGAATTAAGAGCCACAATTGAGGGAAGATTGCAATAATAAGGAAAACCCCTCCTTAATGCAGCAGAAAATTTTCTAGCGAGAACTAATGTCACACGAATATCAACGTAGCCATTAACAAATTCTCCGCTCTGGTATCAATTTCTCACAGTTTCGTTTTCTCTAAAAAAAGAAATAATATACACGTCACTTGCATATTTTCGTGTAAAGAATATCCCTCGCAACCCCCAACTTTCCGTATTCCCACTCCACAAAAAGGGGTCCACATCTTCTTAAAAACATTTCATCTCCACCTCCTAAATTCAGCAATTTATGTTCCCCAGTTTGGCAGCGACGACGTGGGACACAAGGCCCTTTATTGTCCCGAATCATCAGACCATTACGCCCCCCTGAGAAGGGTCTGGGACAGATGCCTCCCGTCCCGCCTGTCCAGAGGAAACGAAGCGTCAGTAATAGAGCTAGTGCTCTACTGCGATAAAAAGAACACTACGAGTTTCATATAAACACACTCAGGAGTGAATTGATTTAATTTGTAGGGGTGGGGATTAGTCAGGAAACTTCGAAATTGATGCAGTGGAATAGGTTATTTGTGATAAGATGTGATCAGATGCTTGTAATACAAAAATATTTATCACATTTTCAGTCAAACATGAAATTATGATGTAAAGGGAAAGCGCTTAAAACGTATTACAAGGATCGTAAATGTTGTTCTTTGATTTGCCCGTTAGGGAGACATTGTCGAAGAGGACGGATGAAACTATTTGGTACCCTGGAAGAGTATGCAAAAGTTTTCAAATAAACAAAATTAATAAAAGGCTAATCTTCAACATTTTTCAAGATTTTATAAAATATTGACTGAAAAATTCAACTCTTCGATCGTTTGGTTGAATCAAACACTCACACCTTGAACTATGCACGCTGTAAAGAAACCCAAGTTAGACGAACTATCTTAGTTTTAACGAATCTACATTGTTTTTTATCATACCCAACTTTTTACTACCTAACGGTTTGTTTTCTGAATAGTAGACGAAGCATATAATGAAATATAATTGAACATATTGAAATATTTGCTAAAACGCTATCAATATGTTATCTTTAAACATGTATAAATAAAGCTATTTAAATGTTACAATGGTTTCTCTGTGTAATGCGTATTTCGCCTCAATCGTAAAATAATGATAGAATTCATGAATTGAATAATATAATAAACCAGTTCACGAGCCAGTTGCTATTGGAATGTAATGCATACATAACATATATTAATTTGTTTTATAATAACTTAAGATATGTAACTTAGTAGGATATGTATATTAATATTCAAACATATTTCTTCATCTGGGTTCAGTCTACACATAAAAAATACTGCAGATTGAACTTAGATGATTCTTTACAACTATTCAATATGCTTGGTGCACTTGTTTTTAAATCTGTCTTAGACTAAATTACCTCGCATCTAAGACGTTTACACAACTACTGATAAGGAGTTGACCATTAGTGCGATTGCATCAAAGAAAATAGTAATATATTTTTTCTTTGAAAACAATTTGTTTGAATCATCTTCATGAGTAAATTGTGTTTCTTATTGTATTCCAGTCAATTTCCCCATTTATGCTGTGATAAAAATTTACACCAACTTCACGCTGAAAATCCATCTCAATTTATATTTTCTTGCACAGAACCCCATTTTAAAGACTCATAATTCCATTAAAACTTATGCCAATATGATACAAAAACAATCAACCTTTTTATAGCACCACGAACAAACGAAGCGTTCGGTCAAGATATTATGTTTACCACCATATCCACATTAAGAAACCGATATAAGTTTCTGGATAACAGCATATTTATATAAAATAACCCAACTAAGAAAACACTGCAGGAGCACTTACTAAAATGGAATCGTCACACAAGAATTGTGACTAAAAGTCCGTAATGGCATATGCAATGAGCATCACCATGTTGACTTTTTCCGTAAGAGGTAGCGTAAAAAGGATATATGGTCTTTGCTTATTATTATGCCAATGGTAGAATAGCGTGCACGGTTTAATTTAATGTCAGCAGAAGATATGCCTGGCGGTGAATCGTTATTTTGCAGAATGTTCTTCCAATTGCAATGCGGGCATCCAAAGATTTGTGGAATGGTATCTATTAAGTAATGGATAGATTCAGGGGTGAAGAATCAATGGAATTATGGCTCTGCAAGAGGACTTGGTGCTCAAATTTTAATGGTCCGGTTATTTATTCCAATTGAAAACAGGATGCACATTTGGACTAGGCAAATGGTGAATACATTGATGCAATAAAAATAGATTTCTCAAATTTCGAACAATCAAAATACAGTCGAATTTCTTAATTCCATTATCCCACTTTCAGCTATTCGTATGAAAAATATGCTAAAAATGTCTATCTACCTGGCAACATTGATTTTACGATATATATATTTTTTATTACCAACATCCTGTTATTTTCCGTGTAAAGAAAGAAAGAAAAGCCACCTTCAGATGGTAAGAGATACATTAGCAGGTAGATTGGGTGGGGGTAACATGAATTGTCTTCATAATATTTAATAATGTTCTACTATTTATGTTAGAAAGATTTCAGTACGAATTAGAAACGTTTTATGGAATCTGTAGGCAGAATAACAACGTAGAACAACATCTTTGTTGTGAGTACTATAATTATAAGAGGTAATAATTTGACAAAAATAAATTTATTTTATTTTTCATTTAGATTACTACACAGACAAAATAGATTAAAATTGTTTAACTCTGAAGGAATATTTTTCTTCTTTAGCATTAGTAGTTGTCTGCAGTGTTTTAAAACTCCAAAATTGTCAATATAATCATCGCATAGATATTTAATCGTCCGACATTTAGATCCAAATTATTTTATTGTGATATCATATATTTTACCACTTCCATCAAGACAGCTCATGAAAGTAGAAAGAACTCTTATAAAAAAACTGTATAGCGTCTATATAAATGATGAAAGGCATCTATTTCTATTAACTTTTAACAGATATCAGTTTTATCGTCAACCTCCTCCGTTTGTAATTTCTCCGCCTGCCTTGTCGATTAAATATCAATTTCCAATCATGGAGGGTCGGGCTTTCCCCAAATCCAACAACGAATATCGCTTGTAATTGCTAGGATTAAGGGTTATCCGTCAATCAAGCTGGAGGCTGTTGTCGCCAAACGTCGCCAAAAATAGACAAGTCGATGTGCAGTTAAATCCGTGTATTTGAAGGATTCATATGATATCTGAAAATAATTTCCTCTTAAGCATATTTCCTTCATAAATATTTATGTTACTGTATATTCTCATTTAAGGTACCGTGAAAATTTTTCCGTATTAAGCAAAATTCCGTCTTTAGTCGAATATATTTTTCAAAGATTTTTTTTTTGTAATACTATATTAAGTAAATATTAAGAATTTGTTTCAGAGAATTCGGAATTATTTATACATGTTGAAATATTTAAAATTTGCAATTTTTAAAGATTAGCACAATTTTTAGTAAGATTTGCAGCCAAACTCTGAAAACGATAATACTGGTATCAATCAGTTCATATACACTCATTTGCAAAAAAAGATATGCACCCATAAGAAATTGGGCTACAGCCACGGGGCTCGCCATCTATGTATCGCTTGAGAAGATATGCGAATGATTAGAATTTGAGAGCAAAAAGCATTTTATTAAAAAAATGTGACTACAAAAAGATGACATTTCAATAAATGGTAAATCTACCACTGGCAGCTAGCTATACAAACCGATATTCGGCGCGGCTTAGAATCAATTAAGTTGCTTATGTCCCTCTGCGTAAGATTCTGCCACAAATATTGCAACTGATCAGATAATTTAGTGGTATTCTGATAAAGTTGAAATTGTTGTCCCAGCATGTCCCAGACGTGTTATATTGGTGATTGGTCTGGGAACCTGGATGGCCATGGGAGGATATTAAATCCTCGAAGAAATTGTTGAGAAGGCGTGCAGTATATCATATGGTCGAGAGTTGTCTTGTTGGAAAATGGAACCCGGGCGGCTTGACAAAATAAGCAGAGCAATCGTCTGCAGAATATCGTCGACGTGCAAGTGAGCCACCAGCTTTGCTTGCAGCACAACTAGAGGCGGTCGGTTGTTTCACGAGATGGCGCCCCAGACTGTCACACCATGTTTTGATTACCATGTGCTGCTCGGCAACAAATGCGTTCGTTTTCAATGCTGCACGATACGTCTTTCTCATGCGCGTTGAATGAGCCCTAGAACATCATTGGCACTGACAGTTTGATCATTTGCATAACTCTTAAAACGAAATTTGTATGGCGAGTTTCGCTTCTGCAGCTCAATTTTTTATGGATACATATATGCTTTTGCAACAGAGTGTACATCGTGATTTTTAATATTTGCACTAAAATGATCCTACCAAATGCATTTTATAGCATATTTTTTATTATATAAATAAAAGACTACCTTAATTACCCTTTCATTTTGAAGAGTGATTTGAAAAACTGACTGTCGTTTCTAAAACAGTAATACTCAAATTAATAGAATTATTTCAGTTCGGCAATTAATCACTTTTTATCTTCCTCACCTTATAAACAGTTATAACGTAGTTGTAGGTACTAAGACTGCAAAAACAGACAAGCGATGTATAATTTTCAATGTATCTTTTAGACTATGCAAAACTTGACAGAAGATAATCAATATCATTTAGACACTATTTCCACGAATGAAAGTTTTACTTTATATATGATGATTAAGTACTTGGGACTTCCTTACCGTAGGAGTGCCTGTATTATGTATATTGGCAAACTAAATGCAAATATCCCCTTTAGATTCAACCTTATTATGTTCATTAAAAAGTGTGTAAGATATCATTTGTCAATTTGCCACACTGAAAATAAAAGAGTTTAGGAAAATTAAAAAAGAGTCCCGTTTGCATCTGATTTGACCTGTTTGCTGTTAATCTTTGAGTAAATGATACTCAGCTTAAAAACAATTAATTTATTGGCACAGCAATTAAAATATCAACATCATACTATCCAAGAAAATATATTGCTAACCTGCATCCCTTCGATATCACATATCTTAATTACAAAGAGAGCTTTCTGAAATCTTACAAAAAATTTATTCTATGATATATAACTGGTGTATATTAAGTGTATTTAGCGTAAAAATAATTTATTGGCATGCAATTAAAATATCAGAAAAGATCAACATGTGTAAAACAAGAAGGAATAATGCCAACCTACGTTTGATGACATTTCAGAACTCATTCAAGATGACAACAAAATCAACAATGCCTATTAAAATATCACTTATCATAATACATCTCAAAAAATGCTCGTCAATGTCACCCTTCGTCATCAATTTTACTGATGATGATAACTGATCCTATTATTAGTAAGTGTATCCCCACAGATGAAAACTCAACTGTTAAGTTTTTGAAATGGTTAAAAATCACACTCTTCAACAGCGATTAATGGCCAACCTGTATTCCTCGGTCATCATGTATACATTTATTTTGGTCGAAAGGAATTTTGTGGAATCTTACAAAGAGTGAATTCTTATGCAAGATTATTGTTTTTCAGTTATTATACTAGGAAAATTTATTTAACGTAATGAAAACAGATTTATTGACATGGCAATTAAGATATAAACAAATATCAACTTGTGCAAAACAAAAAAGAATAATGTCAACCTGCATTCCCCGACATCTTAGTGAAATCTGAAACTCATTCCGGAAGACAATGAAAGCAACAACGCCTGTCAAAATATCACTTAACATAGCGGGAACGGCCCAAGCAGTGCTCGCCAATGCCACGCTTCGTCATCAACTTTACTGAAGACGATAACTGATCCTATTCTTAGTATGCAACTCCCCACAGATGCAAAATGGCTAGTTGTTAAAATGGGTGCCGATGCTAACGTCTCGGAACGGTGGATCTATGCACGATTCTGTATTCGCGGGCGATAAAAATAGTTCGGAAAGCAGCTATGTCGATATGTCACGTCTGAGTAACGGAATTTGTCAAGATGAAAAATGGTTTTGTTAGGTAATAAAGCATTCGGCTCCTTTAGACTAGAGATGTGAGAAAGTTGTCGTGGTTCTTGTTTGAATATACTCGTGCTCCATGGACAGATATACCGTTGTTGTCATAGCAGTAAAGATATATTAGATCTCATGATCGTTGACTGGATTCCTAGAACAAAACAGTTTCTGAAAAGTAATAAACAAAGGGATCCACTTTTTGCCTCTTTACGTTTGCTGAAGGGGAAAATAGAAGCTGCAATTATGCATGTTTTTCAACAATGTAGATGATTTTGTTAATGCTGTTGAAAAAATACAATAGATGTATTCTTATTCAGATATTAACGTCTATTAGGGACAAAATAAACTTAAATTTCTTTACAATATCATTTTGCAACATTCTAACCCACGTTTCTATTTAATGTAATGTCATAGAATCAAACTTAAGGATACATTAGAAGGTTCAATTCAGTAATGTATACATAGTGGATATGAGTCGACTGTCAAAGATCAATAAAAGTATTTTACAAATTTTGAGATCTTCAAATATTGTTTCGTTTGACTTAAACTCCATTTTTTCTTAAAATACATCATAACTCACCAAGAAAACCTCCTGTGTACACTGCTGATATACACTTAAACATTAAGTTACTATAACTTATTAGACCTTTGAAGTAATGAAGTAAAGTAAATATTTATTTGTTGCTGGATCATTTAAAAGACACCACGCTGTTAGTTTAAGTCACATTTTCATTAGCGTTTTCGTAAATACGTTGCAAGTATGTAACTTAAAGATGTAAATAAAGCATGATACGATGGATTTAGTAAGGATTCTATCTACCAATTTATTTCAAAATCTAATGGCGAAACCTTTATGGAAATAGCAGACAGTTAAAACTTCCAATTGTAAAGTTAAACTGTTATCGACATACTAAAAGCATGACAATAAAACTTTAAATACAAACTAAAAATATTTAAACACATATTTATATTTAAATTTCCCACCGATTTTAAGCCCATAACCACAATGAAAAAATTATTGGTTTTTATTGTACAACACTAGAAATTTGAACTTTAGTTTGTTCTTCTTCTGTCAGAACTTCACACATGTCGTTGACTGAGCACAACCGCAAACACTTTAAGACAAAGCTGTCACTGTCACTTGTAGCAAAGATGTCATTCGATGCTTTTGCTCTCCCCGTTCCTTCATCCCGTTACCATGGGAACCAGGGATAAGTAGAGAAGTCTGGTGTCCGATTCTAAGACTACTTCTATATATCGACCCTCCCTCCAGTCCCATAGATTTACTTATGTCCAGTCCAGTTTTTTTAGTATTTCTGGTATGTCAATATGTTTGGCGTGGACAAGGAGTCAGATGAACCGCATATCCATCTGTGGAAAAATTGAATTGTTGAATCCGCCAGAGTACTCCTTCAGTTCTCAACTGGTGATTTAGGAAACCACAGGGTGTTTCACAAGGCTACGTAAGAAGGTTTCCTAGAAAAATTCTGCAATTGCTAATACTTCTTTTAACAATATTTTCTAACAATACATAAGTATATACAGAATAAATATCTTTACAGAATGTTTAAGACTACAGTAGAATCTTAATTAACTGATTTTCGGTTATCTGAGGTTCTATATTATCAGAAGTCTTTTTCACTAATTAATTTAAATACCAATATAGAATTCTGAAATCTGCAGTTTAATCAATTTGAAAAATAAAACATTATGTTAAAGCAAATATTTGAAAGCAATATCCGGTACTGAAAAGTTAAAAATATCAAAAGCTTCCGGTGGCAAATAAACCC
The DNA here is from genome assembly GCA_951213105.1 of Amaurobius ferox. Classification (NCBI taxonomy): domain Eukaryota; kingdom Metazoa; phylum Arthropoda; class Arachnida; order Araneae; family Amaurobiidae; genus Amaurobius; species Amaurobius ferox. The sequence continues at coordinate 105,073,853 of OX578144.1, forward strand.
CCCTCCTTCATCAGAATAGTTAAGACAGGTTAGACTTAATTTCAATTCAATATAGTTATCGATGGTAGTATCAATAGTAGTAGTCGGGATTTCGGAAAGAGGGTATAAAAAGTGGTTTACAGTATTGAATTTTATTTTCCAATATTTACCCTATGGCGAATTAATGTATATTTTCCACCAATGAGGTAACCCCCATTGGTGGAAAATATATGACCCGCAACTCCTCGGTCTACATCACTGGAATTACACACAGATACTCCTCTGTCTACATCACTGGAATAACTCCCAAATACTCCTCTGTTTACATTACTGGAATTACTCCCAGATACTCGTCTGTCTACATCAATGGATTTACTCCCAGATACTCCTCTGTTTACATCAATGGAATTACTCCCAGACATAGGTATCCTCGCTGGTCATATATGGAACTCTATTGAATTTCATTGCACATTGTAGTACATTATTCTTAGAGTCATTTCAGGCAACCAAATCAACAATGGTGAATCACAGCACTTTGACTCCTATAAATATCTCTTCGAACACCACTTCATTGAGAACTTTACCATCATTGAAAATGAAAAGACAAATCAACCGTCTGCAAACAGGAGAAAACAAACTCGAGCAGCCAGCTTGAAATGCACTGGGCGTCTTTTCCGAAACTAATCTAGTAGTATTTTGTTTCAAATTTGACACTACCGAAATCTCCCCGAACAACATTAAATGAATTCGTTGTTTCGGTCCCCGAAGAGACCGGAATTAACAAAGATGGCATTGTGCCGGAGAAGGAGACTTATCTTCTCTTCTCCTTTTTCTTCGTCTTCTGCGTGAAATTTCCAAATAATCGGGGAGGAAACCCTATTAAATTGGGCTGTCGCGGTGCCTTTTAAAGTTGTTTTCTTGCGGAACTGTGAAATTATGCTCTATACGTTTGAGAGTTCTTTGGGAGGATCGCTCGTAATTATGCATTTAGTCTTGCTGGGAATCTCCTTAATATTTTCGTCTTTGAGTTGGGAATAAAGGTGTGCCTCATTATTGCACTTAATAATTTAAAATTTGTGTGATACGTTATATATTCGCACTTTTCTGCGTATATTGTATCCAGGATATTTTACAATTTCTGTATTCAATCTATTATTTTTGCACCAAAATAACCTGCCTAGTTGTTACATCAATTAAAATAAATTAGTCATTTTAAAATTAGCTAAAATTAGCAAACGGTGGCAAATAAATTGGATAGCATTTAAATTGTTGCGGCATATAAATTTAAATATGTGCAGTATGCACGCTACGAATTTAAAAATTCGTGCATTCCTATGGGTATTGCATTCATGATAATTTACACTTTATGTTTAAAATTGGGTTTGCTTGTACTTACGTACAAACAGGCAAAATTATGTACAAATATTCTCATACATACAAACTTGCGTTTAAACTTAATAATTGCTCTTAATAATTTTAACTTTGAGTTGGGACTAAAAATATGTCTCATTACTGTGTTTATTAGTTTCAAATTTGCGTAATATGCGATTTACAGATAGGAAATTTTGTGCATTCCTGTGAATATTATATTCAGGATAACTTACTAGTTTTGTTTTAACTCTATTAGTTTTGAAAGCAAATAGTCCACCCAGTTGTTACTTATATTAAATGAAATTCTCAAAGTAATTTTGAAATGAATTGAAATTAAAAAACTTCGACTAAAAAATTGGAGTGCATTTAAATTGTTGCAGTTGATAATGTTAGTATAAATTTGACCAAGAGCAGTCGTAAGTTTTGAAATGATTTGGATTTCTTTCGTTAGTGCAACAAACTTGGAGCTGAACGCCCACATAAGCACAAAACTATAGTGATTGAGAATTTCTTGATTTATTTTTATAGAATCTTTATGATCTTTTTAACTCTTCTTTCTTTTTAACTCTTCTTTCTTAAACCAATATGTAGCTTTTACGGAGTCTGTAGTCAGGATGACTTTAATGGCATACTTTTGTTTAATGATATCTACTAATAAATATTTTTATTTATATAATATTCTGGTTGTTAACAAAAATTACTTAAATTACACCGAAGCTAAAATTAAAACACATAAACATGAATCTCTATGATTTTCATTAACTTCACATTTCCTACGATCTCCGTGTATAAATACTTCCTGTGTCCTTCCCAATTCAAGAATGTAGAGGCCCATATATCATCCTTATCGGTTGGTTTGGTTAAGGTATCTCTATTTCCTCAGGCCATTAAAGTGAAATTAAGGATTTTATCTCCATTTGATACAACTCCCTGAGTCACTCACGTATTTTTTTCCCCAACGTAAATGATAGTTTGTATGTTTGTGTTTACTTGATGCCAGGACACCGTTGATTAAGACGCAGCACGACTCGTAATTGCTATGAAAATTTGTCGAATTTTCAGATCTCTGGCGATAAAAAAATGCATAAGATACATATATGCTGTCTCGGTGACGGCATTTTGGAATTTAAAACTCGCTTTAGATAAGTTTTGATGGGATTTAGTCAAAATTGAATATAAGATAGGCACTGGAGATATATTTTTGACTTTAATTGTAAACAGTAATTAATTTTGTTTTGACTTTTAAATCAGAAAAAAAAGAGATTATACATCTTACTCGGCTCAAATTTCACAACCAAGCTCACCTAAAATATGTCTATGTTTTATTTTTAATTTGCTATGCAGAGCGTCACAACTACAAAATTTCGGATTTGGGACTCATAAGGAAGAAGCAAAATGTTAAGAGTCTAAAGTTTTTCATCAGTAGTAAATAAAAAATTAAATGATTTTGTGTAATCTCGATTAATCGCATGTTTTTGTGTTAGAAGGGTGAATTAGTCGGCTAAAAACGATATTTCTTGATCTGTACAAATATGTTTTGATCTATACAAATGAGAACTTGATCTGTAAAATAATTTTTTACAGCGTACCGTTGCAGCAAAAGCATTTTATGATGAATTCTTAATATTTTATATTGCTTTTCATAATTAGCTGTACTCTAGTATGGAATGTATGTTTAGCAAAAATTAATTATTTTTTGAATTGATAATTTGCTGCAAATTATAAAATTTTCAAAGTGAATTTCAATTTTATTTTTATCAAAACAATATTGTTTTAGTATGCATAGGTATATGGAAGAATTACTATACACTTATACAGAAAATCAATATAATTTTTAATCATTCCTTTAATTAATTTATCAGCCATAATTAATTATTACTTTTTGCAAAAAATTTTAATTTAAAATATGCACAATTGGAAAATTAATGGATCATTAAGTTGTTTATAAAATTTTGTTACAATTCAATAAGAATATAATTTTGGAGCAAAGGGAAATAATGTTCTTTTTGGATGGCTGATTAAAACTGCACTCGTATTAGTTTAAAACTATGCAAAATTGAAGCAAAATGCATTTTAGTTTGATTATTATCATAATGTCCTTTTATAAATTATTCCAGAAATTGGAAGGTGGTTTCTAATTTACTTCTGAAGTTATAAGTATATGAAATATTTTATGATAAAAATTTAGAATCTCTCCATTCTCTAACAACGGTTTTTTATTTAACCCATGCTTGTACTTTCAAATTTTTAACCTATGCATCGCATTTTAAATAAAAGGAACTTATGAACATGTATTTCTTCAAATGTGTTTTCGAATTAAATTACATTTTCTTGAATAATTCATTTGATAAAAATTTCGGCACAGAAAATGTATGCATCCAAAGATCTAGAATAAAGATATTTTAATACCATGATATTTGCTACTTACACATTGATGTGCTATAGATTTTCTTCGTTTATTATCAGATATTATATATATATATATATATATATATATATATATATATATATATATATATATATATATATATATATGATGTGAATATTTCACGTTTACTTGAATTAATTTTTTTTATTATTACATTTTTCTAATATATATACATATTGTTTTAAATACAATTAAAACCGTGGTAAAAATAGTCAAAGATAAGGGGAAAAGTAGAAAGAGAAAGTGTTTGAAGGTATAATAACACAGTTTAATGATTCAAAACCTACGATTCCAGCCCTGTTTAATCAATGAAATGACATAATTTACTGGCTAAATTAGATTTCTGCAAATTATACACATTAATAACACACCAATAAGGTCATATCCATAAAAGTGAAATATATCCCTAAAGAAGTATATGATGAAAGTAACGTAAGTTTGCTAAACGTCTTTTGATGGTATTTAAGCCAGTAAAAGACAGGGAATTTTACTAAAAAGTTACAACGTCTTTTAATACGGTTATCTTACACCTTTCTGGTAGATCGGACGGTCTGGGTCTCAACAACAACAACAACATCTTTTAATAAATTTTATTTTGTCTAACAATATACGACGCTTAGCGTCAAAAATAGTCGTCTTACTCGAAAATTGGGTCAGTTAGGTTCCATTTCGGTGTTCATACTATAATCGTGTGCAAAGTTCAGGCTTTTGGGTTATTGGGATGGGGTGGTGCGCTTCTGGAAGGGCGGCAAAACTTTTTCGACATATTACCATGTTTAACTCTTCCTGGAAAGATAAGGAAAATCCTAATAAATGATGTTCTGCCGATAGTAATGCTTGTGTGATATTGCCTTAAGTGGACACAGTTTCACCTTTCAGGGTCACGGAAGAAAGGATATTCTGGAAGGTATGTAAGTACTTTTTGACCATCCTCCATTTTTCCGCGCTGTGGGAGAAATTGGAAATCTGATTCCGTTAGATTCAGTTCCGTATTTGACACCATAAGTCTGCAAAAGATTCCGCCTTCTAGTTCACCGGAAGGCTGCTGAAGAGTCTGAAAAGGCACAAATACGTTCGACAATTATTATATTGATTAGATGGAAGACATTTCGAAAATGGTGAAAAATGTCTACGTAGTACAAATTCATTATTCCTTACGACTTCAAGGGATCGGCCAATATAAAGTAATCGAATTTTATTCTAAGTTGGTTTAGTTTTAGAAAGACACCATGTTTTCAATTTTCCATTTTCACTCCTTTCAATCCTTATCATTTGCAGTATAAAAATCTTAAAGGTGATTGTGTTTGCAACTTCAAACCAAGAATCATAACTTCTCCAATGCGTAATCAAACCCTATCTGGAGTCAACTGCGTATGTGTATAACACTTACTTTTGGACAGGATATTTCCCTTGTGAATTTCTTATGGGATCTAATATAATATATGTATCTCCAATAATGGTATTAAACACTGGTGAGTTGCATAGAATAATTCTACATGGAATAAAATCATTTGTCTTTGTGTTATTAGAAAACTTCAGGTGCGTACTTGGGAAGTACAACATACAATCAGACTTCTGCATTCATATATCTTTTGAATTGATGCCAAAGTTTCAGCTTTCCATTTTCTTCTATATTATCTTCAACGTAAACCCCCTCAGTTTAGCAGTAATTTTAACTTCAAACTCGGAACTCAAAACTTCGCCAAGGTATAATCAGGTTGGTGTCTGGATGGGGTCAACTAAATAGACATCTCGTGAGATATTCACTAGAACAATCTTAGACACCGTTTTTTATGATATATGTGAGAATAAAATAATGCTCACAGCGTTACTGGATATCGGAGAGTTACAGTAGAGTAGAACTTAAATGGAGTAAAGTCTACATAGAGGACATAGAGACATAATCGGAAGACATAAAATACCAAGCTGAATCCAAATGTCTTTAATATTTTAAATGACAACAGATTTTCTATCTTCCAGTGTGTGTCTATTATTTAACTGTTACCAGTGTTTATAACTTCCGAATCCAAAATTTCGGGCTTGATATAACTGATGTTACCACCTTATCTGACTGCTCACTTGTTTTCAGAACAGAAGTACATATTCATTAATATAATTCCGTTCTTTGTGGAGTCTGAGTGAAAATAATTATATCCTATTGGTGACTTGAAAAGAATTATGCCCAATCAGTCCAATCGGTGAAAATCTACAGAATCAAATCAATTACGTTATTTTAACCATTTCATATATTGAGGAAGTATACATACTTACTAATACCAAAATTTTTTAATAAATGTAAAAGCAACATATGGATTTAAATCTTCCAATTTCTTTCCATTTAATATTTGCTACTTACACAATGACATTCCTGAGTTTTCTCATGTTTATAGCTTCAGAACCCGAATATTAAATTTCTCCGAGATATATTGGGCCTCATCTTTGATGTATCTGATATATCTAGCCAACTACCTAGACTGGTTGTTGATATTCAGAAAGATTTATCCTTTGTAGGGGCTGGAAGGACAGGATTGTCTGTAAGAGTGTTACTTAAAACTTGTGAGTTATACACAAAGTCTACATAGGGTCAAATCATTTTGATTATTAGATGCATTTTACTTGTGAACACGAGGTATAAAATACCTAACAGGATTCTTGTTCAAGCATGAAAGTAACACCTGGATTTAAATCTTCCAATTTATCCCAGTTTCATCTTTGTTATTTATAGAATAAACTACCCCAGTTTTCTCGTGTTTATAAGCCCTAGACCCGAATCTTAAATTTATCCGAGGCGTAATCAAGCTGATCTCTGATACATCTGATGTTGCGAGCCAGCTGGCTAGACTGCTCGGTAATATTTAGTAGCATTTATTCTTTCACAGAATTTCGTTCTTTGCGAAGTCTGGGAGGATTAAATTATGAAACCAGAGTATTTAAGTATGAGTGAGTTGCACAAATACCACATAGCCTCAAACAGTGTCAATTTTTGTATTATGACAGCTGTTTTTTGTGACCGGGAAGTATAAAATTCCTTGCATAATTTTTGAGTAATCATGAAAGTAACATCTGGATTTAGATTTTCCAAAAATCTTCCAGTTTCACCTTCATTATATACAGCATATACTTCCCAATTTCTTCATATTTTTAACTCCATAATTGCTGAACTTCTCAGAGGATAAGCGTATTTTATGACCGAAAGGTATATAATTCGTTTCATAATTTTTCATTAAGCATAAAAGCACCACCTGGATTAAAATATTCACATTTCTTCCAGTTTCACCTTCGTTGTTTACAGCATAGACTTTCCCAGTTTACTCATGTTTGCAATTTCAGACCCAAGTCCTAAACTTCTAGGCGTAATCAAACTCATCTATGATTTATCTGATGTCGTGAGCTAGCTGACTAGACTGCTAGATAATACATTTATTCTTTAACGCAGTTTTGTCCTTTGTTAAATCTGTCAGGGGAGAATTATGTCTCATTGTTTCTGAATATCGGTAAGTTACACAAATATCACTATCGATTTTGTATTATTAAAATCGTTTTTTGGGACCGGGAGGTATAAATTTTAGCAGAATTTTTAAGTAAGCATGAAAGCACTACTTGAATTTACATCTTTCAATTTCTTCCAGTTTCAACATCGTTGTTTACAACATAAAATCCCCCTGTTTCCTCATGTTTATAACTCCAGATCCAAATCCTAAACTTCTCCGAGGCGTAATCAGGCTCATCTCTGATATATCTGATGTCTCGAGCCAGCTGACTAGACTGCTCGCCGGTTTCAGTAACACTTACTCTTGGACACAATTCCACCCTTTGTGGTGCCTGGGAGCCTTAACAAGAGAGGATTCCAGCCATGAACAGAACTAGAGGAGAAGGAATATGGAACTCAGCCAAAGTATGGCAAGGGAGCGCGAGTGAGGGTATCCGTTATGAGCTTAAAGATACAATCTTTCTCTGCCAAATTTAGATTACCGCTGTCTTCGAGGGGTAAGGGAAAGTTTCGGATGAAAGCTGTCATAATTGGTTATGCCCTGATGGGAAATAGAGAGGAGTTTCGTTGGAGTTTTCTTTTTCCAGAATCTGGCATGTTTTCTTGAACAGGAGAAACGAGGGAAAAACAAGGTAAAGATGGAGTTTTTGAAATGTATGTTTCGGTGACCTCTGAAATGAGGTTTTGTGTATTATAAACGAAATGTTTATTCACAGTAAATATTTATTGCCGTGGATTAACATTTTTTCTTATTAATTGGAAAGTATGATGTTAATAAACAGTCAGGAATATGAGTATTTATGGACAAAATTAATAACATCAAGACGAAATTGTAGAAAGACGTGTTATTACCCCCTTTCTTAACTTGCTATAACCTTACACTCAATGTCATCGGGGTGTTAATTTCACCCTGAAAAAAAATTAAGAAATGGCACTCAATAAAAAATATGCTTGTAAACAGAATAAATTTCAGTAAAGCTTCTATAGTTATTCCTTAAACGCGAGTCAGATTTGACTAGCAACAGAATCAATGACTATCAATACTAATCAAACAATCAAAACTCTACAACCTAACATATAATATCTGCACTACTCCAGCTATCAGTACTAATCAAGCAATTAAAACTACGATCCAACCTAACATATAATATCTGCACTACTCCAGCTATCAGTACTAATCAAGCAATTAAAACTACGATCCAACCTAACATATAATATCTGCACTACTCCAGCTATCAGTACTAATCAAGCAATTAAAACTACGATCCAACCTAACATATAATATCTGCACTACTCCAGCTATCAGTACTAATCAAGCAATTAAAACTACGATCCAACCTAACATATAATATCTGCACTACTCCAGCTATCAGTACTAATCAAGCAATTAAAACTACGATCCAACCTAACATATAATATCTGCACTACTCCAGCTATCAGTACTAATCAAACAATTAAAACTATGATACAACCTAACATAATATCTGCACTACTCCAGCTATGCGTGTCAGAACCTGTTATATTTCAAACGTAAAGTCCTGCACTGAGATTTCATATGAATAGGCAATATTTTGTAATATTTTATTCATCATTCACAGTTTTAATCAATCGATGGAAATTCAAAGTAGGTAAAAGGACGCAGTGTTGCCACTATCTTCTTCAAATAGTGGAAAACTTGAGGTTTGATTTGCATCAAGCAGAAAACTGGCATTAGTTTAAAGTAACTTAAAATTGTTCTAGAAGAGGTAATAAAAATCATATTAAAATTATGCTCCTCTCGAGAAAGACAATTTCATTTCTTAAACGTTATAAAAAAAATCTTCCGTAAAAATGGTTTAGGTATAAAACAGTCACCAAAAAATGGCAAATTTATCTTAGAACATTATTATTGCTGCATTAGGCTTAAATGGATTGAAAGTGTTATTTTAATTTTTTTATTATTATTTGAATTCTAAAATAGCCATTTTAAGTCAATTAATTAACGTTTCAAACCCAATATGATAATTTCAAATCCAAATGATAATTTCCGATCAAACAAAATATAAGATAAACAAATAGCAAAATATAAATTATAGAATATGAGTAACGAATAACAAAATATAGTTAAAACAAATAAAAAGACAAATGCATGCAATAGGTGAAAATATTTTACTTAAGTCAATAATATTGTTGTTGTTGAAACCCAGACCGTCCGACCTACCAGAAAGGTGTAAGGTAACTGTTTGGACGGTCGGGAAGTGCCACCCAATTTAGACCGGAACCCAGTGGGGGAGGCATCCACAGGGACCGTACCCTCCTTCCCCTACCACCAACCTCTCGGAAGGACTTTCGGACCCACATGTTTAACGTGATCGTACTCCGCGTGAACACGGCGGCAGTTTTGGCAGTGGCTGGAATCAAACCCGGGCCTACCGAGTGCAACTCCAGCGCGCTAACCAATGGGCTACCGCGCCCCGTCAATAATATTGTTGTTGTTGAGACCCAGACCGTCCGACCTACCAGAAAGGTGTAAGGTAACTGTATGGACGGCCGGGAAGTGCCACCCAATTTAGACCGGAACCCAGTGGGGGAGGCATCCACAGGGACCGTACCCTCCTTCCCCTACCACCAACCTCTCGGAAGGACTTACGGACCCACATGTTTAACGTGATCGTACTCCGCATGAACACGGCGGCATTTGTGGCAGCGTGCAAATCTAGCGCGCAAACCACGGGGATACCGCACCCGAGATGGCCAACAGCACGCGGCGTTCCGAGGTGGTCACCCACCAAGTACTAACCGCGCCCGATGCTGCTTCACTTCGGTGATCTAACGAGAACCGGTGTTTTCAGCACGGTACGGCCGTTGGCCCTCAATAATATTGTGTAATAATTTATTTTTCAAAGAAATAATATACTCAATTAATAATTTCTTTTAGCGAGTTAAGTAGTTTTCTTTATTAATTTCTTAACTACATTATTTTTACTTTCCCTGCAATACATGGTAATGTATAGGAAATGTATTTTTCTCACCTACATATCCAGAAAACCTTTCTTTTTATTTATCCTTTCCAAACCTCATTAAATAAAAGTTTTCACTTTTTTATAATTACCCATAGAAATCACTTAGTAATTTCACTAGAGTAATTGCTTAAAGCACAGATCAAGAAACGCATTTACGCAAGTAAAAAGTGTCTTGACAATGAAATTTTGTAATTAGCAATGCGATAACTCGCATTATGCCATTCTACGTTGTTAAAAGGAATCTTATTAAAAATTAGATACACGATGTTTCTGACCGTCAGTCTATTGTACAAATGATTAAATACATTGTTTAATATGATAAGCATCAATTAATTGTAACTGGCTCAAAGAAGCCCCTTGTTAGAACACTTTCAACAATTCACGTTCCTGCTTTGGAGCCTAATCAAAAATTTAGAAAACTCTGAGTATTTGTTTCATCTGACAAGGCAGTGATGCGCATTAACTTTGGCAAGGATATCTGGGCAAATCAAACAGTTATAAAACAATGTTTGACAAGAGCTATTTTGCGTCAGTAGGCAAATCTCTAGTAGCTGAATATAATTGGCGAGTTTGGCGAACTATTTCTAGAAAAGTCTTGGTGTGAATTTCACCACCCTCACTGAAGGTGAGCATTGTTTCAGCGCTGAAAACACTTTTTGATCAAATTGAAAATCTATACGTTTTCGATTGTCTTGATTACGGAAAAAACACTTTTTAGCATTCCACCTGTCTGCCAGTCAGTCTTCTCGAAAACCGATACAATGGCGATTTTCTTCGAACGTACTTAATCGATTAAAGCCAAATTTTGTTGAAAGTTAAGCTGCAGTAACGTCTTGGAAAATGCATCGAATACTGATATTAGTCAAAAGAATATGATGTGCTCAAGTCGCGAACCAGTATTATGCACATTTTAAAGGTTTTTCATCTCACGAATTGAACATTTTAATTGCGTAATTCAAAGGTTCTCAAACTTTTATCGCGGTGGAACACTTTTCAAATTTGTTAACTGATCACACTTCAGATTTGTAAACTTTTACGGAATACTTTGTACTTTTAGAGCAAATTTATATTTCAAAATTTGCTATATTAATATTCAAATCATTTTTTTTGCTTGCTTTTATTTGAATTGGTTTCTTTGATTGTTTGTTTACATGTATATTTATATATATATATATATATATATATATATATATATATATATATGTATACATCTCATGTACACTATGTATATATATGTATATATAAAAGTGATAAACTGTAACTCGAAAAACCTAACTTTCTAACAAGCCTACAAAATGAAAGTATAAATCAACAAATATTCAATCATATGGATAAAAATACAAAATTCGAATCATCAAGTTAAATAAAATCTACAAAAATCGTTGTTATGGAATCGATAAAAAAAAATGAAATCCAAGCATTAATGCAATACACGTGGACAAGGGTTAGGCCTAAATAACTGAATTGTTCTCTTCGCAAAACTCTTCCTCGGGTCCAAGTATTTTGTCGAAGCAAACACAAAATATGTATGTTTCTGAAGAAACAAATAGATTATATCTATAAACTATTTCTACTCGGACAACATACATTAAGAAAGAAAAAATAAAAGGAAGAACAAGAATACCTGTAAAAAACACTACATATGCACGAACCAGTCGAACCCGGGAACCCAGAATGACGAGACCAGTGCTTCCATTTGCAAAGCCAAAAGAAATGATCTACTGTTGCCATTCGTAAGAAATAAATAACAGTAATACGAAAAGGCAAGGAAAAGTAATAGGATACAAACAGAGCTACTAAAAAGTGGGGCTTATAATAGAAAGGCTAATGTATATATATAAAGTTAGTAATATCGAGTTATGAATTGATGTTGTTATATATAAAAACCTCGAAACATTTATCATGAAAATGGATTTAATTGGATATGAAAAATTAATTACGTAATAGAAATATTAAATTAATTAAATAATTAAATATTTTGAAAATTTTACAAGAAAAAATTAAAACAATCTGTATCGTTGCTCCAAATGATCCCAAATATAGTGTTACTCTTTATTTTAAAGAGCTTGAAAAAATCTTTCAATTGATACCAAGCTTGGCAATGTAACCCCAAGGAGTAACCCCAGAGAGGGAGCTAATTATGTCACGCTTACAAAAATTATATCGCAGCTATTTATCACTTCAATGATTGAAACTATCAATTTTTCTTGATCGTTGAACTATAAGAAAATATAAAATTTCGAAATTTTCACTTGAATTTCAAAAATTTCTTTCTAGTTTTCTATTTTTCGTTAACAAAACGTACGTTCTTCAAAGATAAATATAACGTTTCGTAATATAAAGTTTCGTAAAAATCCATTCATTTTTATGGCAGCTGTAGTATGCACAAGAAATCGGCCGACATCACTTTAAACGGACATAATTTTAAAAATAGCCAAAAAGTGTTCAGAAGGTCCAAAAATATAAATTAGCATAAAAATCTCGGAATCGAAATCTTTCATGAAAATAACACTCTTTCTGTACTATATTCTATAGCATGAGAAAGTAAAAATAATTTAAAATTTGTCCACACGAGGAGCAATCTAACATGCAAACTTTTCAAATTAAAATTAAAAAAGTTAATGATTTCATTTTTTAACCTTCCTTACAAAATATAAACAGTTTTAGATGTAATATAATGAGAAAAATAAAACATACATTTTCCTCCTATAGCTCTCCAAAATTCTCTTTTAGAAGTAAACGGAGGGAAAGTCCTCGGATATTGTAAAACTGTTAATTTGCCGAAAAAACAGAGATTGACAAACTGTGACCGACAGCATTGTCTTTGCTGTTTATAAAAAGCTACATTTTTTTTTTCAAAATAGAAAAAAATTCTTTTTCATCTTTACCTGCCAATAAAGAGATAACAAACGGTTAGATGTTCCTTTGACAAGCAGAATTAGGATGGTAAATTATTGCAAAACACCAGTCCCTGTTTCAGAAACTAGCATAAGGGGGGGGGGGAGGACAAGAAAAGAAGTGTTGCAATTGGTACAAAAAGTCCTCAAACGTTGCCTTTGTTTTAGTCTTGTGCCTGGGAGCGATAGCATCTGAGAAAAGACTTCGGGAAAGAAAGAATCTTAGAAAAAGATTCGGCGACAAAGGAAGTTTTTGAGAACAATTGGCAATTTGACAATGAGACGACAAGTTGGGAGCTAAAAGAGATGAGACCGTGGAAATTCGATTTGGAAAGGGACAGTTGAAGATCTTATGCTTCACCACCTTATAGTTAATGTATTTTTAACCCCTGCATTGACGAAATACGTTAAAACTCTTGCTATATCATTCTTTTATATCCCACATTCTGAAATGCTGTCACATATCCAAATTTTTACTTGCTCTTGAAGTAGAATTTGAAATTAATTATATTTTATAACTCTATATAAAAAGTGAATATGACATTCTTTTACATCAACATTAAAGTATAAATTGTTTGCACAAATCAATCAATAATGAACTACATGTTTTAATTATATTAGTCTCAAAATTTTGGTGTATGTATAGGGTATTTCAGCATCGGTGGCCTCACTTTTTAAGCCTTGACAACTGACTTTAGACAGATACTATCAATTTGAAAGTTCCTTAACATTAAATGCAAAATTCTTTCATATAATTTTCTCCCGGCGCATAGAATTTTCAGAAAATAAGAGGTCTAAATATATATATAAGGTTCCTTGAGCAAAAAATGTTCAATTAGCAAAATTTGCATTGTGCAATAATTATAGTAGTATAAAGAATAAAACCTGTTGCAATTATTTGCAATATTCGGCGAGTTATTACCGTAATTTTCCCTTTATAAATCCGGGGTCAGCTACAAATTAAAATTGCACATGTATGTTTTTTTTTACAAAATCTGGTTTCAGTTTGCATTAAGCCCCTGCAACATAGGTCAGCCAAGGTATAAGCCAATTCCAATTTTTAAATTTTAGCCTATTTTGCTAGTTTTTTAAGTTATTTCTATTATAAATATCTTTATTAATGTTGTAAATAATTGCTTTCCGATTTTTTTTCTCATGACTCGTATAACTAACTATTCAGTGCTACTTTTTCTAATTCGACTTCTTTGTTCACACGACCTTATAAAAATTTAGCCCCTCCCCCTATTTTCACGAAAATACCACCCACAAGAAAATATTTCATAAGGGAATTCCGCATTTAATTTTAACAAACTTTCAAATTGGAAGAATATGTTTACAATCAGTAGCTTGAAAAGCGAGGTCACATATACTGAAACACTCTGTATAAAAAAGCATTCAGTTGTGCATCAAAAATTAAAATATGGGTTTATATTTGCAATTTCTTGAAAAATAAATATAATAAAATATACAATCAAAGAACAGTAATACAATATGCAAACATGGAACGGCGTTATTACATTGTTTGTATATTGTACATTGTATATTACGCAGTATAATTTTTCTTTAGGGATGAAGCACAAGCAGTATCAAGTATTTAACACAACAAAAGGTTATTTCTGAGAGTGTTGATAGTATATGTAATTATAAACAACAACCCACTGTGCTGAAATAGAAACCTTCATTACAGCAAAAACTTTTTTAACGTATGGAATTTCATATGTTTGAAAATAATAGCATTTAAAATTATTTATTATAACTATGTAGAGTAAGAATACATTTTATACATTTTCACAGATATATCACGCACACCAATAATATAGATACATTTATTAATTTATTTATTATATAGATATTTCGCACTGTTTCTATTGATGTTAATACTTCAAAAATATCCGTATCAGTTTCATAAAACTGTTGCGCTTCATTCAATTCGTGTTTCAACGACTTTTCAGAACTTTTAGAAAGTTTCTGGAAAATGTAAGAAAACGCATCAAAACTGTTATATTTCCTAACGATATGCCTACGAAATCTTTTCAAGTTTTATATATTCCACATTTGTAACCAAATGTGCAAAAAAGTGAATCGCAAATAAATACATAAATGATCAAACTCAAAAAATAAAGTTAAAACCACTTTTTTTTTTAATATTTTTTTAGAGAATCCCATCTTACACTTGCAAAATCCCTTTTTTCCATACAGAACGGGTTTGTTATGCAACATTAAACGCCAGAACCCTAGCCCATAAACCAAGATAGCTTCAAAATGTATTCTAATGCTGTTAGAAAAGCGATTTGCTTTTTCAACGCCCATTTAAAAGAGCCGCCATCTTTTTTTTCAGATTGCTTTTATTTGCCCTTTTTTTTTTAAATTCGTCTGCTTAAAGATGCATTTGGAGTTCTATTTAAGTTGCATTGGCATCGCCTATGATCATTTGCAGAAAGTGATACACGGAATATTATAATACCCGAAAATCGTTGCTCATAATGCTGTGGTAAATAACGGAGAGGCAAATAAATAAATAATATAGATATCTTTAAGTGCGCTCCTTTTTTAGGTCGATTGATACAAATATTTAATAAACGTAATTTACTTAAAGATCTGGTAATTTTATTATTCGGCAAAAAAGTTTACGGCCAATTAAATTAAGCGATTTTTTATTAAATGTTCCATATTTATTTATACGAAATCAAAAGGTCTTTAAAGGGAGATTTCAAGTGCCCTAGTTAAGTCAGATGGTTAAAAAAATATCCTAGTATTCAAATTTTTTACGATAGGAAATTCTTTTAGGATTATTACAGAAATCTTTTAGATGCTTCATTTGTGGTAGCATGGTTTTTATCTCGTAACTTTTTATGTTTGTAATTTAAAATAAGTTGAAATAACAAATTTTTATTTATGATTATCTAACAAAAATCTAGTTTTTTAGAGTCTCCGCATAAACGTTTTTCTGATCTTAATGATTTTTCCTATTCAAATTTTTACTTTTATTTTATAGCTTTAATAGAAGTAATTTCGTGCATAACAAATTTGAAAAAATCTGATTCCTTCAGCATATGTCTTTCACTACAAACCAGCGATTTTAATTTGGGGGATTACAATTGGCATCATGTCAAAACGCTGATTGGTTGCACTCTGGATTGTTGCTACGGTCGGTTGCATGTTTTAACATCCTGCTTTATTGTAATTGCAATCTGCCGAGCTTTACTTTTGAACCTACCTCCTAAAAAGAGGTTACGAAATTACAAAATAAGGACATAGCAATTGAGTCAAAAAGTGACGTTAATATAAAGTGCCGGACTTGTGACAATATAACTTTACAGCAACATTTCAAAGTGACCACATTTCTAAGGTACTGTCGTTCTGATGTGATGCACAAAGCCACAAAATTATAAAGTGATGACTACTTCTCAAAATTGGCGATTATATAAAGACGTATATGTGACAGTGCAAAATTACAAGTACGTTACAAAGGAGATGAAAATGCGGATTTAAAATATTAAAAGATTTTAGTAACATTGCAGTAATATCACTAAATTAATTACAATGGAAAGTGAAGATAATGAAGATATAATGTTGAAACATGTCGCACCATAAATGACAACACCATGAAATTACGTATATGTGACTGTGAAGTACTATAAAAATCTCCCAAAACTGACATAAAACTGGTCACAAAATTAAAAATATAGCAACTTTTATGTTATGTTACAAATGAGATAAATTATGTAACGTGGCTCATATGAGGCAGCACAACTTTTCCACAATATCACCAAAGTGAGGACACCTTAAAATGAAGAAAATGTCATGATGCAAAATTACAACAAAGCAAATCATAAAATTGGTAAGTCATAATATTGGAAAATAGTAACATCATTTCGACGTCACATTAGGGACAAACATAAGAAAGGAGGGAAATGTGACAATATAATGTTGTAATAACAATTCTGCTGTGTACCATATCCAATGGAGCAGAAATGTTAGAGGCATGCATGTAGTTCTTCGTAAGGAAATTCCTTTGAAGTCGCTTACCTTTGAATATTGAAAACGAAACTGTACTAACAGTGCTACCAAACCACAGCAAAAACCTCATATTCTTGCCGTATTCGTATAAAAAAAATGATGCATGTGCTTATATACAGTTATCAATTTAAGAGAATATACAGTTTCATCCCCTTTAATGAATGGCTAGAATTTTCTTTGGACTCTAAGAATTCGCTTTTTGTTCTCTTCCAAACCTTATTATCCATGCTACCATTATTTTGTACTCCAGGGTTTGAACAATATAATTGTTGTTGTTGAGACCTAGACCGTCCGACCTACCAGAAAGGTGTAAGGTAACTGATTTGGACGGCCGTGAAGTGCCACCTAATTTAGACCGGAACCCAGTGGGGGAGGCATCCACAGGGACCGTACCCTTCTTCCCCTACCACCAACCTCTCGAAAGGACTTACGGACCCACATGTTTAACGTGATCGTACTCCGCATGAACACGGCGGCAGTTGTGGCAGCGTGCAAATCCAGCGCGCCAACCACCGGGCTGCCGCGCCCGAAATGTGCCAACAGCACGCGGTGTTCCCAGGTGGTCACCCATCCAAGTACTAACCGCGCCCGATGTAGCTAGACATCGGTGATCTAACGAGAATGAACAATATAGTGATGAAGTTCAATATAGTGATAAAGTAGTCAATTGTGATGAAATAGTTGGTTATGATGAAATAGTCGGTTATGATATAGTAGTCGGTTTTTATGGAGAAGTAGGTAATGAGGTAGTTGATCTTTAGTAGTGATAGTATGGAATTTTGTTCATGGAATTACCGGTACTCTGACCTTGCACTACCAAATAAGTTAACCGGCACTGTAGATAATATTCCGTTCACTATTTTCCTAGATGTTCCGTAGTTTTGTTGTAACAGAATAATACATTAGGTCTTATCATATTACGTTATTTAATTTTATTGACAAATATCAATTCAATGGCGTTATATACATTTTGTTGCAAGCCTCTCACTCCAAAACATACAAGAACATTTACATTAGCATTCACACAATTTCTTTTCAAATCAACGTACACACCCCACTCTTTCGCCATGGTCTACTGCCAAACCCTGGGAAACGCGTTAGAGTGAGAAACCTCTCTCTCTCTCTCTGGATGATTTCTGGTTGACTTCGCCTTCTTCATGGCAATAAAAATGAATAATCCCACGGCCCAAAAAGACCGAAAGTATAAAAACGTACCCTGCGTTGTGGTTAGCAGTCAGAACGAGGCACACACGTAATCCCTGGGATCTGGGCTTTCAGCACTGCCCGCGTTGAAAAGATTCGACAGGCGAGAAATTGCCGTCCTCCCAAAAATCCGTATCCGCAATCGCGATAGCTTTCGTGTGCAATCCGCGTGTCCGTATGAAGAGGTTTTTGTATTTTTTATCTTTCATATTGGCCAGTCCTTATCTTAAGGTAGCCAGATGTGGGAAAAAGTTCATTTTTCACCTTCCCTGGGAAGACCTTTTTTCTGGTTGGTTAGTGAAGCCCCGGCCGTTTGAGCACTTAGCTGATATTTTGGACTTCCATTTTATTTGGTGTGGAGGTTAAGTTTTATGTAAGTGACTTATCATTGGTTAAATTTTATGATGAAATTCAATTGTATATGTTTACAAATAATAGTGACGATCTGTGGTAAAGAGTGTCGTAAGATATCTTAAGCGACTGTCCTCCTCTCGACTTTTTTATATGTCGTCCATATTCCACATTTTCCTTCCATTTATATCACAACCAGTCTGAGAGTTTAAAAATGTACGATTTATGAACTTTGCTTGCAAGTTATTTCTTTATATTTTTAAATTTTGTTAATATATATATATGTAATTTGATATTTTTATCGAAAACTATGCATAAACTCCAGTAAGTACAAAAAACCCATCTCTAGCATATCTGTTACAAATAAGTAACTATAGACCAAGATTAAAGATAAAAATAGTAGGTAACTTATCGCTATAATGGTATTATAGGTTCAATAATAGGTACACACATCCTGAATGAAATATTGGTTTTGCGTTATGCTGATGGTCTTTTTTGTGGATTTGAGGAATGTAATTATACCATGAATTTTGATTTTCAAGCAACGTCATTGACTTTATTGGAAACACCATGCAATGCGGATCTAAGTCTCAACTTCTTGGATATTACAATAATGCGACCATCAACTTCACAGCATTATCATATTTATGATAAACGAAAATCTTTTAATTTTGACATAAAATTTATGACGTCATGGACCACGTGTTTACATCGTAACATTTTTAGAAATTTGATTATAAATCAATTATCACGTCATAAGCTGTTGAATACTTAGATCAAGTTTAGATCAATACATAAGTGATAGACATTTTTTGAGAGCGGCTAGGAAGGATTTCATGGAGTAACTGTAACCAAGACAAGAAAGCGCTTTTTCGGTAAAGCTTTGATATCCGACTCAGTTTAAAAATTGTTTAAAACTTAGTCTTGTGAGAAACCGGATTGAACTGGTCAGTTGCTTTTAGGGATTTATGGTTGTTCTATAGATGTTTGACTTTCCTAGAGATTTGAATGGCAGCTAAGTTAAACAAATATGGTACTTTGTTGAGTTATAATGGAGTGTAAAGTATAGATGGATTTCGGGAAGATTAGGGTATTGAATGCCAGATTTTACTTCCAATGTGTTCTACGAGCATGGGGCAGGTTTTTGGTGTGAAAATTATGGTGATTTTTGAATGTTAGGTTTTATTCACTTTTAGAAATGGCAAATTTCTATTTGGTTTTTTATTATAGCATACAAAATAACCACTTTGCAAAGGATTTCATACATTAGTTGTTATATAGCTTAATTTAGTATTGTATTTATGACATTTTCGCAAATTGATATTTGGTTTTTATTTGATGTATATGTTACCGGCAATGTATGAAAGCCAACATTCTATACAATACCTAGGCATTATATAGAATACCGAAAACTGGTCGGCAATCTATGAAACGATTAAAATTTCACCGATTTCCTAGGTTATTCTATAGAATGCCAAATGACAAACCGGCAATGTATGAAATACATCTCTGATTCATTCCTTTTTTCATATTTTGCTTAAATAGAATGTATCATTGTATAGAATGCCTAGGTATTATATACAATGCCTAAGGAAAGTATATAATAATTTTCATATTTCATACTTAAAACGGCCGGTATTCTATAAAATGCCTAGGTATTCTATAAAATGCCGGTAACATAATCGGCAATGTATGAAAGCCGGCATTTTATAGAATACCTAGGCATTTTATAGAATACCGAAAACTGGTCGGCAATCTATGAAACTATTAACATTTCACACATTTCCTAGTCATTCTATAGAATGCCAAATGACAAACCGGCAAATTATGAAATATAACTCCAATTCATTCCTTTTTTCATACTTTGCCTAAATAGCATTTGTCATTCTATAGAATGCCAAGGTATTATATACAATGCTTAGGGAAAGTATATAATAATTCTCATATTTCACACTTTGCCTAAAAACGACCGGTATTCTATAAAATGCCTAGGTATTCTATAGAATGCCGGCATTTCATACATTGCCGGTAACATATATATAAATAACCACCTAGTTAATAATTTCATACATTAGTTGTTTTATGGTTCGAGTCAATATGGTTTTTATAGCTATTACTGTCAGGTTTGGGGGAATATATTGTATTTGTTCATTTCTTTTATAGTGTTTCAGTATCAATTTGAAAATATATAAAATAAAATAAAATAACCACTTGGTTAATGATTCCATACAATAGTTTTAATGAGCTGAAGTGGGATTTTATCCCCCCTTTTTCATATCTTTTAGAAGATCTATGCGTTTTTAAAAGTGTTATTTGGGTTTTTTTTATATAAATGACTTGGTTTTTAATGTGTAATATGTTTTTTGAGGTATTGGTGAATGTACTGAATGAGGTATTGGTAATGGGCAGAAGGTATCGGCTACCAGGAGCGTTTCGTCATGGTAGTAAAAACTTTAATCGGAGAGTTGGGGGTCGCTACTCCCCCCGGTAGTCACTTTATGATTACTCTTTTAACATCTTTATATGGTATATATATATATATATATATATAAACATAAAATGACTTAAAAATTCCAAATTCCAAATTCCCTTCAATATAAAATATTAAAAGATCATAATATATACAACAGGTAAAGCGCCATACTGCTATATACTTATGTATAACAATATAAAACTCCTAAAAAGGACAAGAATCAATTACCCATATATATATATATAAATAATATTCACAGATCTCTTATTTTCAATTGGATGAGTGTATCGGTTTGATCTGTATATTTTTTTCGTTTCTAAATACTGTGGAAATCATTACAAGATTCTTGAAATTTTAAAATAAGAGTAGAAATTATTTATTAAAAGAACTTGTTGTACATTTTTGTCTGAGAACGCATCTTATGTTCATTGATATAATTTATACAGTTAACTAACGATGAATTTGTCAATCAATACATATCAAATTAAATTATTTATTAATTATCATGATGCACTAATAACCACAAATAATATAATGTTTATAACAAATGTTATTTGAAAAAAATTATTTTACTTACCCCCATGAACAATTTCTGGCTACGGCGCTGCTAACACGTAGTAGTGCTTTATATTCATTTATACTTTTTACTATCCAGTTTTCATGTCTAATTCAACATAAAATGTTTATTATCATATTGTAATCATATACATTTTTTTATATTTGGTACAAAATATAAAACAAATAAAACTAATATTTCAATTCCGTTTCTGTTTTTATAGTCGGCAACGAAGGTAGAGATTTAAATGGTGACCTCCACGACGACGAATCCAAAAGGCAAAGGGCGCAATACAACGGAGACCAAATATACGCAACAGTAAGTAGATGAAAGTGTATTTAAAATATGTTCTCACAGCCAAATATTTTAATACATAATGAAATGTTTCCATCTCTGTAAAATATTGAATTGTATTGTTCATCTATGACTATATAAGATGTTAATTCGTTTGAAACAATATAACACAAAAATTTTTGCAACAATAATAATAATAATAATAGTAATTATTATTATTATTATCATAATTGTTATTGTTATTATTATTAATATTATTATTACTATTATTATTATTATTATTATTATTATTATGCCGAGCTTAGGAGTGGACCCAGTAGGTTTGCGGATATAAAAATTTAAATCGGTTGATACTACAGAAGTTTGGACCGCCGACTGTGAACGTGCGGCGGGAACAACGATACTTAAAGCTGTAAATTGGAATATTTACACTTATATTAAGAATTGAAGATCAAATATTGCTTTGTTGCTCCGTAATCATGCTGAGGGTCTAATTACTACTAAATATAATGTAGAACAAAGTACATATAAAACACTCAACAATCACATTTTGTATACAAATGCATGGTGTATAATGGTGATAAAGCTATATTGATCATTTTGTTTGTTGATGGTGAAGGTGTTGTGGAGAATAAGTGAGCAGATTTTTAAAGTCCGATGAATAAGGGCAAAAAGGAATGTAGAAATGACAGTGAGACTTGGTTATTTGCAATTCCATCGACGGTAGAACATAGGCTGGTCAGTACGATTCTTTACAAATTTCTGATCAGCAAAAGCCACGGACTATTTTTTGTTTCGGCTAGATATCTGGAAACGCTGCCTATATATATGAACAAGAAATGTGATTGGTTTCACATCGCATGCTTTGAAAACTGGATCGTATTTAAAATACATACTACAAAAACAAAAGCAAAAATATTCCAAAATGGAAAAGTTAGAGTCTAAACACAAAACATGGAACTCTGTGATTTAATTGCAAGACTGTGGTTATAATCTAATAAATTTTCTGATGTATTTCGGGAGCATAATCTACTATCAATGGAATGAGTATCTTGCGTTCTCTAATTTATGCTTTATGCGTACATTTGATTTATAATTCAAGCAAACCAGTTGTGATCTAAATAAGGACAAGAACGGTTTCTCTACCGAGGTTCTTCTAACACGTTCTGTGAATTTACTTTAGAAAATTTTGTAGAAAGGCATTCAAGCAACATCTGAATTTTAATTTATTTAATCCCCCCCCCCTTCTCTGTATTTAATGCATAGTTATTTTAATATACAAATAGACGATAGGTTCAGTGGTATTTCTCTGAAAATATCGTTGTCATGTGTTTTTTAATTGTCATTGGCTTCTTATATTAAAGAAGACACCTGTGACGTCAGGGACATTGAGGAATAGTCATTAGGTAACTGGTCAACTAATTGGCTCAAATATCAAGTAGGTCCAACTTTTTGACACATTGTTACGGGATAATTGTTCTTACACTTCGAAACTGTGTTTCATCTACCTCAGGTTATAAGATCTATGATATAGTTAGTTATTGAAAATGAAAATATCCACCTTTCAGAATTAGTTCGATAAGCATGTAATCACTTGTAACCCTTCGTGTGAATAAAACCATCTTTCTCAATTTTGTAATTACTGACACCACCTTCTTTAGCATGTACTTGAATCTCTAATGTCGATTAATTACTTTTGCAGCAAATGTGGCCGAAGTGGCCGAAGCAGGACGACCTCAAGTCCGGTGCAATGGTACCGGATCTGACGGCCGCTGCTGTGGCTGGGGGTGCCCCATATTCTCTCCAGCAATTCCCTGGTACGCCCGAACAGGCCTTCACTCCCGTGGCTACAACGTCTTCGGGAGAACACGTCAAACCTGAGATGCCACACTACGATGCGGCGATCTCTGCCATTACGTCACAAGTTCAACCCTCTGCATCCGTATACTCACCGCCCTTAGGTAAGGAACCTTACTTATTGAATATGATAAGGTCTTTATCATGGGTATGCAAAGAAAGTGAGCTGAGTATACGATAGGTGAAAAATAAGATATGTATAAAATTCTATCCAAAAATATCTGCTCTTTCTCTGGAAAAAATCTTCTTTAGCCGATAAAAACTTCCATTATCTACATACAGAGGTCTACTTTGGCTACATGACCATAAGCCTTTATTTGACCATTTACACGTACGTCACAATGTGACGTCACTGCTGTTTACCTCGCCATGTTGGACGTAGCAAACTCTGATACGGTAATAGATCCAGTCATGATACTGTTATAAAATACAATAAATATATGTATGTACATGTTCGAGAAATGTATATTAAGAAATCGTATCACATATTGTGAACATTATACAGCACAGTAATTTATAACCATTGTATCCTTCGAAGCAATACGCAATTGTACTAACAAAAACTTTGAACAAAAAAAAAACATACTCAAGATGAGACGGTAAGGGATTTTTCCGCTCAACTAAGATGACAGGAGG
This sequence comes from Amaurobius ferox, assembly GCA_951213105.1. NCBI lineage: Eukaryota > Metazoa > Arthropoda > Arachnida > Araneae > Amaurobiidae > Amaurobius > Amaurobius ferox. Next base: position 105,098,410 of record OX578144.1, read on the forward strand.
TAGATTTACCTGTTATGACGTCACGTGCAAATGGCCAATAGTCAATTAAACTTTAAAATCCATTTATTTACAAAGTAGGTTTTGCGGAGATAGCATTATTTTTTGCATACCTACGATATGATCGTACGAAAAGTTCAGAGTTAAAGTTAACAAGTCCAATTTTTGCCCATTTCATATTAACTCTGCCATGTTACAGTGGAAACATCAATTTTGTAGAGCAATAGTGAATCAAGTTCATAGTTGAATTTTTAGCCGAAAACTGGCAGCAGTTAGTTCTAAGTGTCATTGAAAATATCTGATTCCCTTTTAGAGTTATAATAGATTAAGTCCAGTTTCTTTTTTGTGAACAAATACGGGTTTTTACGCGATGCAACACATGCCTCCAATCTATCACTCCTGTATGCCTGAGCACTTAATTCAAGTGATGTTTCCATGCATAGTGCGATTGTAGAAAATAGTATAAATTTATATAACTAGAGATTTCCCTGATATTTTCAGATAAAATATATATTCTTCGACAATAAAACGACAATATATAAACAATATGACAATATATTTTGACAATAAAATGTAATAAATAATTAAATGCGTTTATTTAAGTTATTTGCATTAGTATCCAGTAAGTTAATAAAATTATTTCATTATACTGTGTTTTTAATAATAACAAACCAAGGTTGCCCACTTAGCCATTTCATGGCTAGATATAGCAGTCTGTTTATAAGGCTACTCATGAAATTTAGCCATAAAGTGTTAGCAACAATGTAACAAATTGAAAAAGTATAAAATTTTAGAAGGGAAATGAACCAAGTCCAGCATACATATCAATTCCATGTGATGACGTTATAATAGACGTATGTTGTATAAAAATATCAATAAAATAGATTAAATTAAACGAAAAACATTATTCAAGTAGTAAACATAATTAAAAGTCAACGGTTAAATTATTACAGTTGTTCAACTTTAAGATCCGTTTTCTCAAAAGTGACGCTTATGAACTTAGTTCACTTAAACTCCGAACCTTTCATATAATAAAACGCTCCTTGTGTGTATTACCATAAGTAAGATAACTCAATCAATCACAAATTGTTTATTAAAATACCCTGAATGCTATGAGCTACATGGCTACCCCCATTTTTATTAAAACTATTGCGAAACACATAAACTTATCCCTAAATATCCTAACAGCTGTGTTATATCAATAATCCAAAATAAGATCTAAAAATCTACATCCTTCTGCATACTAAAAAAGACTTCAAAAAGAATTTTTTTTATGCAGCTGAAACGAATACAAACCACCTGATCTTCACGGAGAGAGACATTTTACACGAAGACTTGAATCCCAGACCGCATTTGTCATGCTTCTTTGCCTCAATTTGTTAGCTGGATGACTTTGTTTGTTGTTTTTTTCTGGAGCATTTTCTTTTCAAGCATATTGGTTAGCGATCAACAAAAGTTTTGCTGACTTTTCGGAAAAGTTTTCAAAGTTTCGTGAGCTGCCTTATACACTTTCTAAAAACTACTATTTCCAAATTTTCAAAACATTGCAAATAATACTCTCTGTTGCTAAAACTTTCATAACATGATATCTTCATACTATCTGTAATGACGAAGTGTAAAAATTTATGATTATTTCCGATCCGCTCTCTTGCAGCCCTTGAGCTTGCTCACCATATACCTTGGTATATACAAACCACACATTTCTTTTATCAATATTATTAATTAATTACTATAAGATGTCCTAACGAAACATAATTACCATAGCATCTCTTAATAGGTCCATCAAAACATAATTATCATATCATCATAAATTGGTCCATGTGCTATTAAAATTTCTAGAAAGTAATTTAAAAATAAAGTTATCACAATTGATGCGTTCCTATAAGTTATATCTGTCGGTGGTATAAATATTCACCATTCTGCCACCTGCATGCGATTTCATTATTGTCAAACATAGTTTAGTAATTTGTTAAAATTTGGGGCATTTTTGAACAGAAATTATACACTATCTCTTAGTCCTTCCGAGAGGTTGGTGGTAGGGGAAGGAGGGTACGGTCCCTGTGGATGCCTCCCCCACTGGGTTCCGGTCTAAATTGGGTGGCACTTCCCGACCGTCCAAACTGTTACCTTACACCTTTCTGGTAGGTCGGACGGTCGGGGTTTCAACAACAACACTATCTCTTAGGTTTCTCTTTTCAACAATATGTAGAAAATATTATTGAAACTGAATTCAATTAAAAACACATATAAGCATCATGACCTACCAAAAAAAGAAACAAAAATCCCCACAAGGGTTTTGGAAATTTTCACAATTTGCCACACTTTGCTACGTTTTTCCATCCTTATAGTACAACAGGTCAGCAATGGAACATCAGTTAATACTCATAAATGCATTTCTGGGTTTTAACTAATGTCCTATTATTGTAATTAATTTAGAAAACTTTGATATTTTAAATTTTTATTCCTTTTATGAAAACAGTTTTTCACTTTCTGACAAACTAAACTTTATCACCTTTTTTTTTTATGTTACTTTTTATTGCACTTTTTAAAAAAAGCTGCAGTAGGCGTATGAAGAGAAAAATATGAAATTCAATAAATATTTACACATTTTATCTCGAACAAATATACTTTGAAATCAATCCTTTTCTGTTATTTCAACACTCGACTCCCCAAAGCCAAGCTAGAATTCGAAGTAACCAACCATCAAATTCGAGCAAGAAGTATGTCAACGGCTCAATAGCTTCGACGACGGCTCTATCAGGGCCCCGGATCTTTAGGGGACCCCTCTCCGGGGGGGCCTTTTCTGATGACAGATGTTGCGACTCTTTCGGAGATAAAAGATAGCGAATCTTTCGGCTCACTTGACTTGCTGGGCACAAGCAATACATAAATGAAATCTCTATTCCTGTTTGCACGCGTTGCAGTTTGTAGTAGTCATTGTTTCTTTTGTATGTCGGTGATGGTATTAGTGAGATATAACAAGAAACAGAATGTGCGTTCGGTGCTCGTTGTAGAGAGGTTTTCATGTTTATAATCCACCATGATTCTTTTATGCAAGAATGTGTTATTTTGAGGTCAGGGGTTAGAATCGTTTGATTTGCGTTTAGATTAAGGTAGAAAGAACAGACGGGTGGATGATTGGGTGTAAGATTGGAATCGCGTTCATATCGCAGCGACCAGCACCGGTTTTGCACTTGTTTGCGCTCTTCAGCAATGAATTGCCGATAACTGGCAGAAACTTGCTATGCGCCTCAATTTACAAACCTGTATGGTGACGTAGGAGGTCAGTTTTGCAACGCAGGTAGATTTTAATTTCAAAAAGTTTGTGCTCAAACTGCACGAAATTGCAATTTATAGCCTCATGGAAAAAATATACCAATAGACGTTCTTCCTGAAACACTTATTCCATATATGTTAAACATATAGGGCTATGTGCTAAATATAGAGTTATATGTAAAGTGCATTATATATGAGTATACATAAGTTTAATTTTATAGAAGTCTTAAAAAGCTGAAAAGCATAAATTATAAAATTACAAACATGTAAAATATATAATGTTATACATAAAGCGCATTATATATAAGTGTAAAAGTATATAAAATAACGAAAGCTTAAAAATTTTAAAAGTATATAAAAGTTTAAAAATATTAAAAGTATAAAATTCTAGAAGTATTAAAAAGATAAAAACATGATATAATTGAAGTGTAAAAATTTTTGAAGTTCATGAAAGTATAAAAGTGTAGAAATATCAAAAGTATAGAAATATTTAAAGGATAAAAGCATAGAAATATTATAATTATAGAAATATTTAAGGATAAAAGTGTAAAAAGTTCAAAAATGAAAAAGTTTTTAAAGTACTATAAGTATAAAAGAGTGAAAAGTTTAACAGTATATAAACGCAGTGCAAAAAGTTTAAAACTAAGTAAAAGTGCAAAAATTTAAGAAGTGTTATCCTGTTTTAGTAACTCAGTAAAACATTGACACAAACAAACAATCAATAAAATCAAAAATATATTAAAAACAATAGAACGGGAACTGATTTTACTCATTTTTAGCGGGAAAAATATTCAAACCTCCAACTATCATTACTTGATCTCCAAAAACAAGATCTCGCAGAAATCTATAACTTTTAATTCTTGAGTTTCAGACTATTTTTTCTGAAATTAATATTTTTTTTCTGAAATGAAAATAAACAAAAAATTACAATAATGGCATATGGTTGTTAAAGGAGTAATCACTTAAAATATTTTATTCAAAAACGAATGATACAGCATTTATAAAATGGAAACATGTATTTTATCCACATAGAGCTCTTTTATTTTACTTAACAGAAATCCTAATTAATAGACAACATTGGTTAGGAGTTGACAAGAGCAGTTGCTAGAAATTTTAGTTTCCTACATTGAGCGCTATATCTCTCAACAGAATTAAACAGCAACTACCATGCTTATTTTAACCAGTAAATACAGGGTACCGATCTATTACACCCCTCAAAAGTACAGGTTGGCGGCGAGAAAGTAGATAACGGCTACATCGACCGGCTTTGAGCGCCAAACAGGTTTCCTACCACCCGGTTTCTTCGTTTCAAGATGGCGTTTGTTTACATTTGGTGTCGCGCGTGCATATGATGGTACTTTTAACTTTTAAGATAAGAAAAACATTTAAAATGATTGAAACTTGTTTGAAATGTAATTATTAATATCAATCTACGCATTAACTTACCTTCGAGCGCTAGATGAATTCTGATGCAGATATTGCTGTAATTATAAAAGCATTATCTGTATGAGATATTTTTCTGGATTGGCATTCCCTACAGACTAGTCAGCAATTCTTGTACCTGCATATGTTTCTTTTTTGTTTAAATTATTATAATTCAGTTTAAATGATTTTGAGCTAAATTCTCTATATTTCCTTTTTATACGAGTATGTATCATTTCGTTGAATGATGCATGTACTTAATAATATTTCGCATGCTGTCGTTATACTTCTGTCTATATCCACTATTATGAGACACACATTTTTAATAATTGTCATTAGGACAAATAAAACTGCAGAATCTTTCAAATCAAAATTAACAGGAATTAACTATCAAAATTAAAGGGTCGAAAAACTCTTTCAATTGATACCAAGTTTGATAATGTGACCCCAATGGGCTAACTTCCCCCCCCCCCAAGGGGGCCAATAACGCCACGGACACAGAAATTGTTTTGCGACTATTATATGCTATAATGATTGAAACTATTAAGTTTCGTAATCATTAAGCCACAGATAACCCTTTTTATGTATGTTTATGTCAAATATTGACCTATGCTGCCATGTTAAGAAAATAGAAAATTTTGAATATTGTTTTTTAATTTCTAATTTTCGCTCGTATTTAATTTTTTTTATCTAGTTCTAGATTTCCCGTTATCAAAGCAGAATTTAAAATTTCGTGAAAATCAATATTGATATATGTGGCACAAAAAGTCGACCACAGACAGGCGGACGTCACTCCAAAAACAGTCAAATCGTGTTCAGGAGATCCTAAAATATATATTGGCACAGAAATATCAAATTCAAAAATTGAGTAAACAATGTTTTCTCTATACTATATTGCATAGTCTGAGAAAGTAAATATTCACAATTTGATGGGTGCTGATAACAAAAGAGAAAAGACTTTAACATTTCATTCCAAACAAATTACACTTTTAACATTTCTGTTTACTTACTCAATCCAAATTTGGTACATGTTTGTAATGTTTTTGAAAATTTATTCATGTTGTATGTGTTAGCAAATTTTGTACTATATTGCAAATGACGTAATTTTCAAATATGAAATGTGCGACGTTGCAATGTAGTACAAAATTTGCTACAAAAGTATTCAATTAAATTATTATTATCCAGTTTTTAATAAATCTGTTACAGCACTTAATTTTCCTATAAAAATAAACAATATATAAGAATTTGAACTTATGGGACAGAATTATAGCGAAAATAAAATCTAGATAAAATTGTTTAATTAAATGCATTTTAAAAATAAATACTATTTATAGAATAGAAACTATTTAATTGCTATGCAGCGAGCAATAACTTTCTTCAAATTAAATGATCTGTTAAATGCTATTTTTATTGAAGGATAAGTTTTGTGTATTTTTATTAATATCTCCATACCAACTTTGCTTAAAAATTTAAAACATGGATAGTTTCCTGTAATAAAATAAAGAATAATCGCAGTATTAAGAAAATATTGTTTCTCCTAAACATGTTTTCATTAATTTTAGAGTGATGTCCGGCTGACTGGTGTCGATTTCTTGTCTGCACGATATCTGCCGCATATATTAATAGATTTTCAGGAAATTTTAAATTCTGCTTTGACAACGGAAAATCTAGAACTAGATAAAAATATTAAATATGAGCGAAAACTAGAAAATTAAAAAAAAAGGGAAGAAGAAAAAAAAAGGAAGAAATTAAAAAAAAACCATTTAAAATTCTCTATTTTCCTAACATGGCAGCACAGGTCAATATTTGACATAAACATTCATAAAAAGAGTTATCTGTGACCTAATGATCACGAAACTTAATAGTTTCAATCATTATAGTATATAATAGTCGCAATACAATTTCTGTGTTCGTGGCGTTATTTGACCCATCGGGGGGGGGGGGGGGGAAGGGAAGGGGAAAGTTAGCCCATTGGGGGTACATTATCAAACTTGGTATCAATTGAAAGAGTTTTTCGAGCCTTTAATTTTGATAGTTAATTCCTGTTAATTTTGATTTGAAAGATTCTGAAGTTTTATTTGTCCTAATGACAATTGTTAAAAATATGTATCTCATAATAGTGGATATAGACAGAAGTATAATGACATCATGTGAAATATTATTAAGTACATGCATCATTCAACGAAATGATACATACTCGTATAAAAAGGAAATATTGAGAATTTAGCTCAAAATCATTTAAACTAAATTATAATAATTTAAACTAAAAAGAAACACAAGCAGGTACAGGAAGTGCTGACTAGTTTGTACGGAATGCCAATCCAGAAAAATATCTCATGCAGATAATGCGTTTATAATTACAGTAATATCTGCATCAGAATTCATCTAGCGCTAAAAGGTAACTTAATGTACAGATTAACATTAATAATTACATTTCAAACAGGTTTCAATCATTTGAAATGTTTCTCTTATCTTATAATTTGAATGTACCATCATATGCACGCGCGACAATGTAAACAAACGCCATCTTGAAACAAACACACCAGGTTGCAGGAAAACTGTTTGGCGTCACAGCGCCAATCGATGTAGGGACTATCAACTTCCTCGCCAACCTGTACTTTTGAGGGGTGTAATAGATCGGTACCCGTAAATACAACATCCGTCTTGATCTCAGCGGTATCTAACAGTAACAAAATCCCAATGCCTGATATATTTTCCCCCCACCAAATCTAAACTTGCTGGTTTCAGGCGACACATGGCGCTCTGGACTAATCAAATTCTTCCTGTTTTAATCGAAAACTTTATGCTCGAATAAATTTACCTAGCAATTTAGTCGAAAACTGCAACATCAAAAACATTCAAAAGAATTGCAATAAGTGAAACTGCTGCTTGTTAAAATGCAAAATGTTTGTACATCCTTAAAGAAAGCAGGCATAAGCAAATAAGATGACTACATAGTATGTCTCGAGGGCGTGTTAGGACATCTTCTTCGGGTCGGAAAACAACTCTCTTAAGTTGTTGCCTAGCGTTTTTCAAGAGGGCGCACTGTTTCTAACTTGAGGAAGAGTGTACAAAATTCTCCCAAAAGATTTGTAATCACCTTATTTGTTTATCCCTTCTTGCTTCAAGATAGTACTAGAAAATTGTACTAAAAACAATATTATTCTATTAAATAAACATTTTGAAAACAATAGACTACTAAAAAACTTCTTTATAACCAAAGCAAAATCGCTTTAAAAATAACGATTATTTTGCTTTCCTTTACTTCAAATGTATATATAACCATTCAACCATGAAATATAATGTATGAAAAATAAATTAAATCACATTTTGGAAACATTTTCTAAGCTCCACAGCAAGGATATTAAAATACAATATATCAATTTTGCACCATTAGTGCTTTTTTTCCCCCCCATATCTCACAGATATAAGACTTGCAAAGAAACATGAATGAAATGTAATAAAGAAAAAAAGAATGGTAGTAATAACAAAAAATATATCGAATTTGTATATTTTCATTACCTTGATCCAAAGGCCATCATCAAGACTGAATGATTTGCGCAGCAGTGCGTAGACTGTGAAATAGGCCTATTGAGTGATGTTGCCATGTTCTGTGATTCTTGGGAAAATATCTCTAAACTGCATTTAACCCCATCGCATGGGTCTTTGCGTAGGAAGTGGACTTTGATTTAGGAATTTTGGTTTAAATAATGGCATTTTGTATTAGAGATAAACGTTTCTGAGGTTTTGGAATGGGTCGGTAGTTGAAATAATTTACGGGATGAAAAACTCAACAGGACATTGAAAAATCATCCTTATTCCATTGATGTGATAAAAATCTGATCTGAATCAAAGACATATTGGTGTTTAGTCTTTGTGTATTGGTACAACATCGAAGTATTAACTTTTTTGCATAATAGAGATGATATATCTTTTCAAACTTCGATGAAATCATTTGCTTACCTTTTGATTTCATATGATAATAAACTCCGAAAATGTCCTGTTCTTTTAATTTATACATTCATAGGACAGGATGTCAATCCTTAATCAATCTGCTTTTATGTAGCAGTGCAAGCAGTTCTACCTATTATTCTATATTAATATAAGTTATATATGATGCAACATATCTCTAAATCGTATGCTACTGTGCTTTGAATTTATTTTGTTTTCATAGATCGCATCATTTAAAAATGAAAATATTAAATTCGTGATTAGGTTTCTAGAAAAAGATACTTATGAGCAATCTGAGAAAAACAAACCATCAAAACAAATTTACTTAACTATGAAAACAATACTGATATCTAACTTGCACATCAAATAAATTAGCCAGCCATAATAATCAAAAACAATGTTAATACTTAAACTCAACCTTAATCTTAATCCAAAAATTAAAATTCATTATCCCTTCAATGTTATTCATGTAATGCAACATTTGGAAGTAATGCAACATCATGTAATGCAAGATTCATGTAATGCACAAAATATAAGTGCAACATTTGGACAATAGAAACCAGAAATGGGTGAAATAAACTTGATAACCAAAATGATGACTTGCATGAATAAAAAATATATTATCAACTCCTATGGGAATTTCCTGTACATCACAATCTTTTGTTCATGAAAGTTAAATGTATCTCTGGTACATTCCCAAGCGAATTAATAAACTCATAATAAACCCATAATAAACTCATAAATCAAATAATGGTAAAAATTTGAGATGAAAAACTCGATAAAACGCAACATCAAATGAAAAGTTCGTGGAATTCTCTCATCTGAATGCGTTTTTCCAGTTGCAACGTTCACAGCATGTTCTATAAGAAATTTTTTCCTTCTCAGACAAGTCCTCCTCTTAATTAGCAATCAATAACCCATTTAAAAGAATCTTTCTGGAAAGAAAACAATCGAAACGCAAAATCTAATTACTTTTCAAACCTGAAGCACAATTTGTCATCAAGCAGATTTAACGAACATAACTGAGGAGATGAAGAGCGGGAAAAAAGTTCCGAAATCAAGAGCAGGAGAACACAACAAAACTCCACCAAACGAAGTTTTCTTCCCATTTTTATTCGTTTTCTCGAAAGTTATTGTTTCTTTTTCATTGACTACAATAACTCAAAAGCCCTGAAGCGTGAATAGCAAAATTTTCTCTCCATTTTCGCTGCATTTGGACCTAGAAGAACTTTTAGGCTGTTTTCTTGGTGTGGGGAACATATAAGAGTTTACAGGTTTGAAGAATTCATTTGAATCGGGTAATGATATTTATTTTATTTCATATTTATTTTTGGAGTTCCTAAAAATAAGGAAAAGGATTTGAAATCAATACTGCCGGTATATTGATTATAAAGCAAGAGGATAAACAAAAGTATTTTAAAGTTTGAATGTAATAGGCTTCTTTGATTTAAAAATCATACTCAATAAATACGTCAGCTATTTGCAATTTCTATCACGAATAACACATAAAATACACCCTCGTTATACTAACTCTGCTCATTTTCCCAAACTCCTACCAAGTAGCTCCAAATATGAAATCATATCAGTTCATAATTAAATGATATCAAACATATTACCGAAACTGTTATGTCCCACTTTTTATTGACATAATTATTACTATCACTATTATTCCAGAAGGAAGACAGCTTATAGGGTTCGCCTTAACTATAAAAGAAAGGCTATCATCACAGTAGCTCAAGCTCCTTGACGTGAGTTCACTAGCCCTGTTGAAATGACAAGACTGAGTACTATCAAAGTTAAATTCTAAAAAAATTATATGTGCGTATACTAATTCTTTAAAGATATTTCAGAAAGAAAAATAACATTTCAGATACATTTAACCATTTTCTTCATTAAATTGTAACAAATTCCACTGAATGAAATTTCAGTATATAATGAAAGGGACTTAACTGTGCTTTAAATTAATGATGCGGGAATTTGAAGGATTGATATACTACTTTCAGAAGAATTTCAATCACATTTCTGTTCATACTGCTTATCAAATAGAATATTCACTCTACATCTTTGTATACGTCAAATACATGACTGAACAAATCTTGCAAAATTCTGCAACAAATCTAATACAAATTTGACGCCAATCCTGCAGAATGAAACATTGAAATTCCCATTTTACTTATCCAATACGTATCCGCAACAATATGTTCTTTTATTTGTCGTATACTATTCGTTTTAGACTTGTACAGGACTTGTATATAGAAATTTGTCATACAAATATGTAGTTTGAATACTTCAGAAGTAACATATTCGTTCTAAAGGGTGTACATATGCACAGGGCCAGATTTAAGACAATGGCTTTCCGGGACGCGGGAACAGGGCCCTCATTACAAAAGGGCCTCAAAAAGTCTTCTTAAACAAAATAAAGAACAGGCTAGAGTATTTATTAATTTTTAGAAATTAATTATTAATTAAAAATTATTAATTTATTAATATTTACACTTTCTAACTTCTATTTAGAAATATCACAGATACAGCAATTGTGTGCAATGTGAGCAATATTTAACAGATGATAATTTCAGAATTTATGCAGAGTGCAAATTTATATATACAATAGATAACAGAAATATTAAAAGCATCATTTTTACTAATTAAAATACATTATTAGTATAAAATGGTAAATTCTTATAATCTTCCAAAGTTAGAGTTTTATTTCAGTTGAGTGAGAATGTGTCTCAGTCCTTTACGAGTAGAGGGCCCCAAATGCTTGCTTGAGCATCGGATTCCGGAAAAGTGTAGCCGTACAATGCACAGGATTATCTGAAATTCGTGAGGATCTAACCCAGAGTTATCGAATAAGTATACCAAACGTCTATTTTTATCATAATCATTTTGTTACCAAAAGGAGTGTAATGGTGCAGACATTGAAGCCATTCCCCGCAAAATATGGAGTTTGAATTTCTTCAAGCTGACCAATTTCTTCAAGACCCAATTTCTTCAAGATTACCCTGAAGAAGTTGATTGAAAAACTTTTGGGATTTATTAACAGATGAGATTTATTAACAGATGAATGTGTATACAAACCGTTTTAGTATACTACCTGGTATCTAAATACGAAAACAGTCCAGAAATTAAAACATAAACGTTAGTAGCGGTATTTTTGTTTTCAATAATATTACAAATAGCTTTATTTTTGTCAATAAGGTGTAAAAAGATATCTATCATATATAATAGATTTACAATGAACTGTTGATTGTATTACTCAGTCGTCGTTCTCAAACACTTTGCTTTTTAATTTAAATTCCACATGTGGTTATGACCTCATTTTGAGAAAAAGGGGATTGTGTAATATTGTTGATTTATAAACATTGACTGTAGCTTGGGCCTGCAATCAAGTTTAATTATTTTACTATCTCTTTCTGCATTTTATTCTAAACAAATGCAATTATTAAAACTAATATTAACTATCTAGCATAAGAGAGTTTAGAACAGAACTTGATACTTTTCGTTTTACATTTTAGTTCTTTGCACTAAAATGTTTATAATATGGCATTTTATCAATGAATAAGAAAATGAATGTAGTTTATAATATTGTAATTCTTGGTGAAATTACCTAAAATTTATTTTAAAAATAACGTAAAACGATAGAATGTTAAAAAAAGTAGTTGACATAAGCGTATAGAAAAAGTACATGCAAAAGAAATGTGCAGAAATGTATAAAATTCTTTGTTTCAAACTAATACGATTTTGTGAATAATTATATATATTTTTATAAATATACTTTAATTAAAATAATATAAATATATAAGAAATACTGCATAAAAACTACATCGTGGAAAAAATTATCTTAAATCATGGCAGATTTTTTCACCAGAGAACAAATTAGTAGCATTTTGTTTCAATACTAAATTTGTGTCAATAAATACCATAATGTATTTAGGTTTATTAAGAAAGATAAAAGCTCACGATTTTCATCATTCCATATAGATCAGTGCAATAGGCCGCCATCTTTGGTCGGCCATTTTGTGACGTCATCAAGCAGTACGGGATTAGGCACCTTAAGCTTACAAGACAAATCACTACTGGGCGTTTCTGGGTCCTTACTTGACCCGTCAGCATTATCACATCATTATCAACAAGGTATTTTTTGTTTAATTTTTGAATATTTTAAGAATTTTACTGAGCTACATTTTGGGGTGAATTTGTGGCTTTGGATCTTGATAAACTGGTGTTGGTTGTTTATCAGTTGTATCGAATCAAGGTGGTGGTTACTGTGGTTAAAATTTGGTGGAGGTTTCTGTTTTTCCCTTTATCTGAAGTTTTCTATTTAAATGTAAGTGTTTGTTTAGTTTTGTCATAATTTTTATGTTTTACAATGTCTAGTGTTTAGAGTTTTTCGGTGTGTAATTTAACCATCTTTAGAATATTGAACATATATAGTGAGTTAAAGAAAAGGTGAAGAACAGGAGCTTTTTTGAACCCCTGGTTGTAGACATATATAGTTCCAATTGCAAATATGCTTTAGATAAGGTTGGAAATTATGAAATAATAATTTAAACGATTTGAAATATTTTCGCAAAATATGGAAGAAATTAATTTTTTATATGGCCCCTACAGCGAAGAAAGTCAAATTAGGAAAATATTGCCCATACCGTATTTAGTAAAATCGACAAAATGTGGATGCAATACAATTAAATTTTACATACTTATCATTGATTAAAATTGTCATTAAGTAATCAGGGGACATTCACAAATCAATTTCGGTTGCAAATAGTTACTAAATCAGTTACTACATATTCAAATTTATTTTATGCAAAGATTTGAGTAAATATAATACGACATCATTACGTTGATTCATAGTTTGTATTTAAGCATCCGTTACTTTACTTAGCTAGAGTTTAAATTATAGCACTGTTCAATATTGCTGAACTATGCGAGATAATTATGATTTATAGCGAATGCAACCGATTTTCCAATTTCGAATTCAACCGATCTCTTAGTTTTCAATTTAACCGATCTCCCAGTTTCGAATTCAACTGATTTCCCATTTTCGAATTCAACCGATCTGCCAGTTTTGAATTAAACTGATCTCCTAGTTTCGAATTCAACCGATTTCCCAGTTTCGAATTCAACTGATCTCTCAGTTTCGAATTCAACCAATCCCCAAACGATTTATCAAAGACATGATTATTTTCCATAGATTTTATTAGGAAAATATCTTACAGATTAACAAAATTACAATCAGTTTTTACCTTACTTAAAAGTTAAAATAATTTTTGACCATAATCATCTGTCTGTTTTTAAAAATTTGAAATACAAATTGCAAAAAAATCGTTTTAAAACCATACTTAATGATGTCTGTGCATCCATTCAATTTGTGAACGACTCCTGGATTCATAAATTGCTGTGATTGCAATAGATGTTACGATTAAGTGGTGCAAGTCAGGAAGTTTGACTATTTATTTTGCCCTAAATTTGCACTTCTGAAATACAATTCTTTTTAGTTTGACTAAATGAAGTGTGGGCAACAGTCTCGCGATTTAACTTTTTTTTTTTTGCTAGAGAGGTTATATAAAAATTCATTTTTTTTAATTTTACAAAAATATTGCACATTATTTAAATTACTATTGTATAATTTCCTACCTTATTTAAAGCATTGTTGTTACTATAACTATGTCTCCATACAACCAACGGCTCAAATAATTTTCCACTGTTCACCTTTTTTTAAACACTCTGCATAATATTAAAAAGTGTCGCCCTTATTGTGTATACATCAAAATGAATTCTTATTATTAAAGCTACATTTTTAAAGAAAGATTAACGCATATTTATTGCTAATCATTTTGTATCGGAGAAAATATATGTAAAGTGTAAATTAATATTTCAGTGGAAAAAAAGTTTTGCTTTCTTTCGTATAATAGAACGTTGACTATATGACAGCATAAAATAGTTTGAAACAAATATTAACTCTGGCAAATTATTTTAGTTTGGAAATGGAATACCATTTTATTTCAGATGAATGCATTTACAAACTATCATACAAACTTGACTTTCTAAAGGAAAACAGTCAAATTTTCTTTTAAAAGGCCAAGGAAAATATGTTAATATCAATAAGAAAAATATGTCTTAAAAGTATACTTATAAATCGTCCTTTTTTCTACACCACTTAACTTCTCATTAAAAACTATAATTCATTTCTTTGCATGACAACTGCATGAATGCATGTTCCTATTAACAGTCATTTATTATTAACAGCTTAACACTTTTTATCCTTTGTTGTATTTGTTGCTGTACAAAAAGCTAATATTTTTGTTATATAATCACTTTGCTACTTGTTTTGTTTAAATTAACTATCAGTTCATCTTAATAACTTCTAGTTCATAACCTTCAATGGTATAAATTAAAATGATAAATTATATGTAATTGGCAACCAATTCAAACGCAATATTTATGAATATTTTTCAGTTATTGAGGGATCTGGGGGCCCAAAATCCTGTTTTATTATTTGTGGGGACATTGTGATGAATTTTTTTAGATACTCGTATGTGTTTATAAAAAGATCATATTACATACGAGACATACACATTACATACGAAACATTCTTAAAAAATTTTGAAATTTTATTTATTTATTTTTTAATTTAAACTTGTTTATTTTTGGTATAACTGCTGAACCAATTGTTCTATTTGCATAATTTTTTCCCTTTTGTGCACAGAAAAAGTTTCATGTTAATTTGTCTTTAGAATTTAAGAAGTATTATTTGAAAAAAATTTTATAATTTTAAAAATAAAAAATAACATATTTTTAAAAGGATTTTATTTGCTTAAAAACAAGTATTTTCAAAACATTTATGTAAACTCAAAAATCCTGAAACATATTTTTAAAAATAAAATAGCAAAACTCTTTACAAAATTTCATATACATACTTTTCATGTAGTTTTAAATAAATTCTTCTGACGTTGATAAATCACGAGAAACTCCATTCCGCGATAAATGAACTTAAATTTTACTACTGACCTTTCAACAACACAGATAGTACAACATAAAACTGTTATATCAGCTTATTTGATCTCCGTAGAAAGATGCGGTTTGTGTTATTTAATTCTAAAATTTCTATAAAATTTTTTAAGTTAAGAAAATAAAAATGCAGTCTATAGACCTCCTTAAAATAAACGACATAAATGTATTTTGATATTCCAAAGCCAATTGCATTTACTCTAATCTTAATCTATTGAACATCCTGTGATAGAATTTTTAAAATGTTAATTTGTAAAAGTAGTAAAACAAGTGTCTACAAAAACTTAAATCTATTAAGATGAACTGTACACGCATTTGCTTAATGTATGTTTTTAAAATGTCTGTCACAATGGTTGAAATAAGGATGCCCCACATGTTCTATTATATTTTAATCACCAATTGTTCTGTTTTACTATGTATTTTAACCAAAACACTGCTCAAAACACAATATATTGAAAATCAAATTGGACTTCATCAGATATCAGTAGTGGATTATAAAAACTTCTATCTTGTCTTACTATGATATTTACTCAAAATATTATTCAAAACCCAACACCTTTTAAATATATATAAATTATGCTGAATATTAATGGATTATTAAAATCACTGTTTCAACTTATTTTTATTTACTCAAATTACTGCTCAAAACGCACACGTAACGAAGATAAATTAAATTTATAAATTTTTAATGTATTAAGAAAGTCACTATTTTGTCTTATAGATTTTTTACTTAACATATTGATCAAGACACACTTGTGTTGAATAAAAATGGATTATATCGAATATTAATAAATTAGGAAAGTATATATATTTTTTTGCTTTTATTTACCCAAAATAATATTAAAAACAAGCGTGTCGAATGTACGTGAATTATGTTTACTATTAATAGATTAGCAAAGTCACTATTTTGTCTTACTCTTATTTACCCAAAATATAGTTAAAAACAAACGTGTTGTATATAAATGGATTATGGAAGTTTTCATTCAAACGATTAATGCATCATCGATTTTCTTCATATCGTGATTTTTAAAAGTCCGATTACTCGAGTTTTTGGGTCTGGATCTTCGAAATTTTACTGTATCTTCCCCCACATACAAATATTTTTTTCACTTTATCCTTAATCCAACCATTGTATTTCAATGACCCTTGCTATCCTTTGACCACAACCTTTAATTCCCGCATGTTTGCATGACATCAGCTTTTCTCTTCCCATACTCACATGATGCAGTCGTGGGCAGCGAGGTGTGTAGCCGTTCCTCTAGCCCTAGGCCTGATCACGTGACAAGTTCGGAAGCCCCTGCCACCTCTGCCTCATCTTGTCTCACCCTCTTGCAGCCCTTGCATACTTCGGGCAACACCTTGGACCCCTATGCAGCTGCATTTTCCCCGACACAATTTCAAGGTAAGGCGTTCTGGGAGGTGAAGGTCAACAAAATATTTCTGTTTCAAAAGAAAAGATTTTTGTTTGGTAAAACTGCCAGCAGATGTCAATATTTAATTAAAGATATGAGCACATTTTCTTCCACTGGAAGTTATGCGCTGAGTGTAAAAATCTATACTCTTGCTGCACACAGCAATCACACTTTTTCAAAACACATGCCTAATAAGAATCTGGAACAGCAAGTTTGTCCAATAAATGAAGAAATCACATCATGCTGCTAAAATAATTTAATAAAAGCAGATGATCGTACGGAAAGCACTTAGGCTTCCATTTTCAGTTTGAAAAAGCCAATAGCTTAACGTCAAATGAGAATCTTATTCTAGCAAAGTTGCTAAACTGCAGTAGTGGTGCCACCTAGTGTGACGATAGAGAAATAAAAAATAAAGCAAGTTGGAAATACAACATATAATGACAAGAGATATGAAAAAAAATAAGACAGAGAGAAGCAAATTAAACATGCCATAACTCTTGCATGCTCTAACTTCTGCAAAGCACTTTATGCCGCGATTTCTTTATTTAATCATTATTATTATCATTAATATTATTATTATTATTCTGTGTATTGCGCTAGATCTTCAGAATTTCTCATGTTGCTAAGCAATCGGTTTAATATTACCATTTTCTATAGATATTATCAAAATCGTGGTGTGTAGCGTGTTTCCTTGCTTACAGAACTATACTAAACAGTCTAATAGAATGGAATGGTCCTGTTTTAGTTCTATAGGCTTTAGATATATTCTTAACAGGTGTATTGTTCTATGCTTTAAATGTAAAAATTGAAAAGTACAGAAACATGTATAAATGTTTTATAAATTATTTCATACTATTATAAAGATTAAATCTATAGATGTTTTATAGCAATCATTTTGAAACAAGCAACATCTTTGAATCTGGTCCTTAGTCAAGATTACTATTTTTAATGGTTCTCATAGATATCTTCTAAAACCCAATATTGCATGAATAACATTATAGAGAAAAATTGTATAATTTACGATAATCAAACTATGTAACAGAACACATGTGGCAAAATTTATCGCTTTATATGGCATTCTACATTCCGCAAGTATTCTGTTGTATAGAAATAATGCAAGGTTTATATTCACCAAAATGACAACCACTTTGAATACACAACTGACCAGTTTCGTCCTGATATTATAAGGTTTTCTCATTACTGCTCTTAATGTGCAGAAAATAATAGTCTAGCTTTAAGTATCAAGCACTTTTCAATTAAACAAACTGTAAATTCAAATTGTCAAAGCTGCTTCTGAAGTAATTTTCAACTAATATACTAAAGGACGTTATATTTGTCAAACAAATAAATATATGCTCGATTTTACTCTATTTTATTTCATTACTTCATTTCACTGTTGAAATTCTTCCATCATCTTCAGGAGCAGCTCACTTATCATTACAAAAAGCAATGCAAATACACCGCTGTCATTTCATGGTTTATAAACAAATACTTTGCAGTCAGCTTACTTTTCCTGACTTGATGCAAAAAGGCTAACACTTTTAAAAAAAATCCTCAGCCTGGTAGCCAAACCAGCCGAGTATATCTTAAAAGAATAAAGTCTTGTGTTTTGAAGAATGAATTTCGTTGTAATTATCTAAATTGGTAAATTTGACTTATTGGTGGAAAGTTGTGGCGAGAAATTTGCCATGTATGTGTTTGTCAAAATCATATTTTTCTGAATAGGCTATAGATAGAGCTTAGACGTGGATTCTGTATCAAATTATAAAGGAGGTATAGATGGAAGTTACTAAGAATTTCCACCCTCAGTTATGAATATGCAGCTTTGGTTTTCCAGAGAATTCATCTGATCGCATTTAAAAGCTTTGATCATCTCTATCGTATATTAACCATGATTCTAAGCTGAAAACATAAGCACAAAAGAAAAAAAAACGCGACACAATTCTGAAGACAGATTTTTGATTCTAATTAAGTTTTCAGCTTAGCAAACTTTATGAAAGCAGTATACAAAAGAGTAGAAAATACTTAAAAGTTTCGTCGAAAATGAAGTGTATACACCGCTTGCTACCATATCTACGTCAGAAAATTCTTCTTCTGAATTATGTTCTGTACATTTAATTCAAAGTTTATTTTATAGCCGCAACTTATGGTTTTAATACCGTATTCGAAACATGAAAAATCAAATAATAGAATTACATAATGCATGGCATGCATGATATTAAGTAAATACCCCATATATTCTTTATAGCTAGGTTCCACTGCCCAGACCGCACCCCTGGCTAAAAGGGTTGAAGCCCATAAATGTGCGGTAGGCTGTTAGCTAGGTTAGAGACCACATTGAAGATTTTCAAAAAGGAGTCACTAAAAGAAAAATTAATAAAAAACCGTAATTATTTATTTATTAATAAATAACGCCTGTGAAAAATATGTCATGTATCTGCAAAAAAAAAAAAAAATTAATCTTAGCTGCAAAATAATCTAGTAGCAGAATGCAACATTGTTGGATATAAAACTTAAAATTTCATGATGTTCTATTAGCAATAAAACATCAAATAACTCCAAATGGGAAACTAAAAGAACTTTGATCTGATGTTTAAAATTTTTCTTAAAAAAGAAAATACTCAGAATTATATAGTTTTAAGGGTGTGAAAATGTATATATATATATATATATATATATATATATATATATATTAAAAAGCTTTCAAATATGTTTTAATATTAATCGTAACATAACACAAAGTCCATTTGACAGTATCATTTAAGATGTATTATATATATTCAGTAAAATATTTTGCTTAATATAACTGATAGAATGCTGTGCAATAATTAAAATAACACACATATTAAGTAGGTGCTTTAGATACTCTTTCGTTGACTAGTTGTAAGAAATTCTTTCCATTAATACTCTAAATATGCATTTAAATAAAATGGCCCATCTTTAAGTATCGAGCACGCTCCGTTCAAACAAAGCGTAAACTCAAATACCCGAAGCTGCTTTTGAAATTATTATTTTATACTAGCTTAAAAGACATTAAATTCTTCAAGCAAGTGAAACTTTGAAATAGCCCGGTCTTAACTCGAATATCTTTTCATCACTTTATTTGCACCACGGAAATGCCACTACAATCTCCAGGAGCGGTAAATTGCCTGAGCAGTCCATCCCGTTACCATTCCAACAAGAAATGCAAATTTGACAAGACAAAACTGGCGCATTTCAAAGATGTCGTTTCATGGCTCGTAAACGGATGCCAAAAGAGCAAATATCTCCATTTGATCCCCAGCCTGACAAATTAAAACGAGCGGCCGCCGTAGTTAAGAAAGCACTTTCCACCGAAAAGATCCCGATCAACTCCTTCATGAAGACCTTAAATGCCTGACGTAAATTTAACGCTGATAAAAGTTTTCAAGACGAGAGAGGGTTGTAGTAAAATTTCGTGAGTGTTTATCGGCTTTTACTTCTGTAATTGCCTGCTTAATGAGCCATGAATCATAGACGGCGGTGCTCTCTTATTTCTTGGCTTGCCGAGTTGGAATTTTCCACGTCTTGGCGAGGCTTCTTGGGTGATCCTTCACCATCCGTCGCAGATCCGACCAGACAGTAGTTAAACGTGGAGCGGATGATCCTCTTTCCTTGTAAAAGTGGATTTGGGTTTACGCCTCCATCATACTCCTATCAGATGCAACTATCGCTTTGCCGTTCCATCTTCTTGGGCAGCGGTATTTTTAACTCTTTCGGAATTTTATGTTCGTAAGAAGCAACTTTTAGATTCGATATATTGTAGTAGCTTAGAAGAATGTGTTGTCTCGAAAATATGGTCTTCGGATTGTGTTTTCACGAAAATTTATGATAAAATACTTATAATACCAAACGTCACTCACTATAATTGATTCACTTGCATATTATTTGCGTATAATAAATTATTGTGAGCTAGGCCACATTTTAATACCTAGTTATTGATCACAGTGTTGGCATTTTTAATCACACGCGACATAAGAATACACATAAATAAATTTCATGAATAAGAAATTATCATTAGAGTATTTATTATACTTATCAACTTTCGTGGAAAGAAACGGAGCATTTTGTTTGAGGAAACTAAGATTGAACAATCCATTTGCAGTTGAATTGGCCAATCAATCAATCAATTACTTTGCAGTAACTACAATCACTCAATTTACATTGATTATAATTACTACAGATAATTTACAGTAAAACGTAGTTTTAAGTAAAGCTGTCGGTTTTTTTCTCCCTATAAAAGAAACCGGCAATATTTCTTACAGAAACTAAAGCTGACCAATCAATGTGCAATCAATTGCAGTAAATTAAATGTAGAGTAATTGATCATCCTTATCATTATACAATCATTTAATTTACAATAACTATAATCAATTTACATTGATTATAATTATTACAGATAATTTGCAGTAAAACGTTGTTTTTAAGCGAAGATGCTGGTTTCTTTCTGCTTACGAAAGGAACCAGCAATATTTCTTACAGAAACCAAGACTGACCAGTCACTGCACAATCAATTGTAAATTGACTGTAGAGTAATTGGTCTTCCTTATACAGTCAAAAACTACACTACATAGTCAATATCTACCATCAATGTTGATAAGTGTAATCACGGCTTTACAAGGAAATACAGAATCAAAGAATTCGGAACAGAGAACGACGCCTTTGAATAACACTTCCAGTGAAACGGTCTCAATCGGAATTTACGTCAGGAGAATCGTTCACAATTTGCGCCCGAGTTCCGCAGTCAGAATGAGAGGGGGTTATGAGATATGTGATGTATGTATTACCACAGCATTTTTGATAAATATAGGCATTTTCAACATCACAGAGCAATAATCGAATGTTTTTGAAATTGGTATGTGCTTGTATGACCGGTGAATGGTCCATAGAAACAATATCGTTTAATAAAATACAGAAGTTAAAATTAAACTTTCCGCTATTATTTTAAATAAGCATATTAAGTTTATAATATATTTATAAGCGATAGTCAGCTAAATATATTTTCATAATCTTCACTCAAGATCCAGAACGATTCTCCGTTCTTAAATTAAAAGTTTTAGGTTTACCCAACATCAAATATATAAAGGATTCCATAAAAAGTTTCAGGTCAATTTGTTAATAAAATGGATGAGAAATGTTATAATAAAAAATCGAGAACAAAACAAATTCGTCATTATAGTTTTAAGACTACTTCTTTTTTTAATATGAAGATTCTAATTATAATAATATGCATGCCTTTCTAAATTACACATGCAGTCTTTTGATCTTTTTCAATGAATTTCAATGAAGTCTAATGGCAACGTCTTGCATAATCATCTATTAGAAAGAATGTCTCTAAGCGCATGCTCCGTGCTTAAATTGTGATTCGTCGCCTTAATTTCTTTGTCTTCCAATAGCAATACTACATGCATCTCAATGTACAAATAATTCATGTCGGTGACGGCAACCATTTCCTCCGTACAAACAACAATGGACAAGCCCCTGCTAAAAAATGCAGAAATTACCACAGCGTGAAGAAAAAGCTGCCTTGCAATAAGCAAATTAGAAATTCGGAGGATGAAAAAAAATGAAACAAACTCGCGACAAATATAAGAGAAAACTCGGGGTAAAAAAATCTCAGAAGTCCATCAAGCGAGGGTAAAAATTCTTGGAAATTAGTTTTCAAACTTCAACAAACATACATCCAAACAATAAGATAAGCTGAAGAGATGCAGTAGGAAAAAATATTTTCTCTCTTTTAAGAAAGTTCTTCCGACAAAGAATCATTGTTTCAAAAAGAAAGCATGAGGGTTTTTTGCTAGGCTCTTGTACACTGTTTTCGGCTTCTCTTTCTTTTTTTGTTTAATCGTCTTTTTCCGGAAAGAAATCAAGAAAAGGAATGCACTGCGGAAAAGTTCATTTCTTTCCTTTCTTTTTCCTTTTTACTCTCCCCTCCCCACTCTCCTTTTCGTTTTCTTCTTTCCCTCCCATTTCCTTCTGAAGTTGCTATGCTTTTTTCTACTTTCTATCCTTTTCCAGAAGTCATTTCTCAAGAAAGTTGCTTTTTGGTTTTAAGTGTCGGAGAGGAATTGTCTCTCCCTTCGATGTGACATCGGGGCAGGCAGGGTTAGGGTTGCTGCAGGGTCCAATGGGGAATGAATTCTCGCCAATTATGTCGCCAAACATCCATTTAAGTCCATTCATGAAGAATTTTATATATTGATACAAGATACTCAACTTACAGTAATACGCAGAAAACAATCCATTTTTTTGCAATACAGATTAGAGAACAGTAGTGTGGAAGAAGATATTACGAAGTTGTTCTTACGAGGATACCCGCCTCTGAATTATGAGACCAGTAATCTCCCAACTGAGCTACCAGGATATTAGAAGCAACTTTACGAGGCATCTTATAGACAAGAGTTATATATTTTCGACAGTAAATAATAAATCACTTTCATGGAATGCTTTTTGAGGAAAATTGTGCCATATCCAGGGTATTTAATGACAAAATGTTAAAATAATAAGTTAACCAAAATAGTTAGAACATGGTCACCATGCCGAAAAAAAGGAATGAACAGCACTAGACTTAAGTTGGTGGCTAATTCAGATCAAATTCTTCTTCAGGTCTGAGTATCCAACTATTTATATTTATAAAACACCACACGCTGCACGTCCGCCTGCCAGTACGGTCTGGACTAACGCTTCATTCATTGTGGTTAATATTCTAACCGCTAGGGAAAAGCTGACTTGCTAATTAAATAAAATAATTTGAAATGCATATTTACTTTACAAGATTAAATAAATAGAATCTAATTTAATCATTTGAATCAGACATAGAATTGAAATAATTTTTGAGAATGAACTGCTTCATGATTCAAAGCAAAACATACCATTTTAAACACAAAAATTAAAAAAAAATTATAATTTTGGTTGGAAAAGTACAATGTATTCAAACATCTTGGCGAATTCGCATATTGTGCCTTGTTCCAGCTACATGGAAATATGTTCGTTGAGTTTTACTCATGCAACCTAGAAGTTGGTGCATTTTCGAGTATTCTAAACATTTAACTCCTTGTCGAACTTCACAGTATAGATTGTAATAATTGATATGGAAATGCTGCACTAGTCTGCTGAACGTCCATGCCTAGACATCATAGAGCACCCTTGTAGCGATATTCATCTCCTGTTTTGATCTCACTTTAGACAATCTTCCAAAACAATTGCCAGAGATTCCTTGTAAAATTGTCCATGCTGCATCCTCTTCAAACTTTTTTTTACTGTACCATTTAAACATTTCTGCTTAATATTTGTATCACAGTCTCCACAAACTACGATTATTCATACTGGGAAGTTTAACCAGGGTATAGAACTGCTCAGAATAAAGTGGTTAAATTCAATGTTCTGGGATCCGAAACCATTGAATTGTATCTTCTGAAACAAGACACTCTTGAATCTACACTATGCCAAGACAGTAAATGCGTCCAATGGTTGAGAGTATAGTTCATATTTTTGATTAATATTATGAAGTAGCAAAAGATTTTAGTTTATCGGGACAAAGGGTTGGGAACACTATTACCGGATAGAATCGCGACTGGTAAGTAATTCCTTCTATTGGGCTAATTGGGATGGAATTACTTGTTGGACTATGGGAATCAGATAAGGTATGATAGGAGTACATGTTAACAAATGATTCTATATATAATATGAATATGACATGTCCTTTATGAAGGCTGATCACTCTTCAGGACAGTACGTTTGCCTGAAAAATGTATAGTTTGAACTATTGCAATAGATGGAAATGGTATTAAAATACTTGTAGTTTAAAAAAACACAAAAAAGAATAATGCATCCATTTAGTTGGCAACTTTAAACTGTTGTTAACTTAAAGAAAGTAAAAATGAAAAATTAAGGAAAATTTAGATAACATTTTTAAAAGAAAAACTTGTGAAACAAAACTCCCCAAAAGACACAATTTTTGTTCATCCTGATACCGATTATGATACAAATATAAGAAACATAACTATATGGAATATGAATCTATTAGAAAATTAAGTGGATCTTCACATATTTTTATTAGTGGATATTATTATAGTGGAGCTTCATACATTCCAAATATTTTTGTCAAGGTTTCAGAATTAGTCGCAATTATTTTATAAGAAACGTGATACAATTGAGATTTAATTGTGTAACACCTGTTATAAAATTTCACGATTTTTCGCCAATCCGAGAAATAGTCATGCCAAAGTGGCAACCAATCTTATAGAATCCTATGTCCCGGCATGGATGACGTCGATTTGTTTCCCATGGCGTCCCACCCCGCCTGTCCCAAGGGACACACGACAGTGGACAGGTTGACAGATGAAATACCTTCTGATAGAACACCACCTCCCTCTCATAGCACCGCAAGTATAAAAAATATTAAAAAAAAGCTTCGCATTGTTAGCACTTTTGGTTTCCGAAACACAATTCTGGCGCAATTTTTAGCTTCATTTTTATTTCTCTTCTCCTGTTGTTATGTATTTGTTTTTAACTCCTTATATATTTCTATATATATATATATATATATATTTTTGAGCAGACAAAGAGATTTATGAAAGGTTTCCGAGGAAGGAGTTTTTAAACTGGTTTTTCCTTCGCCTAATTTGTCTGAGGACTTCATTGTTTTTCTGTGTTGGATAGCGAGATAAACTATTTGACATAATCGCTTTTCTTGTGAAATATTTTAGCACACAAATTTTGTATCTACAACTATAAGAGAAGAAAAAATATCTCAATTATTTTTCTCTATTACCTTTAAGAAATCTGTCATTATTAAGAACACTGCTAGCACAACAACTTTCAATGCTTACAGTGATGAAATTCCCTTTGGAATCCCTTTGATCATTTCTTATCAAATGATTATTTCTTATGTAATTTTTATGAAAAATGAATGACATAAGCTTTAGAACCCCAGTACAAACCGTTCGCGAGATATGGCACATTTTCAAGTAAATTTAAAATAAAATTATGTAAAATTAAAAAGTCTTAGCTATTGTGAAATATGTTCACTTTTCATAAGTAATATTATGCGATACATATGTTAACACTATTCTTGTGGATATAGTTCCTTCCATTCACGAGAAAAGATACTTTGGGTAATAGTTTTGTATTTTGATGCCTAAAAGTTTGCCAATAGTTCATTTATATATAATAAAAGCTATTCTCTCCGTTTGTATGTAACGCCAGACAATAAATGTGGCGACATATCGACAAATTGGCAATTATATTAATTTTGCGAAATATCGCCAACTTGGCAATATGTCGCCCCAGATTGACAAAAATGTTGTCAAAATTGAAAAAATGACGCCAAATTGATGAATTAATTACTAAAATATTTTATATGTGGCTATATATTGCTTATTGCGGATGCTATTAATATTGACAAATTATCAAGTTAAGTTGCGGGAAATATAAGTCAATTGGGTACTTCAATAAAAGCGCCCAATGCATAAGTCAACATTAAAAACATTGTGCCGTAGATCTTATATATAATATTTTCCCTGAGAAAGAACAAAATTCATTGCATTATATAGAGAATGCCATGTGCTGCCCACATCAGATATTTTTATTCTTACGAAATATGTTTTAACTAGTTAGAATATCTGTAGACTTTACAATGGAATCCACTTTAAGTGAAAGGTCTCTGTAGCTATAATCTATGTAGCTATAGATTATAATCTAGCTATGCTAATGTTTCTAATTTCTATTTTTCTGAGAACGACATTTTTTTAACACTTTACAACATAGTTGAAAGTGTTTATGACTTTGTTCATTCTGTCTGTCTGTCTGTCCGTTAGCACGATAACTGCCGTAAAAGTGGCTTTATCAAAATGAAATTTTAGAATGTTTTTCAGACGGTCTGTGGGACCTACGGGCATATAAATGAATAATATCACCCAATTAGTTTTTATTGAACCCGAGTTGAAAAACTGAAATACATTGAACCCTATGGGACGTAATTTTTCAAACATTTTTTAAGCAAATTTAAAATTCACAAATTGCTTCGAAAATTTTAGGAAATATTCAAATTATCCCATAAAATATATAAAAATCAGTAAAATATGTTAGATAGTTTTTTAAATAAAAATTATTTAATATGGGGAGAAAAACAAATCCAATTAAATTCTGACTCTCGTTATATCCTCCAGAAAGAAAAAAGAGATATATTATATAATAAATATCTTTCCAAGAGTTTAATTATTTTACATATGAGAAAGGTTTTAAATTTTAAAATAAATATGGTTGATAACAATTCTTCAAATTTTTAAATAAAATAAATTATTATAGTATTGTGACGAATGAAACGATTAGAAAAATATTTATGAATGAAATGCTGCTTTTATATAGAGGCGATTTATATTTCGATGACGTTATTTGAAAAAGTTCATTTGTTTTCGATGATGTTTTCAAATATAATAAATTATTGTAGTATTGTGATAATTTTAAAAATATTACCGAGGAATGTATTGCATTTTAGAGATGTTTGTATAAAATTGCATTGAAGTTGGAAAGTGTTTCATAATCAATGCTTTAAGCATGATTGATCTTTCTTGTTTTAATTTTGTATTGAAACATTTACTTTTAGCAACGTGAGTAGCTATTTGTAGGTAAACGATTGAATTTTATTTCAAGTTTTGATTTATTTCATAAAAAAATAACTTTAAAAAAATATATATATATTTTTTAAATTCTACATATTTTAGGTTATTATGTTTTGAAATGCTGATGATTTTGTTTTCTAAACTTCCAATTGATCCTACATTCTATTTAAATGTAAATTCAAAAACCTTTCCCTTGTCCAAACCTCAATCTGATAAGTCAGTACTACAAACATGAATTCTGACACCCAACCATCAAGTTACACTCATGTAGACACCAGATCATTTCTGCTGTAAATCTTGCTGAATGCGGTGAATCCATTGACGAAGGGAGGACATTATCATCTTCCGTATCTTCTTCTTACACCTGGAATGAAATCAAGAAGCGTTCCATGTGCTTCTGGTTTCTTCACCTCCTCAGAACAACGGTCCTCTTTCCTTGAGTTAGTGGAACAGTAGCTTTTGAAACGTTGCGGTTTTTATGTAGACCCTCTCGTAGGAGGTTACACAGTGTTGGCAAGGTACTTTGGTTTGCGGTGTAGTCTTCTGGAGGTAGAGGAAAAGAAAGGAAGATAATGTCAAAGTTGGTTGTGCAGGAATCGGAAGAAACGGGCTGAATTTACGAGAGATTAGTTTTTCAAGATATTTTGCTGTCATTTCAAATTGATATCTTATTCGTATCTATATTGACATCTAAATTTTATTTCTAAATACTAATATAATTTTAAGGGTGTGCAAAAATATGAAACGTGATAGAGTTTCAAAGATTGTCTTGAAGTGCCTCTTATATTAAAATATTATAAGAGTCTGGAAGAATTTATGACCAGTTCATGTTAAATTTATGTTCTTTCTGTAAGGATTAGAGGAGACATTAAGGGCGGCACAGAACAAGAGATAGAGCCCCTGAGCTCGACACCATCGGGATTGAAAAAGCTTGTAAAGCAAGATCCGGGGATTGGTCAGCAACGGTCGCATTATGTCTGTGTAGCAGGCGGAACTAAAAGAATCGCTAAGCGAACTCAGCTAACACCAGCGAGTAGAATGCGAAGGCAAACGCTAGTATCAAGAGGCGGAACCCCCTAGTTATTTAAAAATGTTCTTTTTCGGAGGCTTTGACCACTGAAATATTCTTAAACGTAAAAAACTATACTTTTATGGCGCGGAGCAATACTAGCCATAGCGTATTCTTTGCTACACGATTAGGTTGGTACAGAATACCCTGATCCCCTCCCTTTGGTATGCCGCTATTTGGTTTTAGTAAATTGCGAGTTTAAGTTAAGTTTGTTTCATTAAAGTTTGATTAAATAGCAATTGAATTCTAACGAATAATTGATTGAATCTTTGAATAACGAATAATTTATTGAAAAGAAATAAGTGACGTTTGTCAAGTCGGGAAATCATACTTAAATACTTATAATCTCAAATATATACTTAAAACAGAATCAACTGAATTGCTATAAATGCATTACTATTCCAATGCATTACTATTTCAATGCATTTCAATTTAAAAAGTAAGATTTTGTGGTCTGCATTAAAACATATCCTAGAAATGGTACTCAATTTCCAATCTAGCTATACCATCTACCAGGAATTCAATACTCGTAGTTTATTATATCCTGAAATGCGTTATTAACAAAACATGTTATTTTAAGTATAAATATATTTTGTTTATTATAATTTAGTATTTCTTATTCTCTTCGAGAATCGCTATATCTAAGTTTTGCCGTATTTTATATTAAAACGGTAAAAATAATTCTAGATAGATTTTCCTCTGAATATATATGAAGCAAAAAGCTTGGTTAAGTAATCTCAACCAAACACTTTAAGCATTATTTTTTTTCTACATCTTTCATTTAAACACAATGAGCTTTTTCTTTCACGATGGAACAATAGGCTTTTACCTTTTGTTTTGTTTTAAAACTACCTCATTCTAGGTTTCAGTTATCTTGGCAACATGCTCAGAGAGCAATGGCGAAACGGTATGTAGGAAAGGTGAGATCATGTCAACCTCTTACGTAACGTTGCTTGAGATTATTTACACTAGAAATACGATTAAGCTTAGAACAGATCTTCTAATCAGTAATTAGCCGTTTTGATCAGATTGGTTAAATTTATGTTTAAAAATACCGAAACTGGTATGAGATTCGGTAATACGAGAACTTGCCAAGTACCTTTTTTTATTTTATTTTATTTCTGGTTGCTCTTGACGTTTGTTATCCGCTGAAGCAATGACAGTTACTTTGAAACAGAAAACTCTTCAACTTATTTATTTTTTATTCGAAATTTGTATTTGCTTTTTAGCTGATTTGTCAAATGTTGGCTAGTCAAATGTAGCTTTTTTTAAATTATTTCTGGTTGCTCTTGACATTTGTTATCCACTGAAGCAATAACAGTTGGATTGAAACAGAAAACTCTTCAACGTATGCATTTTGTTTTATTCGAAATGTTTATTGCTTTTTAATTGGTTTGCCAAAATATTGGCTGATGCCGCTTTAAAATCGGATTTACGACGAAGCTAGTAAAATTTTTAACTTCGAGGTCTCAACAAACATGGCTTCCAAAAAACGAAGATTTTTTTTTAAATAAATGTTGTGTATATTTTACTTTCCCTACAATACATGGTAAGGTATAGGGAAAGTATTGGAATCGTGTCGAAAATGGGAACTCGAATTTTTGACAAATGTGCACGTTTCGGGCATTTTTAGGACATGACTAACCTATTTTATTTTTAGTGTGTGTGTGTGTGTGTGTGTAATGTCGGTATTCACGCTAATCCAAAAATCATTCAACGGAATTTCACAAAATGTGGTATATAGGTAGGTCTCTTGTTGGTTACCATGGTGTTTATTAGGTTTTGGTATGATTCGAAGAAACAGAACCTGCCTTTTTTTAAAATGGCCCTAAAAAGGCATGAAAATTTGAAATAAAAGATTACATATGCTCCAATGTATGAATTAAATGCTTATTTTATACGTTAATTTTTGAAGTAGAAGAGAATAAGACGAACCCCACTGCTCTAGGATTAGTCGTTCTCGATATATTTCGGTTTTTTAGCATTTTTGCAACTGCGCCTCAGAAAATACGTTCAGTTACCAAATTAAAACGAATATTTAAGTAAAACTCCAAATTCGGTATCATTTTAAATAAATATCCATGTCTCATTTTGTTCAATTCAATTCAATGAATCATGAAAGAAAGATAAAATGAAATTTAGCCTGTAAAGAAAGTCCTGTGCTGCCCACATCAGATTTTTTTTCTGTTACAAATTTACATTCTACTGACTATGAATGTCACATTTTGAAACACGTGTCATTTGAAATTTACTGTGGTTCAAACGAACTTCCCGGTGCTTTTAAATAAATGATGGTTTTCTACCGACTCTTAATAATTAAAAATTTTAATAATAATCTAAATTAGATTATAATTAATATTTTGAAGCCTGTTAAATTATCTAACAAAATAATAAAAAAAAATAGTTTTTATACATTAATATCATAGTTTTGGGTTGTTGAAGACCCAGACCGTCCGACTCGTCCAGAGGACTTAGAGTAACTAGTTGGACGGCCGGATAGTTTTGGGTTGTGAAAATGCTGTAATTACATTTCCGCCGAGCTTGATCTTAGAGTTCAAATGAAGAAGATTAAATTGTGTGTATATATTTTATAAGATATGTGAAGAGTGGAAAAAAAGCAGTAGCATAACAGAAACGAACGAGACCCTTACGCTTGAAATAACTGTCCAATAAATAAATTATAACCTGGTGACATCACTGAGAAGTATCATTAAGATGTGATGTCAGCGTAGTGAATGCAATTTATAAGACGTCTATCATTGATGCCATAAAATCAATGATGTCATAATAGATCCTGATTGACGCTTAGCGTAGAGCCCTCAACACCACTAGTCCACTATAATAAATGAGGAATGTACAGAATCATGTATAGAATTCGTGTGTAGAATGTATGGAATCATGTATAGAATTCATATATAGAATGTATAGAATCGTGTATAGAATTCCTGTACACGATTCTATACATTCTATATATGAATTCTATACATGATTCCATACATTCTACACACGAATCAAATATAGAAATCGTGTATAGAATGTATAGAATCATGCATAGAATTCGTGTATAGAATGTATAGAATCATGTATAGAATTCGTGTATAGAATCGTGTTTAGAATTCGTGTATAGAATGTATAGAATCATATATAGAATTTGTGTATAGAATGAATAGAATTATGTTTAGAATTCGTGTATAGAATATAGAGAATTATGTACAGAATCATGTATAGAATTCGTGTATAAAATGAATAGAATCATGTATAGAATTCGTGTATAGAATGTATGGAATCTATAGAATTCGTGTATATAATGTATAGAATCATGTATAGAATATATAGAATCATGTGTAGAATTCGTGTATAGAATAATGAACACTCTGAAGCAACCAGCATCCATGCACAAGTTTGTCTTTTGTTAGAACTTTTCATCGTCGAAAATCATCACTGCAGTATTAGCAAGGAAACTTGTTGCTCAACAATTTTTCAAGCCTCTGTAGTAACTAACTAGAAATGGTTTCCACTATACATCTGTCAGAGAACTGGCATTAGAAGGGCTGTTGGGCTCCTTACTGGGCACTGCTCCCTTAAATGACACCTAAGTATTATGGGTGTCACTAAGGTCCCGATCTCTAGAGGCTGAAATTACAGCGACGAAACTGCCACATACATACTCTGTGAGTGTGACGTGTTTTCTGCCCATTAGTTCGAGTATTTGGGTCGACATGTGATCGAGCCCTGGGAATTATAGGATATTTCTGTCAAGTGCCTGCTGATCTTTGTTTCGGCTACTGGTCTCTTCTCTTCGGGACTGTTTCATCTTTTAGGAAAAGTACAATAACCTCTGGTCTCTGTGCTGGGCTCTCTTTGAGCCACCCAGAGCTGTAGCCCTGTGAGCCACCCACCTCTAAGTCAAAAGTCATACATCTGTCATTGAATTCTCAAAACATTAATTTCAAACTGCACGGGACTAAAAGAATTCGAGTTCAATGATTGCACTACCGCTGGCAAGACTAAGAGTTTTAGAAGATCAATGAGTTATTAAAAGTACCATTATATACTAGTGTCCAAAATTATCTTTACGTACATAAAAATAAGCAGCCCAATAGCTGTGCACAAAGTCTGTTTCCCTGCAAACTTCTGCTATTCAGGATTCAATTTCGGAGCTTATCGATTCAAAACAGTTTTTTATAGCTTCAAAGTATCATTTGGAAAGAATCTTCGAGATGGCGAGATTGTAGGCCGTTTAGAAACTAAGCAGACACTGATGGAAGCGACAAATTGTTTCATAATTAGTTTTATATATCGTATGTATTCATATTTCGATTATTCAGTTTGTATTAAAGTGGTGTGATGATATGTATCACCCCCCCCCCCATCCCAAATTCATTCCATTATAGTGAAATCGGTGTTTTGTGCATGTAAAGGTAATTTGGACATCAGTGTAGATACCAGAATATTTGCATTGGTTTAGCAAGTTTAACGTTCTTCAGCACAGAATAGCCTATAACGGCAACGGTAACATCAAAACTAGGCGAATCCTGTAACGTCATTCAAACATAATTTCAGTTTTCTTGGTGAGTAACTTCTTTGTGGTTAGACATGTATTGTTGCACGCAAAATCTAAACATGTACACTATAAGGATTAAAGGTGTTCGGATACCAATAATTTTTACCTAGAGTAATAGTCGAAATGTTTCATTTAGGCTGTAGAAGTGGTGGTTCTGAAAACGGCATTTATGGTGCAGAACCAATTTCACTATTAAGTGTAATAGTTATTTATATCCTGTGCACTTAGGTTTTCCCTTTTTCCTCTTTTCCAGTAACGGGAACGGCGGGAGTTGGTGGTGGAGCAGCAGTTGGGGGAGTAACGGGTGCGGAGTATGCAGCGTACACATCACCTTATACACAGTACTCTCCTGCTGCAGCCGCGTACAGTGCATACGGATATGGATCCGGTGGAATCATAAGTAAGTACCGCATTGTACACATGTTATTTAAGTGCGTCGGTTTGAAAGTTTTACAGGCACTTCCATGTTTGATGAGTTTTGAAGTAAGCTACTGTCATTATTATTTAAAAGAGAATTTGATACAAATGAAATTGTATAAACGATGCCCCATATTTATTTTATCAATGCGCATACTTGCCACTGAGTCAGTCAAATAGCGGTGTGTATAAAGTTACATGGTATTATCACTGCTATTTTGCATTATAATTTAGCTTAAGCCCTTGTTACTAGTTGCGATGATATGAATTATAAATAATATTAATAATAATAATAATAATAACAATAATAATATTATTAATAATAATAATAATAATAATAATAATGATAT
The DNA here is from genome assembly GCA_951213105.1 of Amaurobius ferox. NCBI lineage: Eukaryota > Metazoa > Arthropoda > Arachnida > Araneae > Amaurobiidae > Amaurobius > Amaurobius ferox. Next base: position 105,132,519 of record OX578144.1, read on the forward strand.
CAATAACAATAATAGTAATATTTAAATAATTATAACAAAAACAATAATAATATTAATAATGATAATATTATTAATAATAATAGCAACAATAATATTAGTGATAAAAATAATAATAATATTAATTATAAAAATAATATTAATGATAATAATAATAATTCTAAATAAATAAATTTTCAAATAATTTTTATTTTGTGAAAAATTATGAAAAAGTTATAAATAGGATATTGCTAAATCTAGTGATATATCTTATATCACAGCTTCGTTGTATCAATAACTTATCTGAGAACTTCACGTTCAAGCGACCTCAAGCGCTGAATATGGAGTAACAAATGATACGTAGTGTATACGTGCTCTATACGACATAACCTCAACACGTAGTTAATATATTTTACTTGAACTTAATGCGCCGATTAAATGTTAGTTATATTATGTAATGTAAAGAAAGTAAAAAGAAATTTGCACGAAAAAGTTTTACATTTTACTACAAAAATGTTAATTTGAGACCGTTTTTTAATATCTAATTCTATATATTTATTCATTTTTAGATCCTTCTTATTACTATACACCAAGTGCTGCAAGAACGACAACAGGAGCAAATCCAAGTCTTGCAGCCACCAGTCCCATCAGTCCTAACAACTTCAAAGCCGAAAGATGCTAGTGAACATAGACTTTTTGACTAGCTATTAACCAAAGCCGAACCGGAATCGGTTCTGAAACCCGATTTTAGGACATTTTTGCAAAACAATTGTATGACCAATTGGCTCGTCTATGTCTACGGCGATCGGCCATGGTTCACGACAATGAAGACACTACCTCGATGCAGACGGAGGCAAAATGTCTGTTTCACTGCCTGCCTTTCTTCAACAGATCTATGAATGACCAGTGAAAGAGTCATTGTTGAATGACGCGCATGCGTAGTTAAGCAACGTGTCACAAAACACGCAAATCTCTGAAAACGCGCCAAGATAGTTAAAATATTTTACTTTTTTTTTACTTCTAACTTCTTATATGAGAAAAATTAGATATGAGATTAATTTATAAAGAAAAAACTCTATATGTGAGACAAGAATCCTTCAGAATTATTTTAGAATTTTATTTTCCATTGGCAAACAATTTTATTAAGTGCAAATGAAACATGTGTTCGACTATCTTGAATATTAGAACTGAAAATTTCCATAACTGACAGTTTAAAATATATTTGGAACATTTCATGTATTTTAACAGTTTTACAGAGATCAAAATTTGCAATTGTTACGATACATGTAAAAGGCCTAATAGTATTTAATTTTAGATTCACTAAAGATATTTATATTATCATTATGTAATTTCAAAGCGAATTTAGACATTGATTAAACATTTGTTGTACATTGAGAGTAATTTGAAAATTCAAGTATTACCTATAAATGTAATTCTCTACATTATTATGTTCAAACACTCAAAACTACAAACGTAAGGGAACATATTTCATTTACTTGGATACATTATCATATTTTAACTAATTACATCGTTAAGGTGTAAAATCTTTCCTGCGCAAGCGTGTCTTCAACTGTGAACAACATCCAAGAACTGAAGCAAGGACTTCTTTTTGCATAAAACCTACTTAAATGTGAATAGAACGTGCGCGCAATGAACTTTCGAAGTTGAAAACGTGGACACCTCTGAAGCAACTAAAATTTAACTTTGATTAATTTTTTAACATAAAATATGAAATGTAAAAAAAAAATACAGGGTAAGATTAAAGTAGTCGATATAAGGAAGGATTTATGTTATGTGCATGATTTTTAAACACTTTGAGACCAAAGATTTTGTTTCATTTTATTTGTATCTTCCATCTTATGTTTATTTCCTTATAAGATACGTAAGAATGATATATATGTATAATATAAATATATTTTAAGTAGTTGCTTATTATCCACATAGTTTTGTACAGATATTGTTTTTCTTTGTGTACAGAAAGTGCTATGAGAATATATGTGAGTGAAATGCGCTTATAAAGAAATGTAAGCTTTAACTAGGATCCAACACAGGAGGTTATAGCTATTTTTCAATCTATTTAATAACTTTCATGGCGTATTTCTTCAGACAAAAACAATTACCTCGATACATAAAAGTAGTAACGAAAATATTATAACAAAATCATGTAAAAAATATAAACATATGAAATTTTCAAAATATTTTTTACTTCCATATCGTTCGCAAAATAGTGTATCAACAATTTTCTACCAATTTTAGGTAATTATCATCCTCGCCCTATTAGCGAGATTTTATGGGGGACAAATAATTTCATCCCTATTGTCTGCTGCAATGAGACACTGATTCCAGTCTCAGAACTTCTCTTCTCAGAACTTCTCTTTTAAAGGTGTAAACCTTTAAAATGTGTCGTAAAGACATTTCATCACTCAAAATGACTTTAAAATAAACTTCACTAAATATTTTCCCTGGGTTAAATATTTTCCATTGCTTTATTGCTAAAAAATTTTAGAAAAGTCAGTTGTTTCCTTTTAAGAAACAAGAAGTTTTATCAACCAAGAAAACACTTAATAAGACATTTCCTACAGTTGCAACTGCAGGTTTACAACTTAAATTGTAGATAACTCTGGTATGCATGCATAAGAAAAGTAGAATCCTAAAATAATTCAACCTAGTCTAATACAAGAATTATAAGCATAAAAAAATCTTTTTATTTTAGTTCCTGCTTCCTACAGGGTAGCTGAATTTCTTCAGCTTACAAGACAGTGTATATTTTTTTACAGTACAAAGTTAACATTTCGACTCTGGAATTTTAGTCTAAAACGTATAGATAAATTTAAGCACGAATTAACCGTTTTAAAATGGATATATGGTGTCTGGGAATCGCTGTATGTAATATCTACCTATTTATTCAATTGGGGGATTTAAAGGAAATTTGATTTAATGATTAGAATTTGTATACATAAGAAGTTCATTGAATTTATGATGAAAAATTCGCTCACAGATCAAATAGATATCCAGCCATACAAATTAAAATCATCTTCATAAATATAATTATTGATTAGAAAACTGTAAATGCTTGAATAATAAATAAAATATTCAATAAAATAAAAAAAATTAGAAAACAGTACTTAAAATCATCTGCATATAAATTATTGATCTGTAGCTGCTGTTTGAATAAATTAATAGAATATTCGAAGAAATAAAATTTTTGAAAAAAAAATAATTGAAATCGTCTGCATAAATATAACTATTGATTCAAAAATTCTAACTACTTGAATAAATAAATAAAAATATTGACAAAATAAAATTTTGGGGAGAAAAATAATTGAAATCGCTTGCGTATATATAGCTATCGATTATAAAATTGTAACTGCTTGAATAAATAAATAAAATATTCAATATACAATTTTTGAGAGAAAATTATTTCAAATCATCGGAATAAATATAATTAATTAAAAAACTAAAATTGTTTTCATAAAGCATCAAGAAATCATTATTTAAAAGAATAAAATCTTGGAGATATATACAATTGAAGAATGAATGAATTGGCTACAATGAGAAGATAAATAGTCTTAAATAATAGATTATGTGTTAATATATAAAAATAAATTGATGTATAAACTTTAAAATATTCCCAAAGTTCCTTTTAAATACAAATCGGCCATGGGTATAAAACTATGTTATGCCTTATAACTTCAAAATTCAAATGACTTAAATGACTTCAAAATGTATTTATAATTTTAGTGTATATATATGTGAATAATGATGTGCATTTTGAAAAATAATTTTAAATGTATAGATGTATATAGAATCGTGTTTTAAACTGTGTTAAATGGTCTGGTGCATAATGCGGTTATTAAGTCATCTTAATTACAATAAAGCATTAAGCTAAATTTTGAATGAATTTAAGGTGTGTACATTCTATTACATTGATCACAATTAAAATCAATAGCATGATATTTCTTTTAAATTTACTGAGAATTTAAAAAAAAAAATTATCTAACTATTAAACATAAATACATACACAAGTGTTATTAATAATTCGCATGAAATACGCCATGAAATTTTTAAGGAATAAACCGAAATGATAAAACAGATAAAGCTTTTTACTACTGCAATTACAGAATGGAACTAGCAATGTCAAATTGCTACATGTTGTTCCTTAATGTATATTGAAACATTTTTATTTAAATTTTAAGATTTTTATATGTATAAATAATAAAAATACGTTAAAGTGAACAGAATAAGTATTATATGTTTTTAACGAAATTATAATAAATTATTAAAGAATTACTATATAAAATAAAATGTGTTTTATTGGAAGAAAAAAAAATACATTCATTATTAGATGTATTTATTTTATTTGAAACGAAATTAAAAGCTTTTATTTTAAAATGTTTATTTTAGAAAATATTTTTTGATACATAAGGCATAAAATGGAATAATTTTAGTTGAAATGCGAATTCGGAAATAAGATACCTATTATTCTTTGTAACACCGCGCAATCAATATGTATTCCTACAGTTTAAGTGAATGGAATTTTTTTGTTGCAGAAAGAATTGCTTAAAACACCCCAATGTATATTATTTCATTTGAAACGAAATTGAAAGCTTTTATTTTAAAATGTTTATTTTAGAAAATATTTTTTGATACATAAGGCATAAAATGGAGTAATTTTAGCTGAAATGCGAATTCGAAAATAAGATACCTATTATTCTTTGTAACACCGCGCAATCAATATGTATTCCTACAGTTTTAAGTTAATGGAATTTTTTTGTTGCAGAAAGAATTGTTTAAAACACCCCAATGTATATGAGTTACTAGTCCAAAGGAAGCACTTTGATATACATATATTACCTCGCAAGTTTACGTTATATAAGTTATTTCAATATTTATTTAACGAGTAAACTGGCAGCTGAACAAAAGCAACTACTTGTTCAACGAGAAAAAAAAATCAACGGTGCTTCTGCGAGTCATTTGTGGTGTATATACAGCAGTTCAAATATGAATTTAATATATATGAAATTTGTACTTAGTTTCTCATGACGAGAATATGTTCCTTTTATCGCTTGTAAAATAAAGCTCGAATTCTTCCTATTTGTTTTTAAGCAAGACTTGTATGTTGGTGCTTTATCATTACCAGTAGCAAACCTAGAAATAACGTGCATTGCTAGCAAGGAGTTTGATTTCGAAGTAATTGTCAAATAATCCAATCATCCTCATATAGCATTATCATCTGTACAATTCGCTCACAGTCATCATCCATAGTTTAATCATATAATAACAGTTATTTGTTTTAGCTTCATCATTCAGCAGAGTTTTTCACTTAAGCATTTTACATCGTTACAGAATACCAATTTATTATATATTTTTACCATACTGTAATATATATGTGTATATATATATATATATATATATATATATATATATATATATATATATATATATATATATATTAGAGAAATATAATAATAATAATAACCAATTCCAAGTAATCATGGAAAATCACCAAAGCAGTCAAACTACGGCCACATACACACACACACACACACACACACACACACATATATATATATATATATATATAATTTAAAGTTATTACGGTAAAAGTTGATTAGATATTAGACAAGAGTATTGGTGTGAAATTAGTAAATTTTTGAATAAATTGTTGGAACATTCTTCAGTACTCAAGCCTTTACTTTTATGTTTTGCATCTACTGATATGAAATTCAAAAACAATCAAAATTATCCGGAGCTACGCGATTGATTTCGATGAAATATTTTAGGTAATAAAACTAAGTCTGGGAATATTTCAATATAAATTTATTTTTCCTACATCTGACTGCGGAACCGCAGCAATTAACAACTTTTTGATGTGAAATATCTCAGGACGCGGGGCACGGAGTAAATCAGGAAATAACCTGACAGGAATAAAACGGAAGTGACATCATGTTGCTGCGAATGCCTAACAGGAAACAATTGTTATAATTTAAAGGTCCACTTCGTTTGACCCCAGCGACAAATTCGAGAAACTTGGAGACGAATTTGGAAAAAATACCTTCAACTTAAGGATTTGTTCTTCCACAACTTTTCACAGAGTTTATAAAACTCGTCATTGCTCAAGTGGGTTGTTGACATTATACGAATAAAAGTATCTGCTGAACTTAATACAGAGCACAATATGAAATTTTTCTTCTGATTATATATACACGTTAAGATGTATTATAAAGCAATTCTGGTTGAAAATTGTAAAAAATAATTTTAATATCAGATTTGCGATATTTGCGCATCGGCATCTGTGCTTTATGCCTGTATGCTCTTATAGTTTTCGCCGCCTTAATGCTCGCCAGGCTGATTAACTGGAAACATCACATCCAAACTCTTCTTCATTGATAGATTTGTCGTTTATGATCTGATTCGAAAGAAATAAGCGATTTCTATTAATCTATCTAAACTGCATAATTATATAAAAACATTTTTAAAAAACAAAAAAATATCGAAACCTTTCTCTAGGTGTCGTATACCATTGTCACTTGCAACAAACATCAACATTTTTCCACTTCAAATACGCGAATAAAGTGGAGTTTCACATCAATCTGCAACATGCCAACGGCCCTACCCTGCTGAAAACACTGGTTCTCGTTAGATCACCGAAGTCAAGCAGCATCGGGCGCGGTTAGCACTTGGGTGGGTGACCACCTGGGAGCACCGCGTGCTGTTGGCACATTTTGGACGTGGTAGCCCGGTGGTTTGCGCGCTGGATTTGCACGCTGCCACAACTGCCGCCGTGTTCATGCATAGTACGATCACATTAAACACGTGGGTCCGTAAGTCCTTCCGAGAGGTTGGTAGTAGGGGAAGGAGAGTACGGTCCCTGTGGATGCCTCCCCCACTAGGTTCCGGTCTAAATTGGGTGGCACTTCCCGGCCGTCCAAACGGTTACCTTACACCTTTCTGGTAGGTCGGACGGTCTGGGTCTCAACATCAATCTTCAACGAGTATCAGATTTACTTACTATTTATTTTATATTATTCGGCATTATGCAATTTAAATTAGTTTTAGAATCCATTTCTCAGTTGAGGCAGTGAGATTTCAATTCTTTACAAAGCATTTTGGTAACAACTTTTCCTACATAATTTTAAGCTATTTATCTAGTGATATTAAAATGTTTAATTAAAACTATTTTAAGCAGTTTAATGAATTAAATCTTGACAAAAGTCCCTAAAATAGTACATATTTCTAAAAACGTTCAAAATAAAAATGTCATTTTAAGGGGGTTATTACAAAAGCATTTTATTTTTTAAATCTCTATAGAGATGAAAAATTAGTCTTGTTATTTACAAGTTATCATGTTGTGAGATGCATTATAAAAAAAATACATATATATTGCCTAAATTTGTGAAATTTTGAAAAACCCCAAATATTTACCTATAAAATGCTAAAACTTTGAAATTAATTATAATACAAATTTATTTTTTGTGCTTTGTAACTCATTATATTTTAGTCTATGAAAGTATGCATTCCTATTTTTACTTTCCTTTCAATACATGGTAATGTATAGGGAAAGTATTGGAATCATGTCGAAAATCGCAACTCAAGTTTTCGACGGATCTACACGTTTCAAGACCCCTAGAATACGAAAAAACCATTTTTAGCGTGACGTCTGTGTGTGTGTGTGCCACCATCAATGACGTACACGCTAATTTACATTTTAAAGTGCCAGAGCGCTTTCAGACGTCATAACGTCAATAATCGGTGGCAATGTTAACATTGCCACTAATGGTGCCAGAGCGTTTTCAATTATCATAACGGCCATCATCGGTGGCAATGTTAATATAGCCACCGATGCCATACGTTAGGTCTCCTAAAAGCACTCTGGTACTTTAAAATGTCAATTTTTGTGTACGTCATTGATGGTGTTTTTAAATACAATTTACTAAATTTACTATAAAATTGTGCTTTATGCGTTTAAACAATCTGGGTTTGCTGCTGGTTAATTTAAGTCTGCCGTTGATTTCATAAGAATCTGTCAAAGGTTAATCGGAATTATTTTTATTGTATATGTGCATTGTGGATACTAAGCAATTATTGTCCTTGTTTTGCTTCCAATACTTTCTTCCAATGAAGGAGCAGTAGTCAACGATCTTTTTATATATAAACGTGTCGTAACAATTCAGTTTACATGATGACGGGTTTTTCCTGGAATAAATTTTTAAATTTATTTCCATTTATCTAAAAGAAAAAGAAAATTATTTTGGTGTACTTTGTATTCGGTGCAATGACATGCAAATGTGATCATGTTGTACTTATGTTCTTTTGTACATGTTCCTATTCATTGTTGCACAATTCACGAAATACATTTATGTACAATATAAATATATGAAATGGAAGCATAATCTATGTAATAATTTGAATGTAATATAACTGTGAAAGTTGAAATTAAGCATTTAAAGTTTTCCAGTATTTAAACAAACGTGAGAATTTTTTTCAAGGAATCAAAGTTTGCAATATGAGTATTTATTAATTGAATTCAAAGACCATTTGTACGAAATTTATGTATATTGAGTTTGCACTATTCATATTGAGTTATTTTACATAATTGCATGTCATATCACCAATTCTGTACTCATGGTTTTTTCATAGTTCCGAATATATGTATTCTATTTGCTGTATAAGTTACATAAAGCAGAGAACCACGAGATTATGACTTTTCTTTATTGTGTTTCTTTTGCTTTGCTTCCATTGCTACATTTTACATATTTACCCAGACGTACCAATTACTGCTGCCAAAACCAATGCTTACTCGCCGTTTCTGTTACACGGGCTTTTATTTAGCGAGTGATTATTAGCACATGATAAATAGATTCCGTACACACATATAAGTCACCTTTTCGTATATGTCGAAACTCCCCCACCACCAACACACACACAGAGATGTAATTCGAGTTTTCTTCTAAAGCTGTGCATTTTTTGTTATATAAGAATTTTGTTATATAAGAATAGAACAATTATATAAGAATTTCCTTCGTCTTATTACCCTTCTGTTTATAAAAACTTAAAAAATTTGATGTGGGCAGCACATGACTTTCCTTATATAATGCAATGAATTTACTACTTTTACAGCAAAAAAAAATAGGTTATTCTTATAGTAGATACTTATATTCTTTCCAAGATATTGAATTTTCGTCAATGAGTCGTCATTTTCATCGATTTAGCGTCATTTTTATCCATTTGGCGAGATTTTCGTTAATTTGGCAACATTTAAAAAGTCGCCAAGTTGGCGACATTCCGCCAAATTCGTCGCCAAAATCTCGCCAAGCCTTATGGACGAAGAAATAAGTTATTCTTATAGCAGATAAATGACTATTGGCGCTCAAATACAAACGTATTACTCAAAGTATATTTTCTTATGAATGGAACGAGCTAGATCCACGACAATGATGTCACCCAATTTATCGCATGATATTACATATGAAAAGCGAAAATGTTTCTCAACGGTTAATATATTTTTTTTAATTTATGGGATTTTTTATAAATTTGTTTGAAAAATGTGCAATATCTCGAGAACGGTTCATGCTAGTATTCTAAAGTTTATGTCAATCGTTTTCTAAGGAAAAATTACATAAGAAATGTCTATTGCGTGAATTTATTAAAGGTTTTGATTTTTTGATTAAAATTTCACTCGAAAATTTAGGGAGGGGGGTTCTGCACATTCGATTGCGTTTAAAAAGAATAGGCTTCCAGCATTCACAGAATTGTGATTTTTGTACCAAATTTTATTCGAATCGCTCCATTCGTTCGTGAGATATCGTCTCCACAGATTCACTGACACACACACACACACACACAATTTCACACACACACATATACTTTCACATACACACACGCACACAGACATCACCTCAAAAATGTTTGATTCGTGATCAGGGATGCTTGAAACGTGCTCTCCCGTCGAAAACTCGAATTCCAATTTTCGACCCCGTCGCAATACTTTCCTTATACATTATGTATATAAGGAAAGTAAAAACGGAAAACTAATAAGAACTTTTAACTTCCAAATTTTTGCAGGAATAAAATGTATTTTAATCACCCTGCGTATATAAGCCAACCTCCCTACCGAATTAACAATGCTTTTTGTCCAAAATTTATCATCTTATACATGAGTATATTTCTATATTAAAACAATTCTGCGAATTTTTGACACTACATTGCAAATAGAGGCAAAACTTGCAGTTCTGGAATTTTGCATATAGACTAATATAAACCCGTAGATGTACAGACGGGCGTAGAATTTTAATTTAAGCCTTAATTAAATAGTAATTAATAAATTTAAGCACTGTTAATATGAGAAAAGATTTAATTTATCGAGTGGACTTCCACCTTCTTTGTGATTGGTTGCTGGCGATAGAAACGTCAAAGATGGCCCAGGGCTGAATTTCAGGAACGCCTTCTTGTTAATTCTTATAAACAACTAGCAGCATACCCGTTCTTCGTACGGAATATATAATATAAAGAAACTTATAATTCGCAATCATGTGCAAATTCCGTTAAAATATTAAATTTATTGCTCCTAAAGAGAAGTTTAAGAATATCTGTTCTCACTATGCAAAATTATATTCACGGGCAGATCTGAAGAATAAAACATCCTGGCCCCTTTTGTAAGCAAATTTACAAAAAAAGGAATTGAATCAATATATGTAACCTCGTACTACTTATATTGTCGCAGATTAGAAAATATGCCAGTGTGTTGGTAGAAGATTACCCGTATTACAATATGAGTCTCAAAAATATTTGCCAAAATAAAAGAAATGACGTAATAAATTGAAAATATCACTAATCCCCGTAATCTTTATACCAGAAGGTCGTAATTGATTCCAATATATGCCAATATATATCAAAATATATGCCAATATACCTGTACTACTTATATTCTTCTAGATTAGAAGATATATCCGTGCATTTGTAGATTACTCGTACAACGTACTATATATGAGTTTTCGTCATAAATAAACAATGGCTTAATAACTTGACAATATCAATAATCCCTGAATCAACAGTCCCCGAAAATATCAATGATAATAATGTTTAAACCTGAAGACCGTAATTGATATTATCCAGTCAAAAGTGCAATGTCAATGAAATTTATCTTATATACATATCTTTATTATTCAAATCGGAAAAGATTTAATAAAAATCGTACAGCACATAACGCATTGGATCCGTTGCTAAGCGACATGATATCATTTGTTTAAAATAAATTGATGGAAATCATATCGTCTGAATAATGCTATCTCCATGGAAGGTTTGCCGACATTTTTGTCAATTTAGCGATAACTCAAAAAATCGCCAAATTTATCGCCAAGTGGGACTGTAGAACTGATAATCCCATATTGCGACAAATTGACGGAACATCATCACAATACTATCCCCTGGGGCGCGGTAGCCCATTGGTTAGCGCGCTGGAGTTGCACTCGGTAGGCCCGGGTTCGATTCCAGCCACTGCCAAAACTGCCGCCGTGTTCATGCGGAGTACGATCACGTTAAACATGTGGGTCCGAAAGTCCTTCCGAGAGGTTGGTGGTAGGGGAAGGAGGGTACGGTCCCTGTGGATGCCTCCCCCACTGGGTTCCGGTCTAAATTGGGTAGCACTTCCCGACCGTCCAAACAGTTACCTTACACCTTCCTGGTAGGTCGGACGGTCTGGGTTTCAACAACAACAACAATACTATCCCCTAACAAAACATAATTAATTTCATTTATTAAGCGCAATTTTATCAATTCCATGATATTTTTATGGATTTACAAATATTTTTATCAATTTGGTGATATTAAAAAAATTCGTTAAATGTGTTACTAAGTAGGATGGATGAACTGACCGACAAATGCTACCGAAACACCATTTCAATACTATATTCTAAAAAAACAAATCATTGATTTGCGTCATTTTTATAAATTTGGAAACATTTCCGCTAATTTGGTAAAGTTTAAGAAAAGTTACCAAGTTATTTAGAGATATTCCGCTAAACCCGTAGCTCTAAATTTGCAGATGTGATGAATAAAATATCCTGATCCCGTTTGTATATACTAAGTGAAAACACTAAAATTGTATTATAAGATACAGCCGTTCTACTCTTTTTCTGCTTCAACAATCGGCTAAATGAATTTATTGGGTAAACACAATATATGAGTTTATTAGCTAAACACAATATATGAGCTGGAAACCTCTTTGCTAAAATAAATGAAAGTGATGTACGCAGTCCGCAATTTATATAATTAAAAGAACAACCAAACCTTTCATTTAAAAAATATATTTTTACATCCATTATTTATTATTCAAATAGAAAAAATAATAATAAATATTAACAACACATTTAATTTCATTCCGTTGCCGAGCAACATGATATAAGATAGAATCTTCCTCATAAAATGTGAAATTAAATAGCCATTTTGATTTCTTTATACTTTTCATCGTCGAGTAATAGTTTTTGAAAGATAACCATGGAGGTAGATTTTTCCATTTAAATTCATGTTTCAAACAATTCGTGTTTTCCGATAGTGACTATTTAATGCAAAAATCCTGCACCAAACTCGGAAATAAAGTTTTATTTCCTTTCGACGTTTTAAAAAAACGATTTTGATCCTTTCCGTTTGAATAAACCACGGAGTTGGAGAGTATAACTCATAGGAAAAAGTTCCGTTTTTCATTAATATCTCGACAACCCCTGGTCTTAGAAACTCGAAACTTGGACTAAATTTATGGGGGGCTATTTCAAGGCTATCCACAAAATTTCATTAAATTCGGTTCAGCCGTTTTTCTATGATGATGAGACAAACGAAAATTTCGTTTTTTAATAATATCTCGAGAACCACTGGGCGTAGAAACTCCAAACATGAACTAAATTTTAAGTGGGGCTATTTCTAGGCTACCCATCAAATTTCATCAAATTCGGTTCAGCCGTTCTCTCGTGATGATGGGACAAACAGACAGACAGACAGACAGACAGATTTTCAATTTTATTTATATAGACTAGCAGCATACCCGTTCTTCGTACGGAGTATATAATATAAAGAAACTTGAAATTCATAATCATACCCAAATTCTTATAGTATACTAAATGACATGTTTAATCAAAATATTCTGTTAAAATATTTAATATAATGCTCCTAAAAAGAAGTTTAAGAATCTCTGTTCTCGCTATATAAAATTATCTTCATGGACATATCTGAAGACAAAAACATCTTGGACCCCTTATGTAAGCAAATATAAAAAAAAATATGGAATTGAATCAATATATGCAAAATAAAAGCGTTAAAATTGTATGGGACCCGTACTAATTATATACGCGAATATTAGAAAATATAACCTGTATTAGTAGATTACATGTATAAATTGAAAATACCAATAAACCCGTAATCTTTAAATCTGAAGACAGTCATTTATTCCAATATATGTCAAAATTAAAGTGCTAAAATTATATGGGAAGATATACACGTACTACTTATAATGTCCGATTATTAGTAGAAGATTACCCGTTTTGCAATATGAGTCACAAATGTTTTTTGGTAAAATACAACAGACGACGTAATAAATAGAATATATAATTAATCCCCTTAATCTTCATACCAGAATACTGTACTTGATTCCAATATATATGCCAATATATGTCAAAATATATGCCAATATACCTGTACTACTTATATTCTCGTAGGTTAGAAGATATACCCGTGCATTCCTAGAAGATTACTCGTACAACGTACAATATGCGTGTGTCAGCAATTTTTGCCGCAATAAAACAATGGCGTAATAACTTAAAAATATCAATAATCCCTGAATCAATAATTCCGGAAAATATCACTAATAATAATGTTTAAACCTGAAGAGTATAATTGATATTATCCAGTCCAAAATGAAATGGCAATGAAATTTATTTTATATACATATCTTCGTTATTCAAATCGGAAAGGATTTAATAAAAATCGTCTGCCGCATAAACACATTGGATTTAAATCCGTTGCTAAGCGACATGATATCATTTGCTTCAAATAAATTGGTAGAAAAAATATCGTCTAAATAGTTATATTTCTATGGAACATTTGGCGACAGTTTCGTCAAATTAGCGACATTTTAAAAAATCGCCAAATTTATCGCCAAGTGGGACTGTAGAACTGACAGTTCCACTTTGCGACAAATTGACGAAATATCATCACAATACTATCCCCTAACAAAAAACAATTAATATCATTTATGTAGCGCAATTTTATCAATTTCAAGATATTTTTATAGATTTGAAAACATTTTTATCAATTTGGTGACATTTTAAAAATTCGCTAAATGTATTACTAAGTAGGATGGTTGGTCTGACAGATAAATGCTAACCAAACATCATTTCAGTACTCTCTTCTAACAAAACAAAAAAAATTTCATTGATATGTAGAAGACCCAAGCCACACGACCAACCCGAAGGTTTATGGCAGCTGTTTGTGTGTCGTTTATATCAATTTGGCGACATTTCCGTCAATTCGGCAAAGTTTAAGAAAAGTTGTCAAATTAGCGATATCCCTCCAAATTCGTAGCTTTGAATTTGCAGATCTGAATGAAACATTCTTATCCCGTTTCAATATACTAAATGAAAACACTACAATTGTATTAGAAGATATACCCGCTCTACTCTTTTTCTGTTTCAACAATCGGCTATATGAATTTATTGGCTAAACACAATATATGAGTTTAGTAGCTAAATACGATATAAGCTTGAAAACTCTTTGCCAAAATAAATAAAATTGATGTACGCAGTCAGCAATTAATATAATTAAAAGAAAAATCAAACCGTCCATTCATAAGATATACTTTTATATCCATTTATCCATTTATTTATTATTTAAATCGAAAAAAAAATAATAAAAACATTAACAAACACATTTAATTTAATTGCGATGCCGAGCAACATGATATATCCTCCTAAAATGTTAAAATTTATTAACCACTAACAGCACACCCGTTATTCGTACGGAGTGTATAATTTAAAGAAACTTAAAGTTCACAATCATGTGCAAATTCTGTTAAAATATTAAATTTATTGCTCCTAAAGAGAAGTTTAAGAATATATGTTCTCACTATGCAAAATTATCTTCACGATCAGATCTGAAGAATAAAACATCCTGCCCCCTTTTGTAAGCAAATTTACAGAAGAAAAAATAGGAATTGAATGAATATATGCAACCCCGTACTAATTATGTTGTCGCAGATCAGAAAATATGCCAATGTGTTAGTAGAAGATTACCCGTATTACAATATGCGTCTCAAAAATATTTGCCAAAATAAAAGAGATGACGTAATAAATTGAAAACATCAATAATATCCGTACTCTTTATACCAGAAGGTCGTAATTGATTCCAATATATGCCAATATATATCAAAACATATGTCAATATACCTGTACTACTTATATTCTCGTAGATTAAAAGATATACACGTGTATTTGTAGAAGATTCGTACAACATACAATATATGAGTTTAAACAATTTTTGTCATAATAAAATAATTGCATAATAACTTGAAAATATCAATAATCCTTGAATCAATAATCCCCGAAAATATAAATAATAATAATTTTTAAACCTGAAGACCGTAATTGATATTATCCAGTCAAAAATGCTATAAGAAAAATCAAATCGTTCTTTTCTAAAATATATTTTTATATCCATTTATTTATTATTCAAATCGAAAAAATAATTATTAAAATTAACAGACAGATTTAATTTAATTGCGTTTCTGAGTAACATGATATAAGATAGAATCTTATAACATGTTAAATATGTCATGTCTTATAACATAAACTGCGAAATTAAATAACGATTTTGATTTCTCTATACTTCTCATTGTTCCGTAAAAGCTTGTTTTAAATAAACCATGAACCATGGAGATAGATTTCCCCTTTAATTCATGTTTCAAACAATTCATGTTTTCAGAAAGTGACTAATTAACGCAAAAAAACTCCCATCAAACCCAGAGATTAAATTTTAATTCACTTTCAAACGATTTTCAAGCTTTTCGTTTGGATAAACCACGGAGTTAGGGAGTAGAACTCCTAGGAAAAAGTTTCGTTTTTCATTAATATCTCGACAACCCCAGGTCTTAGAAACTCGAAACTTGGACAAAATTTATGGGGGGATATTTCAAGGCTATTCACCAAATTTCATTAAATTTGGTTCAGCCGTTTTTTCGTGATGATGAGACAAACGAAAATTTCGTTTTTTACAAATATCTCGAGAACCACTGGTCGTAGAAACTCAAAACACGGATATAATTTTAAGTGGGGCTATTTCTGGGCTACCCACAAAATTTCATCAAATTCGGTTCAGCCGTTCTCCCGTGATGGTGTGACAAACAGACAGACAGACAGACAGACAGACAGACAGACAGACAGACAGACAGACAGACAGATTTTCATTTTTATTTATATAGATTAAACAAAATCATTACGAAAACAAAATCACTATTGCTAGAACTTTTAGCAGGGTAACTGTCTGTTCATATAGACAACGCTCTAGAACTGATCGTAGGTCATCAGAAATATATGCAGTATACATAACTTCTGGAGTTTATATAAATGCGGTGAAGTCTGCTATTAAAAGGATGGATATCAAACGTCAAGATTGTGCAGTGTAAAGTAGTTGCAGGACGGTTAGATCATTCATTGTTATCAAGGTAGTGTGCAAATTCTTCCGTTACATGTATACCCAAAATTTCTTAAATCATTGTTGATAACGGACAATGCGGAAAGTCGACACTTTAGAAACCTCATCCTGATCTACAACTCTCTTTTTCATTTGATACATTTAGTACTCATGTTATATATTCAGCGTGAGGAAGGTCCTGGTGAAGGGTCCATGCTGAAGTCTACTATTATGCAACAACTTCTCTGTCCAATGTTGGAATCAGCGCTTTCAGAAATGGACAAATCTATATAACACATAACAATCTTAAAGAAGCAACAGAGATGCGCATCAACATATAAAATCCAGAAATTAATATTGTAATTGAACAACTTCTGCAATAAACCAACCCATATGCACAGCATTACAAGCTGCTACATGAGGTGACAGTTACTGACAATGAGTTTCTCTCTACCTTAAATTGAAAAAAAAATCTGCTAGTTTTGGCCCCTGCATTGCGAATAGGCTGCAAAAAGTACATTTCTTAAATTTTATATACATATATGATAATATGAATGAGTAAATGTTCAAGCCGTGGCCCCTAGTATATACTAGTAAATTGAGAAATGATTTCTATCAAATATGCTTGCACTAGGCAGGCGTTACGACTTTGCCGTATTCGTTCGGTGATATGTATGTTAAGTAACCAAACATATATAAAATTTTATATATTTGATTAAAAAACATATTTTACATTTATTACTTTCCTTATATACATAATGTATAAGGAAAGTATTGTGACGGGGTCAAATATTCGAATTCGAGTTTTCGACGGGAGATCACGTTTCAAGCATCCCTGATCACGAATCAAACATTTTTGAAGTGATGTCTGTGTGTGTGTGTGTGTGTGTGTGTCAGTGAGACTGTGGAGACGATAACTAACAAACGAATGTTCCGATTCGAATGAAATTTGGTACAAAAATCACAATCCGTAAACACTGGAAACCTATTGTTTCTATACGCAATCGAATGTTCAGAATCCCCTAAATTTTCGAGTGAAATTTTGAAAAAATCGTCAAAAAATCAAAACCGCTAATAAAGTTACGCAAATAGACATTTCTTATGTAATTTCTCATTAGAAAACGATTGACATAAATTTTAGAACGCTAACATGAACCTTTCTCGAGATATTGCACATTAAAAAAAAATATATATATCAAAAAGTTATATAAAATAAAAAAATATATTTCCTATTGAGAAACATGTTCACTTTTAATATGTAATAAAATGCGATAAATTTGGTGACATTATTTTCGTGGATCTAGCTCGTTCCATTCATGAACAAGAAAGATCAATCATGCTTAAAGCATTGATTATGAAACACTTTCCAACTTCAATGCAATTTTCTTTAAACAAGCCTAAAATGCAATACATTCCTCGGTAATATTCTAAAACTTATCACAATACTACATTAATTTATTATATTTGAAAACTTAAACCTTCATTGAAAAAAATGAACTTCATTCAAATGACGGCATTTAAATATAAATTGCCTGGTTTAAACAACTTTAAAATGCGATACATTCCTCGATAATATTTTTAAAACTATCATAATACTACGATAATTTATTATACTTGAAAACTTCATCGAAAATAACTGAAATTCATTCAAATGACGTCATAGAAAAATAACACGCCTGGCTCTCTCTCTCTCTAAAAGCAGCATTTCATTCATAAATAATTTCCCATTCATGTCATTCATCACAATACTATAATAATTTATTTTATTAAAAATTAAGATCATAGTGCTACAAGTAATTAAACTCTATGCGTAAAACTTCATCGTAAAAAATCGTCCTTCTCTTCGTAAAATCAATGACTATTTCATTCATATCAGCTATGCAGACTCCATGAACTAAATGATTTTGTGTTAAAGAAATACAGCAATTCTAATACAACTCATTCCAGATATTTTGCTGTTTACATTTTACATAGGTGAAAGATAGGCTTCGTTGGAGAAATAATCAAATTTGGATGAGCATTTAAACTCAAATATATTGTAATTGCGTTGTTTCAGTATGTAGATGCACAGAATTTAAGCAAAAATAAAGTGGTTTTAGGAAGGATACAACACACAATATGAATTAAAAAGAACTTTAAAAATCACAATTTCGAGACAAGATGGATGCCATATATCATTTTGAAGTGGGTCACGTGATCTGCTGACATTGCACCTGCTGCAGCAGGTGCAATGTTTCTGTCAGCGATTTCCATGGACACCAATGCCTACAAAGGGGGTCGAAGTGTTTGGGATAGGGTTTAATGTCAAATACCTGTGTTTTGGGGAGTTTCTTCGTTTGGGATGGATGCTGTCCCACCCGTAAGTAAATGTTAAATGTGTAAAATAAAGTTATATATTAAAACTGTTTTTGGTCGATTTTTGCTCATTTCAACGCCCACCGTCCCCTTAAAGTATAGCCTTCAAAGGCTTTCTGGCAACTTTTTATTTTTTTTTTTTTATAATGAAAACTTAAATACTTCCTAGTTTCCGTCATTACCGCGATTCAAACTGTATGGTGGTTAAACAGCTGGGCAGCGAGTTCTGTCCTCACTTCAAACGCAATGATTTTTCGATTACTTTTTTAACACTTTACAACAAAGTTGAAAAGTGTTTATGACTTTGTTCATTCTGTCTGTCTGCCTGTCTGTCTGTCTGTCTGTCTGTCTGTCTGTCTGTCCGTTAGCACGATAACTGCCGTAAAAATGACTTAATCAAAATGAAATTTTAGTATGTTGTTCAGACGGTCTGTAGGACCTATGGGAATATAAATGAATAATATCACACAATTAGTTTTGGATTGAACCCGGGTTGAAAAAATGAAATACATTGAGCCCTATGGGACCTAATTTTTCTAACATTTTTTAAGCGGATTTAAAATTCACAAATTGCTTCGAAAATTTTAGGTAATAGTCAAATTGTTCCATAAAATATATAAAAAAAATTCAGCTAAATATATTCAGTAGTTTTTTAAATAAAAATTAAAATAATAATTACACATCTTATATGAAACGATCACGTGACCATGATATGAAACGATCACATGACCCACTTCAAAATGAGATATGGCATCCATCTTGTTTCAAATTCGTGATTTTTTAAAGTTCTTTTTAATTCATATTGAGTGTTGTATCCATCCTAAAACTACTTTATTTCTTCTTAAATTCTGTGCATCTACATACTAAAACAACACAATGACAATATATTTGAGTTTAAATTCTCATTCAAATTTGATTATTTCTACAATTAAGCCTATTTTTCACCTATGTAAAATGTAAACAGCAAAATATGTAGAATGAGTTGTATTAGAATTACTGTATTTCTTTAACACAAAATAATTCAGTCCATGGAGTCTGCATGGCTGATATGAATGAAATATTAATTGATTTTATAAACAGAAGGACGATATTTTTCGATGAAGTTTTAAACATAAAGTTTATGAATTGTAGCTCCATGGTCTTAATTTTTAAATAAAATAAATTATTATAGTATTGTGATGAATGAAATGGAGAAAGTTATGAATGAAATCCTGCTTTTATAGAGAGATCCAGGCGTGTTATTTTTTCTATGACGTCATTTGAATTAATTTCAGTTGTTTTCGATGAAGTTTTCAAATATAATAAATTATCGTAGTATTATGATAGATTTAAAAATATTACCGTGGAATGTATTGCATTTTAGAGATATTTAAACCACGCAATTTATATTTCAATGCCGTCTTTTGAATGAAGTTCATTTTTTTCAATGAAGGTTTAAGTTTTCAAATATAATAAATCAATGTAGTATTGCGATAAGTTTTAAAATATTACCGAGGAATGCATTGCATTTTCGACTTTTTTAATTAAAATTGCATTGAAGTTGGAAAGTGTTTCATAATCAATGCTTTAAGCATGATTGATCTTTCTTGTTTAAAATAAAATAAATAATGTTATCAGGGAAATAGAATTTGTAGGTTCCTCCCCAAATATATTCTTATCGCCAATCCAGGAAAAGCTTTATATAATTAAAATAAAACGAAATTGCAAAGCCATTTGTAGCGCAGCGGTAAAGTACCGCGATGACAGCGTAAAGCGAACGTTTCCGTTGAGGGTTCGGTCCTCGGCAATTTCAGCAGCATTTTTTTAAGATTATTTAAACGGACACGTTAAAGTGTTAAAATTAAATACGCCGAAATCGAAACGAAAGCTGTCGCCCTCTTGGCCGAGAGGCTTGGGGCGTCAAGTTGCGGGGCTTTAGGTTCTGAGTTCGAATCCCGTCTGGGTTAGATTATACTGTTAGGGAACGTTAGGTGTTAGCGCTCTCCGGAGCTCGCGGGTTTTTACTTAGGTCTTTCCTCTCTAAACTCTCTTATAACTTTATTAAATTTCTTACTAAATTATCTGCACGAGATGGAGGACGAGCGGTGTGTGTGCTCTGCCGTTGCTGGCAGGGTTTCTCTTCGGGTCTGCTGGCTTCGGCGTCGAGCGCGCCACCCTTCCTCGTCCAAAGTTCGTGTAGGGCTTATTTTGCATCATGTGACAGCTGTTAACGAAGTACCAAAATTTTATGCATTTTTTAAAACGGAGTATCTCTTTTTTTCAAGTGGACACAAATGCAAAAACGACGTCACTTCCGGTGCGGCATTTCCGCTACGTCACTTCCGGTGCGTCATTTCCGTTACGTCACTTCCGGAACGTCATTTCCTGTGACGTCACTTCCAGGACGTTGTTTCCGGTTCTGAAAAATTAAAAATGAAATAAATTTTATTAAAGCCAGATAACAAATTTCGGAAAATATGCACTGTCTAGAAAGGCAGACTATAGTGGCGGCTGGACCCGAACCCACAACCTCCGGAAGTGGACAACATGACTCTGAAATTAGACAACATGACCACTGAGCCAACCAGCTCACATCCTTATGATCCTAATTATTATATTTTAACTTAACAGAAAAACGGATCGGAAAAATTACAGATACCAAAACTCCCTACGAGCGGATGGACTCGAACTCACAGCCTCCGTAATAGGAAGCAGACAACTTAACCACTGAGCCAGCCAGCTCTCACGCCGATGTTGCTAATTAACCTATTTAAATTGATCAGAGATACTGATAAGAAAAAGCGCAGATATAGAAAAAAACTCAATTGGCTATACTCAATGCGAGAGGAACTACAAGAAACTAGACAACATGACCACTGAGCCAGTCAGTTCACGTACATTCGATCATAATAATGCCATTTAAACTAAATGGAGCGAGAGTGAAAAGAAAGCACAGGTACAAAAAGACTCAACCAGTTATAATACTCACAGCGAGTAGATGGAATCAGATAACATGACCACTGAGCCAGACAGCTTACGTACATAACATCATAATAATGCCATTTAGACTAAACGGAGATACAGAACAGTGATAAAAAAGATACAGTGATAAAAAAGCACCAGTACAAAAAAAGACGTAAATATCTATACTCACTGAGAGTCGATATAATTGAATCCACGTACTCCGTAATTGGAATCAGACAACAAGACCAGCGAGCCAACCAGCTCACACTCTTACGATCCTTATTAATATATTTAAACTTAACAGAAAAACGGATCGGAAAAATTACAGATACCAAAACTCCCTATGAGCGGACGGACTCGAACGCCCAGCCTCCGTAATATGAAGCAGACAACTTGACCACTGAGCCAGCCAGCTCTCATGCCGATGTTGCTAATTAACCTATTTAAATTTATCAGAGATACTGATAAGAAAAAGCGCAGATATAGAAAAAAACTCAATTGGCTATACTCAATGCGAGAGGAACTACTAGAAACTAGACAACATGACCACTGAGCCAGTCAGTTCACGTACATTCGATCATAATAATGCCATTTAAACTAAATGGAGCGAGAGTGAAAAGAAAGCACAGGTACAAAAAGACTCACCCAGTTATAATACTCACAGCGAGTAGATGGAATCAGATAACATGACCACTGAGCCAGACAGCTTACGTACATAACATCATAATAATGCCATTTAGACTAAACGGAGATACAGATTAGTGATAAAAAAGATACAGTGATAAAAAAGCACCAGTACAAAAAAAGACGTAAATATCTATACTCACTGAGAGTCGATATAATTGAATCCACGTACTCCGTAATCAGACAACAAGACCAGCGAGCCAACCAGCTCACACTCTTACGATCCTAATTAATATATTTAAACTTAACATAAAAACCGATCGGGAAAACCACATATACTAAAACAAGGCAACTCGCTACACGCATTGCGAATGGATGGACACGAACCCACAGCCCCTCTAATAAGAAGGAAATAACTTTACCACTGAGCCAGTCAGATCTCATTCCGAACATGAAAATTAACCTATTTAAACCTATTAGAGATACTGATCAGAAAAGGCGCAGACACAGAAAAAACTCAATTGGCTGTATTCAAACCATCCCCCTCTGGAATTGTAACTAGACAACATGACCACTGAATCAGCCAGCTCACGTGCATCCGATCATAATAATACCGATTAAAATAAAAGGAGAGAGAGAGTGATAAAAAAGCACCAGTACAAAAGAGACTTAACTAGCTATACTCACTGCGATAAATTTATCAAACATACTGATCAGAAAAAGCGCAGATATAGAAAAAAACTCAATTGGCTGTACTCAATGCGAGAGGAACTAGACAACATGACCACTGAGCCAGCCAGTTCAGGTACTTAGTATCATAATAATGTCATTTAAACTAAACGAAGAGAGTGATAAAAAGCGCATATACAAAAACAACACAACCCCTCTATACTCACGGCGAGTAGATGCAACCGAACCCGCAAACTCTGCAATTGGAATCAGACAATATGACCACTGAGCCAGATACCTCGCTTTCTGGCTGTCCTAATTAAACTATTTAAACATAGTGGAAAGACGGGTCATAAAATCATACATATCAAAATGATCTCCAAGTCCCTATACTCAATGCTATCGGATGGAATCGAAACCACAGCCTCTGTAATTGAAATCAGACATAACTTCTGAGCCAACCAGCTCACAAACCTACGACCTAATTATACTATTTAAACGTTAGGATGATAGATACTCATCAGAAAAAGCAGATACCAAAACACACAAATTGCTACTCTCAATAGGAATTTACAGTATCGAACCCACGCCCTCCTGAATTGTTATCAGACAATATGGCCTCTGCTCAAACCAGCTCACATAACGACGATAGTAATTAGTCTAATTGAATTTATTGGAGAGACGGATCATAAAAAGCATAAATGCCAAACAACAAAAATCGCTGTCCTCAATATATTGATGTACTCGAACTCACAGCTTCCGGAATTGTAATCAGACAACATGACCACTAAGACAATCAGCTCACATACCTACATTCTAATTAATCTATTTAAACTTAAAGAAAGAGAAATTGACCAGAAAAAGCTCAGACACCAAAACGACGCAATTTGCTTCACTCAGTGCGAGAGGATGGACTGGAACCCACAGCCTTTGAAACTGGAACCAGACCACATGCCCACTGAGCAAACCAGCTCATATACCTGCGATCCTAATTGAATCTATTTACAGAGAAAGTGATAAAAAACGACACATATACAAAAACAGCCACACAAACAGCTGCCATAAACCTCCGGGTTGGTCGTGTGGTCTGGGCCTTCTACATATACAAAAACGGCTCAACTCGCTATATTCAATGCGATTGGATGGAATCAAACCCACGGTCTGTGTAAATGGAATCAGACAACATGACAACTGAGCAAGTCAGATCACCTGCGATCCTAATTTAATCTATTTAAACTTAACGGAAAGAGTGGTAAAAAAAAAGAGGCAGACACAAAACCGAATTCAACTCGCTATACACAATGCTAATGGATGGAATCGGACATCATGACCACTGAGTAAGCCAGATCACGTGCACACGATCCTAATTGAATATATTTAAACCTAAGCGAGAAACTGATAAAAAACGACACAGATGCAAAAATCCGGCAGTCCAAATAGTTGCTCAAGTCCATTGGATGAGTCGGACGGTCTGGGTTTTCAACAGATACAAAAACGGCTCAACTCAATCCGAGTGAATGGAATCAAACCCACGGCCTATGTAACTGGAATCCGACACCATGAACACTGAGCAAGCCAGATCACGTACCTGCGATCCTAATTGAATCTATTTAAACTTAACCGAGAGAGTTATAAAAAATGACACAGAGACAAAAGCAACTCACTATACTCAACGCTAGTGGATGGAATCGAACCCGCAGTCTCTGCAATTGGAATCAGATATCATGACCACTGAGCGAGCCAGATCACGTACCTGTGATCCTAATTCAAACTATTTAAACTTAAAGGAGATAGTGGTAAAAAAAAGATGTCGATGCAAAAACGACTCAACTCGATATATTCATTGCAACTGGAGGGAATCGAACCCACAACCCCTGTAATTGGAATTAGACATCATGACCACTGAGCAAGCCAGATCACGGAGTTGCTATCCTAATTGAATCTATTTAAACTTAACGGAGTCAGGGATAAAAAAATACACAAATATAAATCAACTTGCTACATTCAATGGAATCAGACACCATGACCACTGAGGAAGCCAGCGCATATGCCAGCAATCTTAATTTGTAAATTTAAAATTAATGATGAAAGAGAAACTGATCAGAAAAATATCAGATTCCAAAACGACATAATTTGATGTACTCAATGCGAGAAGATGACTCGAAATCACAGGCTTTGAAATTAGAATCAGACAATATGATCAATCAGACATAATACCATTAGGAAAAGCTTAAAAGAGCATTTTGCATGTGGATTTTTAATAACTACGAGATTACAACACATATTTTGAGATACATAAGTGCATCTCAAAAACATAAATTGTAAAAAAAAAGGGTGCAGCCCTCCCTTCATATATTTTTTTATCTGCAAATAATTGAGGGTGTTTTTAGGAAACGATTTTAATTCATTTGATTGAAAGGAGAAAGGTTTTCAGCATTAGATGTTCAAAATTTTCAGCAACACATTGTAAAATTGGTAGAGAGCAAAATATAACCAAACACTTTTCATCTTAACACCATTACAAAGCTCCAATTCTGCTGACTGATACTTTATTTGTTGCACGATTTTGGGAATCCATACCATAAATAAACAAATTTAATACGAATTACAAAATAAGTGACTGGCAAACCAATTAAAAAAATGTAAATATATATACTTTTGGTATTTTGAAGACGCTTTGTACCAGATTTTAATATTGCGATAAAAATATTACACATTGCCCCAAACGAAAAAGTATGTTTCTTGTGTTTCAGCGCATTGCAACTGCAGATACATTGGAAGGACGCAGTTCTATCCAATTATATGCCGCATTCTATTGAAGAACGAGATTTGATTCTTTATCACTTATTACTGAAGTGATAAAGAATCGTGGCGTGTTTTTTAAAGTTCAATTCTTTTATTAATAACTAGAAAATGTACCCAACGTTGCCCGGGATTTAAAATACAACTATAACAAGAAAGATCAATCATGCTTAAAACATTGATTATGAAACACTTTCCAACTTCAATGCATACTCAACAACATACTAAAATTTTAATTTTGATCAATTCATTTTTTCAGCAGTTATCGTGCGAATGGACAGACAGACAGATAGACAGGCAGAATGAACAAACTTTACAACTTTGTTGGAAAGTGTTAAGAAGCCAATTATTAATTTTACGAAATTTTCTTGCAAAAGTAAATCGTCCTTAAAAAGACAAATGTGGAAACAAACAAGTTGCAAAGCACCAGGGGAGACAAGGTAGATGGCATCTACCCAAACTATTTTCGACCAAGTAACTTAATTTTAATTTTATATTATTCGAAATAAATGTATAAAAGTCTTTCTGTGTAAATAACCGAAAATAGATGTCCATAAATTTTTGCTTGGTATGCCATCTGACTCGGAGTTTCCTTCAGGAGAGACATATTTCCAAATGTCTACACCATCAGGAGATGTTGCATTGGAAATTGAATAGGAAGAGAATGTGCGCGCACCCGGGAAAACGTTTCGAAGCTGTGGGATTTCGCTGCTTTTCTTTATTGTTTCGTTTCCAAAAATATAGTGTTTATTGTCTAAAGACTCTGAAGAACCATTTTAAAATTGAATAGCAAATTTGTTTTAGAAAATTACTAATTTCTAGCGTGTTTGACATTCTTGGTACATTTGAAATATTTTATGTAAACCATAAATTAAATTTTTAACAAGTAAAACTTGATGAGTGGAATACTTAATTTCTTATTTATTTCCTTGATTTTTATCTGCTAGTTAAAATACAGTTTCCCGAGTATTGTGTTTTCCCGCATATATGGTTTTAAAATGGGTTTCAAAGAGAAACGCAACATCGGGGTTCCACTGTAATATAAATTTTCAAAATGTGACAAATTAATTACTTGCAATAAAAACTTGTCAAATAAAAGTTTATTTACAACATATAAAAGACATGTGACCACCTGGGAACACCGCGTGCTGTTGGTACTTTTTGGGCGCGGTAGCCCGATGGTTTGCGCGCTGGATTTGCACGCTGCCACAACTGCCGCCGTGTTCATGCGGAGTACGATCACGTTAAACATGTGGGTCCTTAAGTCCTTCTGAGAGGTTGATGGTAGGGGAAGGAGGGTACGGTCCCTGTGGATGCCTCCCCCCACTGGGTTCCGGTCTAAATTGGGTGGCACTTCCCGGCCATCCAAACAGTTACCTTACACCTTTCTGGTAGGTCTGACGGTCTGGGTCTCAACAACAACAGCATATAAGACGTAAATAATTTTTACATAAATTTTGTCTTTGGACTACCGAACGTATAAACTTCCACCATCAGAGATATGCTTGCTATATGACAAATATAAAGTACACTAAAACTTTCGAATACAGCTAACTCACAAATTAAATTTGTACAGTACAAAAGGCTAAACGGTGAAAATAAATTCCATATTATGAGATATACAAGACAAACATAAATTCATAAAATCTAATACTTAGCAGAAAAACAGATTTATCAGAACATTAAATATCTAAATATTCAGGTACGCAGATAGTAATTTAATGTTCATAGAATTGAAAAGAAGACACCTGATACAATTAATTTTTTGAACGGGGTCAAAACTACAAGGGAAATCCCGATAAAAATGAATAAACTAGAATTCATAAAGTAAAAATTTCCAGGCGTTATTACAACGCGTTAAAATGAAAATCTTATAAACAGAGGAACAAAATAATCATGGGATAAAACCGTAGATGATTTTTTGATTTTTATATCACGGGCATGTTCATTTAATCTAATTCCAATCTGATAAACTAATAATCTAATACCATCTAAAAAACCACTATCTGAGTGCATAATATTTAATGTTTTGTTAGATCTGTTATCTTGCATGCCTTTTAGTATCTTATATTTGACTTTATGAATTCATGTTACTACTTCTTTTAATATAAAATTTATTTTCGCCGATTGGCTTTTGGTATTATGTAAATTAAACTTAAGAATTAGCTGTATTTAAAAGCTGTAGTGTACTTTGTACTTGTCATATGCCTCTGATCTGAAAGCACAAAATCCATGTAAAAACTTTTACGTCTTTTATCACGCTTCGCTACTTAAACAGGCACCCTATTGTGAATGTTTCCATATACACTGGCTTCCAAAAGTTAAGTGTGACGGTAAAATCAACGAAAATGGAAAAATAAAGCTTTGATTAACTCAAAATTGTACATGACGGTAGCAAATGTGCTCATGCATTAAGGAAAACAAGAATTATGCGCAAAGATAGAAAAAATATTTACTTTTTGTTAGTTATATGATTACGTCACATTTGGAATCATTAACAAAATTATGTTTAAAAGCAAACGCACCAAACAAAACTTACATTATTATGGTATGTGACTACCCCGGGCGTTCACCCAAACTTTACAACGATTTTCCATGCTTTCAATGAGATGATCAACCATCGTTGATGTGAACAATGGCCATTCCTCCAATAGGGCAGTTTCCATCTCCGAAACTGGCTAAAGGAGGTAAACGTGCAGAGACAGCACGCCCGAGGGCATCCCAAAGGTTTTCAATGGGATTAAGGTTGGGGAAATACGCCGGCCACTCCATATGAGAAATGCCTTCGCTTTCCAGGTATTCGTCAACGATGTTACCTCGATGGGGACGGGCATTATAGTCCATAAAGAGGAAATCGGGACTAACTGCTGCAGCGTAGAGTCTCGCAATGGGCTCTAGAACTTCATCCCGATACCGCGCAGGCGTCACAGAACCGCCTTTAAAGATGAGTAGCTGTGTGCGCCATTCCATTGAAATTCCAGTCTACACCATGACACTGCCACCTTTGAATGCGTGATGTTCGATGATGTTCTTGGACTGATTGCATGTGCTTCTTTCTCTCCAGACCCTTACACGCTTATCATCTGATTCCAGGGCAAATCTGGACTCGTCCGTGAACAGGACGTTGCACCAATCTGAGACAGCCCAATTGACATGCTAACGACACCACTTTAATCTTGCCCCTCTGGCTTGGACGGTTAGTAGAGCACAAAAACGTAATACTTGGGCGTACAGTCCCTTCACGTGCAGCTTTCGGCTCACAGTACTGGCAGATATTGTCTTATCAAGTGCCGCTGCTACCATGGATGTAACAGTTATGGAAGTCGCTCGTAGATTCCGCTAGGCTACTATAGCAATATACTGATCATCAGGAGGGGTGGTAACCCTTGGACAATCGGACACATGTCTATGGACAACTGTTTGACCTGTCTAGAATTGTTTCCATAATCCAGAAATTATCGAATGATCAACGCCAAAGAAAATAGCGAGATCATTGATTGACTGTCTTGCTTAAATGCGCCCGACAGCACGCCAGGGCTCACTATCTGCCATTCGTCTTCTTTCAGCTATAGAAATACGCATATTTTCAAAAATAATCCAACAAAAGTTATAAACACTTCGTATCAGCATTAAAATGCACCTCCTCAAACCCTTCAGAATGCTGTCGTCTACAACAACTGCCTAATTAGCATATATCCTGACAGTCAAATGTGATTGGCTGTAATATACGATATTTGCATACTACCATCTACATCCGCAGCGATTTTTAGCCACTCAAATTCAAATACGCTTTCAAAAAAAAATTTGCATTGCGTGCTTAACTTTTGAAAGTGAGTGTATAATGAGAATTACGAATATCTCAAAAGAAAGCAATATCTATAAATTTCTCGAAAACCTGTAGAGCTAAAACATATTGTAAAAAAATATATATATTCTCTCCGATTTATGGAAGTGAGAATAAAGACAACAGTGTGCTCAGACATAGCTATGAGAGAAAAACGAAGCGTCCAACACTCTCATTTGTCAAGTGGCGCTCACTGGGGAGATAGAACAAATAAGTAATGTCTGCTCACAGGAAGAAACACACATCAAATCCAGCCATCCTCGGCGCTTCTTTTGATAAAGTTCCCACCACCAGGCTGACATTGTGTCTTATTCGAAGCAAAAATAGAGCTGAAACATTTCTATTACAAAGTATGTACGATCTTATTCGTGAGATACAAAGTCAAAATTTTATTTTGTTTTGGGTGATGGTCTTCCCTGTACTCGTTTTGTGCATGGAAAAAACGAATTTACTATAAAACTGATAGAGCTTATACGCAGATAGCAGCTTTTAACCTTCATGAAACCGATTTTTCAAATTTAAATAAAAATAACTGGAGTGCGATTCAACTCGAATTTCTCATACCACATTGCATTTTTTTTTTCAAACTTTACAAGAAAAAATTTGAAATATCAGTATTGTGGGTCCAAATGATTACAACTATAGCATATATGCTACCCTTCTATTTAAAGGACTTGAAAAAATCTTTCGGTTTATACCATACTTGACAATGTACTCTCCCTCAGGAGGGTTGAGACCCAGACCGTCCGACCTACCAGAAAGGTGTAAGGGAACTGTTTGGACGGTCGGGAAGTGCCACCCAATTTAGACCGAAATCCAGTGGGGAAGGCCCCCCAAGGGGGCTAATGATATCACTAACAAAAAATTGTATTGCGGCTATTTTTCCCAACAATGATTGAAACTATTGTCTCGTGATCATTGAGCCATAAATAAACCCTTTTATGCATGGATTTTGTCTTTTGCTGCCATGTTAAAAAAAATACATAATTTCGAATACATTTCGAAGTTTTCGCTCGAATGAAAAAATAATTCTGTCTACGTCTAGATTCTTTTTTTAACAAAGCCGGATATAAAGTGTCGTGAAAATTCATTAATATTTGTGGCTGCTATCGTGTGCACAAGAAATCGACCATACACATCAGACAGACAGACAGACGGACATCACCTCAAAAATAGTCAAAATGTGTCCAGGTGGTCTTCAAACATATATTGGCATCAAAATCTCGAAATCGAAGGTTTTCGTGAAAACAATACTTTCTCAATACTGCATATGAGAAAGTAAAGATTACGGAATTAGAACCTTTCAAAATTTAAAAATTCCCATTGACTAATCGGAAGTAAAAATATATATTACATTTTTTTAACACTTTACAACATAGTTGAAAAGTGTTTATGACTTTGTTCATTCTGTCTGTCTGTCTGCCCGTCTGTCTGTCTGTATGTCTGTCTGTCTGTCCGTTAGCACGATAACTGCCGTAAAAATGACTTTATCAAAATGAAATTTTCGTATGCTTTTCAGACGGTCTGTGGGACCTATGGGAATAGAAATAAATCATATCACCCAATTAGTTTTTTATTGAACCCGGGTTGAAATAAATGAAATACATTGAACCCTATGGAACCTAATTTTTCAAACATTTTTTAAGTACATTTAAAATTCACAAATAGCTTCGAAATTTTTAGGAAATATTCACATACATTATCCCATAAAATATATAAAAAAAATTTCAGTAAAATATGTTAGGCAGTTTTTTAATTAAAAATTATTTAATATAGGGAGAAAAACGAATTCAATTAAATTCTGACTTTTGCGATATCCTCCAGAAAGAAAAAATAGATATATTATATAATTAATATCCTTCCAAGAGTTTAATTATTTAGTATATGAGAGAGGCTTCACCTTTAAAAGTAAATTTGGTAGATAACATTTTTTCAAATTTTTTTTTAATTTTACATAACTTTTCATGATATACTTATTTGGTGACGTTTTTAATGCACTTTCCTACGTCCTAGAGAGTTAAAATTTGGTATACAGCTTAAATTTGTAGAACATTTTATTCTACAACAATTTGGTGGATCTTTAAATATAGATCCTACATTTTTTTGGAAATGGCCAGCAAATAATCGTCGTTCACTTCTATAAATCATTGTTGTAATATTGTTAAAAATTCTGATGTGGACAGCACATGTCTTTCCCTGCAGACTCATTTTCACGTTCTCTTTATTTCTTCAATAATAATTTGAGTTTATCTGCACAAAGTAACATCCATAAGTATTTTAAATGACATTGAATTTGCACCTTAAACTTAAATTTGGTTCTTATTTGATAGATGAACTTATTGTCAAAAGTGGCGTAGTGTCAAAAGAGTGTCAAAAGTGGCAAACGCAAAATAACTGAAATATCTCAAGAACGGCTAGTCCTAGAGTAATATGGGTTAGTCTTATTCTTTTTGTTGTCAAAAATCACGTATAAAATAGGAATTTAATTGATATAATTGAGCATACGTAGTCTTTTATTTTTATATTTAACGATTTTTGAGGGCCATTTCGCAAAAACAACACGTTCCTTTTTCCCGAATCGTACTAGAATAACCTACAAGTGATTTATATAACAAATTTTGTTAAATTTGGTATATAAATCACTTGTAGGTTATTGAAATATTATACACCAAATTTAGTTAAATTTGGTCCATTAGTTTTTAGCTAGAGTGGATAAAGGCAATTTCTGCCGGCCATTTCGCAAAGAAGGCAGATTCTTTTATTACGAATCGTACTATAATCAAATGAACATCAGGGTTTCCTACAAAAAACTTACCAAATTTTATTAAATTCGGTCCATTAGTTTTTCAGTTAGAGTGGATGCAATATCCTCACAGACACACAGAAACACACACAGATACACCCTTACACACACGGACGTCTTCCTAAAACTAGTTTTTCGTGTTCTGGAAGTCTCAAAACGTGTAGATCTTTCGAAAATTCGAGTTCCGATCTTCGGCACGATTCCAATACTTTGAATACATACACACGCACACACATATATTATCTGTGTATTATCTGTGTATCTAAATTCCGTGACTACGCAATTACAATAGTTGTGATTTTAAATAATCCCTAAACTTTTATTATTTCTTTAACGAAGCCTAATTTTAACTTATGCAGAATGCAAATATCTCAAGCGATTGTAAGGTGAGTTACATAAGAATTGCTGATTTTTTTCGCACAAAATTATTTAGCTCTGGAGTCTGGAATACAAGTTATATGAATGAAATATTCATTGATTTTCCATAGAGAATCAGACGATTTATATTTCGATACAGTTTTAAATATTTAAGTATAATAAATTACTATAGTACTGTGATAATGTAAAAGATATCACCACTGAATGTATCACATTTTAGAGATTTTTAAATGAAATTGCATTTCAGTTGGAAAGTGTTTCATAATCAATGCTTATGCATGATTGATCTTTCCTGTTAGGATTAATGTAATGCAAACCGCATAAACATCGGACGCATATTAAGCAAGGGGCAATAAAAAAATGTCTTTGTATACATTACAATTTCCCCCTGTTTGACGTTTCCTTAAATTTTTATTTTCCAGTTTCAAATTTTTGCGTCTATCCGCATGATTACAAAAATAGCTATTATCTAATTTGCTGAGAAATTAATATACAAGTTGAACTAATACGTATGCATGCCTAAAACTTTCAATTTTGAGGGGGGGGGGGGACTATAATAAAAATAATTTAGTCTGCTTTAAAGAAGAAAATATGAAAAATAGCATTTATGATTTTTCAAATATGCTTTTGTATATAATATTTTCACATATTTTAGGTACACACATATTTTAGGTTCACATATTTTAGGTTACATGTTTTAGGTCACATATTTTAGGTTCACATAGTGCATTAAAGCATTAAATAACTCCACTTTAATAAAAAAATGTTTCTGACGACTTTAATTTAAAAATATCGTGCTCGCAAAGCGAGCGTTAGAGAGTAGGAGGCGAAGCCTGCCGACTCACGAAGCAAGTCACGGTTGTTGACAAGAGTGGCGATCAGCGAGCCCAGGACACGTAGGCGGTCGTGTGAGACGGCCGAATTGAAATAGCGAGTTCCAGGGCTGGTGAATGTCAGTTAATAAGGACCGGTCCTCAACGGCGTATTACGTCTGCGTAGCAGATAGCAGTAAAGTGCTCTCGACGCAAGCTCATCGAACGTTAGCGAGTTACGGGGGTTGTCGAGTATAGAGAGCAGGAAGCGAAGGCCCCTAGTTTTGTAAACTATGATATATCTTGGAAATCATGCGTGAAGGTTTGCATGAAAAGGGGGGTCCAATTGTCGGCAATTTTACTTCTTAAATAACGTAGGTTTTAGCCATTATACCGAAAAATGTATCTTTTTTAGCATTCAGCGGATTTAGGTAGCCGTATACTTTTGAATTACGGAGAATATTTTCATTGTGCTCTGTGTGTTGCCAATTCTGAGAAATTAATTTGTATTTATTTATTTGTATTCATTTTTCCATCTACTAAACAAAATTGAAAAAAAGGCGATTTTTCCTTTTAAAGAAACTAAAACTCGTGATTTCCCTGGTTTCCATCCAGTGAGTCGCAAACGACAGGGGAATTGCAAAGTGTTTTCTAGGGCGTGTCTGCGGTTATTTTTAATTATGATTAATTTCATAGATAATTTATAATTTATAAAATTCGTGAAACGCGAATAAATGACAAAAATACCAAAATATTGGTTTTCCCGAAAAATAATACATTTTTATTTAGTTATTCAGAAATCCGTACCCATGTAGAAAAAACATAAATATTCAGAAGATTATCAAAATTATTATTTACCACCTTGATTAGCAATAGCGACAATGCGTTTAGTGAAATGTTGCTCACTGCTAAGTTTGTGAAACCTTCAAAACTCAAACGTCGCTTAGAGACAAAACATTCAGAACATGCTAAAAGGGATTTAGAGTTAGTTCTTTCGATGACATAAAACTGATCTCAGACATCAGAGAGACCCAACTAAAAGTTCTCAGCAACAGAGCACAACAATAGTGGACATCATATGAAGTTGTGCTGGAAATTGACAAATAAAAAAAAACCTCTCATACGATTCGAAACACGCTAAATAAACCATGTATGATGAAGATTGTGAAATCACTTCCTGGTTGAGCCAGCAAGATAAAGATCCAACAAATATCTCTGTCCAATAGCACCATTCAGAGATGCATTCCATATATTCTCGTAGACGTTAAAAAACAGTTTTTGGATGAAATCAAGATTTCTCTATTGACTTCTTTTCAAGTTCATGAATTAACAGGCGTAAATTCAAGTTCTCCCTTGCTGACTTTCGTAAAATATATGCATTTAGATAGCATCAAAAAGTTCTTGTTTTGTAATGCAATTGAAACTATCGCAAAAAGTTAAGATATTATAAAAAACATAAATACATTATTTATAAAATGAAGGACTACAGTGGAAAAACGTGGATTGTGTTTGTACTTATGGAGCTAAGCTACTGTCGAAGTAGACTTTCAAACAAAAGTGGAAGAAGGTTGAAACGAAAGAAGATATGAAGAACAAAAGAAGACACAGTAAGAAAACACAGAAAGAAAACATGAAGATAAGCAAAGGATAAACGGACACCAAAATTTTAAATAGGACCCTATACCAAGGCTACCCATTAAAATTCTATAACATTTGGTACAACCGTTCCCCTGTGATGATATGACAAACAAAAAAAACAGATGAATTTTCCATTTTATTTACATAGCTATTTAACTTGCAATTTCATCCTGTAAATGAAATCGCTAATTGTCCCATGAACAATAGATTCACTGTGTTTTTAATTGAAACTATTACATGAATAATGTCTATATAGAGACATTAAAATAGATTGGCTTTCAGCAGACAAAAATTAAGCCATTCAAATGATGGGTTGTTGTAATTTCTGTAAAAATTCCTTTCATCTGAACGTCCTTAGCACTGGAATAACACATCAATCAGTAAATTCGTGGTCCACATGTATTTGGAACCATGCACCTCAAATCAATATTGTTAATTACCGCCAAACAAAGCGTAATTACTATACTCATATTACAAAAGCGAGATGCTACACAAATTGCTACATTATCCCCTAACAAAACGCAACAATAATTGTTCAACGTGTTTTTGTCTTTCCAGATCCTCTAGAAGCCCCCAGTGACCAAGAAAGCTGAATCTTTGCACATTTATGGTATCGACCTTCGGGACAGAACCTAACAGAGCCAAATTTTAAATTCCTCCAAGGAGCTGAATTAATGTGTGTTTTCCGAAATGCCTTTCCAGATTTTCAAGAAGCCCTATCGTCAACCTAGAATGCTAAATCTTACACTTATAATATCGACAACAGTACAGAACCTAATGCAACTGGATATTTGATTTCCCCTATCGGAAGTGAAGAAGATGGGAGAAGGGGTTTCGTAAAGAATTTTAAATTCCCCAAAAGCTCCTTGGTATCCTAAAAGACTGAATTTTGTATACTTATAGTATCGATCGCAGCACAGAACCTAACGCAACCGGATTTTCGATTCACCCTATCGGAAGTGAAGAAGATGGGAGGAGAGGGTTCGTAAAGAATTTTAAATTCCCCAAAAACTCCTTGGTGTCCTAAAAGGCTGAATTTTTGTACACTTATATCGACCGCAGTTTAAAACCTAACGCAACCAGATATTCGATTTTCCCTATCAGGAGTGAAGAAGCTGGGAGGAGGGGGTTCGTAAAGAATTTTAATTTCCCCAAAAACGCCTTATCCTAAGAGGCTGAATTTTTGTACACTTATAATATCGACCGTAGTACAGAAACTTACGCAACCGGATATTCGATTTACCCTATCGGGAGTGAAGAAGATGGGAGGAGGGAGTTCGTAAATAATTTTAAATTCCCCAAAAACTCCTTGGTATCCTAAATGGCTGAATTTTTGCACACTTACAGTATCGTCTGCGGGATAAAACCTAATAGAGCTGAAATTTTTATTACTTCCTGGGATAGGAGAAACTTGGAGTTTCTCGAAATGTTCTTCCGTACCTACCAGAAGCCCTCCCGGTGACCTAGAATGCGAATCTTTTGCACATTTATAGTATCGATCACAGTTAAGACTCTTGATCTACAAATCTCCCTACTGGGCGGAAAAGCGAGTTTTTCGGAAAGTTTTTCAACATCCTTCAGATGCCCCTCGGTGACTCAAAAAGTTAAATCTTCGCATATTTATAGAACCGACCACGGAATAAAACCTAACGAAGCCGGAAATTCGACTTCTCCCTCGGGATACACAAAATGAATGAGATCAAAAAGTCTTTCTAGACTCTCCAGAATCCCCCCAGTGGCTTAACAGGGAGGACAGCACAGAATCTAAATGAACCAATTGAGACGACATATTTCGGCCCTAAGTTTCATAGTTAAACAAAATGAAACTTATTAAAGACAGTTTCAACTTATTTTTTAAGAGTCTTGGCTTCTCCGTCTTTGACAGGCTTATATACTTATTTCCATATAAACACTTAACAAAAGTGAGATTCAATCGTATTTAATACATTTCCATAACGAAGCATTACTGTTATACCTGTTGAATGCGCAACTGTTATACGACGTGGCTGAGGGACAGACATACAAGCAGTTTGCCGTATATACAAGGTAGGATCAAAAAGTTCGGATGTAAGTTCGGACCTACTGCAGCAGGTGCAATGTTTCTACCGGCGATTTCCCTAAACGCTGGTAGAATTTGATATCCGCACGTTGTTCTTCAAACGCCATTTCAATTTTCGACGAACACGAACGACTACAGTTCACTGACACGCATTGCCTTGAAAAACACCTGCTTCTTCCTTTTCACATCTCGTGTCACATGTGCCTCTACGCCACGGTAAAATAGTTCCCCTCTTCTCCAATCAGGGTTGGAGATATCAACACAGTCTCCGAACTTTTTGATCCTACCTTGTATATAAGATATATTACATTACAAAATACTTATTAATAAGTATTTATTACTCCATCAATTAAAAATTCTGTTTAAAATGAATGCCATTTATACATATATTTGCACCCCTGTTGGAAAATTTCTAGATTTTCACTTGTACCTATAATTTACAATGAATGAGACACCTCTAAAAGTGTTATTGTACCCGAAAGGCATCAGAAAAAAATGCTTTTCTAAGAAACCCTACATAAACATTTACTGAAAGGTTAAAAACCGAAAAAACATTTGGCAACTATGTTACTTATTTCGTCACTGTTCAAAAAATTTAAACTAAAACTCAACAAAAAGAAAATATCATCTTTCTCGTCAACGCGCTCTGGTATGTAGCAAAAAGTGCATTTCGCCTGTATAACAAGACCCTGGCGATGAAATACACTATCTTCCAGTTGTACGCTCTGCTGCCGTTCCGGTTTCCAAGCAAACTCACTCATGCTTCGGTTGCCGTTGCCATCTCCGTTTCACGTTATCTGGAAAAGACAAAAGAACTCTTTGTCTTTACCTGGATGCTTGAACGCAGATCGAGAAATCCCAAAGTTTCGGGATTCAGTTCGACATAGACCTGCCAATCAGACGATTTTGCAGGATTGGCATCATGGGTAAAATTCGAATACAATGAAAACAGATATCACAATTTTCTCATACCGTCTGACTATTTTTATGTGGGGACACTATCGATTAACATTTTAAAGAGGTATTTTAGATACGGTTAACTATAGTCAATAAAATTTCTTAAGTTCAAATGGTTCTATTCATTCATGACATGTTACGACACGGGTAAATTTCATCCCTATCAAACGGTTAGCTTTTGAGCTACAGTAAATAGAGGGCCATTTTTAATCATAGGCAAAAATTGTTTCTATCAGGACTTTTGGGCCCGGGGGGGGGGGGGTCAATTAAACTTTAGGGAGTAAGTTTTCTATTTACCCTATATAAATATATCTAAATACTGTCACATAAATAGAAACTATGTTAACATCAAATGGGTGGGGGGGACTTCAACCCCCAGATGTATGCCTAAAGAAACACTGTAGACAAAGCAGACGAATACTGGGGGAGGGGGTGCAAAGCTCGGGGTCAGATTTTCCAAATTCAATATACTTTTTTTAACACTTTACAACAAAGTTGAAAAGTGTTTATGACTGTTCATTCTGTCTGTCTGTCTGTCTGTTAGCACGAAAACTGCCGTAAAAATGACTTAATCAAAATGAAATAAAAATGACTTAATAAAATTTGATTATTTCTACAACGAAGCCTATTTTTCACCTATGTAAAATGTAAACAGCAAAATATGTAAAATGAGTTGTATTAGAATTGCTGTATTTCTTTAACACAAAATAATTTAGCCCATGGAGTCTGCATGGCTGATATGAATGAAATATTAATTGATTTTATAAAGAGAAGGACGATTTTTTTCGACGAAGTTTTAAGCATAGAGTTTAATTACTTGTAACTCCATGGTCTTAATTTTTAAATAAAGTAAATTATTATGGTATTGTGATAAATGAAATGAATGGGAGAAAGTTATGAATGAAATGCTGTTTTTATAGAGAGATCCAGGCGTGTTATTTTTTCTATGACGTCATTTGAATTAATTTCAGTTGTTTTCGA
This sequence comes from Amaurobius ferox, assembly GCA_951213105.1. Lineage (NCBI taxonomy): Eukaryota > Metazoa > Arthropoda > Arachnida > Araneae > Amaurobiidae > Amaurobius > Amaurobius ferox. Next base: position 105,172,034 of record OX578144.1, read on the forward strand.
TGAAGTTTTCAAATATAATAAATTATTGTAATATTATGATAGTTTTAAAAATATTACCGTGGAATGTATCGCATTTTAGAGATATTTAAACCAGGCAATTTATATTTCAATGCCGTCATTTAAATGAAGTTCATTTTTTTCAATGAAAGTTTAAGTTTTCAAATATAATAAATTAATGTAGTATTGTGATAAGTTTTAAAAAATTACCCAGGAATGTATTGCATTTTAGACTTTTTAAAATAAAATTGCATTGAAGTTGGAAAGTGTTTCACAATCAGTGCTTAAAGCATGATTGATCTTTCTTGTTTTATAAAAGTTTTATGAAGATGCCCAAAAATGAAAGTTCCGTTAGTTTCAAAGTTACTTGGGGAGCCCTTATGTCCTTTTGTTTTGTTGCTCCGGCAAGGGTTAAAGCGGCAATGATTGAATACATATGTTGCACAAACAGTCACATGAACACATATACATATATGCACCACATACACATAAACGCGCAAAAACACAAACTGACAAACATAAAAACGCACGCACATACAGGACACCAAATACACAGACTGTAACGCTATAGATATGCAGGGTGTTCCAAAAACATCCTCTTCTTTTATTCCTTAAATGATCTTTGACATATATAATAAATTACAAAGTTGCGTAAAAAATGTACAGAATTTTATGAAATCGATAAAAATTTTCAGGGGATTAAATTTGAAGATATACAAAATTTAAATTTTTATACGGCTCCCGTACAAAAAAAATTTCCAATGAGTAAAATGTACCCCATACACTAATAAGGTGATGTACAAAATTTCAGCATTTTATCATAAAAAATCACAAAAAGTATATATATATTGTATTTCATAAAATTTAATTCCCTTGAAAATTTTAATCGATTTCATAAAACTATGTACCTTTTTTTACGCAACTTTGTAATTTATTATATATGTCTAAGATTAATATTTAAGGAATAAAAGCTGAGGTCAATGTTTTTGGACATCCTGTATTATAATTCAATATCTAAGGTGCCTAAAATGTGTAAATCCATCTAAAACAGGAATTTAAATTTTCGACCTCTTTACAGCTTTTCTGATACATTGCGTATTATTGGGTACGTGAAAATCGGTTTAAAAGGCACATTTCAGTTACTCCTCTATGTTATTTAGCTAGTATACCTGTCAAAAACAGTGAAGCCAAAACTCTTACAAAATTAAGCTGCAACTTTCTTTAATACGTTTCGTTTCGTTTAACAATGCATAGTGCTTAACGTTGAAAACCTTACCACAATTGAAAATTGACTCAATTGGGCTTTGCTCAGTGGTCAAATTTCAGCCTTTTATGTCCCCATTGAAAGACGGGTGGGGGGTATTCTGATAGACTTCATTCTTCCCTTATTTTGTTCACTCTATGAAAGAAATCGAAATTCCGGCTGCATTAGATTCGGTTCATTAGTCGATAATATAAGTGTGCAGAGATTCAGCCTTCTGAGCCACCGTAGGACTGGAAAACCCCAAAAACCCACAGTCTCGAACTTGATTATATATTCACGTGATCATTAAAATTTAAGTAGCGAGAGCTTTACTTGGAAAGAAATATTTTGCTGAAGCAATAAATAATTCTTGTACAAGCAGACTATTTAGCAGGTTAGTCGCACCTGTATTGCACGAACTTTGCATTACATCTGTGTTCTTATAAATATTTCATACTTTCGTGTCTTTCTTTTTTTTTTTTTTTTTGTTGTTGTTGTTGTTAATGTCTCTGTTGAACCAAGCATTATTTTCGGCTAATTAAACATCGCCTTTTACTTTCCCTACAGTACATGGTAATGTATAGGGAAAGTATTGGAATGATACCGAAAATCGCAATTCGAGTTTTCGATGGATCTACACGTTTTGGGACCTCTGGAATACGATAAAACTATTTTTAGCGTGACGTCTGTGTGTATATCTGTGTGTCTGTCTGTGTATCTGTGCAATGTATGTATCCACTCTAACTCAAAAACTAATGAACCAAATTTCATAAAATTTGGTAGGTAAGTCACTTGTGGGTGACCCTGGTGTTGATTAGTTTTGGGTAAGATGCGGGATAAAAGAACCCGCCTTTTTTGCGAATTAGCCCTCAATTATTGCCTGTATCCATTCTAGCTGAAAAACTAATATGTCAAATTTTACAAAATTTGGTGAATTACTTGTGAGTTACTTTGGTGCTGATTAGATTTTGGTACAACTCGGAAAAAAATAACCTGCTTTTGTTGCGAAATGGTCATCAATAATCCTCAAAATCTAAAATAAAAAAAATACATTTACTCAAATATATCAATTAAATGCTTGTTTTACATGCAATTTTAACGATAAAAAGAATAAGACCAATCCCATTACATTAAGACTAGCCATTCTCCCGGCCTCACATCATGCTGCCGCAAACCCCTGGGTTGGCCGTGCGGTATGGGTTTTCAACTAGGACTAGCCGTTCTAGAGGTATTTTAGTTTTTTCGCATTTTTGCTGCGCCACCTTTGAAAATAAGCCCAGTTACCAAATAAAGGACGAAAATAGAATTAAGAGTGCTAATTCAGTGTAATTTTAAATAATTATGGATATTATTTTATGCAATTAAACTCAATTTAATGAATTATTAAAGAAATAGAGAGAACGTGAATATGATTCTGCAGGGAAAGTCATGTGCAGCCCACATCAGATTTTCTATTTTGTAAGGGGATTTTCTTGCCCATCTCTGTTGGTTTCGGAGTTAGTTTTCTTGAGTTCCGCACTTGACCACTAAGGGGCGCTACAAGCTCGTTCAATCGACTGCAAATGGTCATTTTTATACAGATACACGTTACTTCCATGGCGTTATGATACGCAGTAAAAAGTTAGAATCGGTAAATGGGCTTTTCTAAGATACCTTTATATCTTCCGGTTTTGGGGTCATTATAACAAATATTTGTGTGATTTTTATTACTCATATAGCTTCTAAATTAAAAGTAAATGTTTAATAAGTTTCATATTATTCTCCAAGACACAAATTTCATCCATAAATTAATAACTAAAAGCTAAATTATCAAGTATGTCACAAGAAAAGTTCACTGCTCTTATTTAATATGCAAAACCGCAAACCACTTTCACGTCGAGCATTTAATTTATTTACCTTCTCGTGTGTTTCAAAATACGAACCGCAAAGATCTTCTAAGTGAGCCATAAACGATTATAAAATAATTTGGCCAATCATATTTACATTATATTTTCTGTTAGTCTTTCACTTATACGTTACGATTGATAATTTAGTATATATTAAACTTGATTTTGAACAGGTATACAAAAGGAACTGCATGATTGAAGTTGGTCTTCAATTTAAAAGGAGCTGTTATTGTTCTGTAAAAGTTACTGATGGTGAATTACATGAGAACAAATTATGCTCATAAGTATTCTAAATGGACTAAAGTATGAATAACTTTCTACGGTTGTAAATAATAGTACTCTTGAATTGGGTATTTCGAAAAGTATCAATCAAACAAAGAAAAATCGCCATTAAAAGTATTATAACACAAATTGAAAGCATACACATCCATAACCGAATTACCGATAAAACACCATTTTTATTACTAATTAAAATATATATAATATTTTTCGTGATATATGTGGTCATAAGATAAACTTAGAATAATAAAACTTCATTTGTGTCTTGAAAAGTGTCTATTTTTCATAAATCATAGATATGTTAATTAGCAATATATCATCATTTATAGCGGGTATTTCACAAAGAGTATCCGAAAGAAATATGATATTGGTCATAGAAGTTAAGCATAATATGAAAAATAATTAGTAATCAAACGAGATTTCAGCCATGATAGTTACACACACCCGAACTGATAGTTTCATAAAACTGCGAAATATAATTTTTATACGCTCCCCCCACCAATAAAAATGCCAATTGGTAAAATTCTTGCTTTCGCTTAACTAAGGAGAAAGATATTTACCTGATACCTTTGAATGAAAAATTTGTTGATACATCGATAGTTGAAATCCTTTTGTTATTCCATTTTACCTGAACTGCAAGTGTGAATAGTTTGCTACTTCTAAAAGTAGATATGGGAGACATCAACAAATCTATTTAAAACAAGGAAAACGTCAATTAAATTTTGCTATTATTTACCTTTGAATGATTTATTTGTTGATGATCCTTTGCAATCGAACGAAAAATATTTAATAACAACAAGTTTCATATCTCAGCGAATTTTTCGTTAAAAGTTAAATGTATTTTTCTCTAAATAAGCGAGACACAACTTTTACAAATTTACATTTATTATTGGGAGGGGGAAGGGGGGAGAAGCTGTATAAAAAAACAAATTTGCATTTTTATGAAATTTGTAAAGTCTTATCTCTTTTTGATGGTCAAATTGATGTATGTAGTGGTAGTCTTTTCGGTTATTCAAATCCCATTTACATAATTCCAAACCTTTGGTATTCAATGACCAAGTTCCTTTACGGTCAGAAGAAAGACACACAGATTCGAATTTCAACTTGAAACTAATTATTATTAACACAATAATGGATATAGCAGCTGTCTGTATAGCTAGAGATATATAGAGGGCGATTAAAAAAAGATGGACCAAACCAAGCAACGGTTACCTTGCACCTTTCTGGTAGGTCGGACGGTCTGGGTCTCAACAACAACAACAAACCAAGCATTTCTTGTCATAGTTTACCCGGATGAAAATGAAACGTAAAGGTGCCAGTGGGGGCTTAATGGTGAAACCGATGGGGTGAAGCGAAAATACAAGAATGGCTTAGAAGATATAAACTGACATTTAATAAACAATAATTACAGTAATGGCTCAAAAGAGCGACCGCCAACCTGAATGCACGCCTCACAGCGGCAATAAAGGGATTGGCGAACTCTTTCGAACAGACCAGGCATGTCGCGCACTTCAGCAGCAGCGGCCGAAATTCTGGCGACGAGTTCCTCTTCAAATTCAAGGAGAGTGTCATAGACGAGACGCTTGAGATATCCCCACAAAAGGAAGTCAAGACACGACAGATTGGGCGATAATGGGAGCCAAGCTATGGGACCACCTCGCCCAATCCATCGCCCTGTAACGCCTTTACGTTTCATTTCTGACCCAGTAAACTATGACGAAAAATGCTTGGTTTAGTGTGGACTACCACCTCCTAAAGTTTAGCTCATCCTTTTTTAATCACCCTGTATATATTTACAGAAGCCAAATTACATTTGCCCTTATCGTGGTTTAAAGCTTATTAATGAATTCAATCCAGAGCTTGGTGATAGAAATGACCTTACTCAAAACTACGTAATAAATTACAAAATTATCAAGTCTTATCAAACTGCATCAACAGATATCTAGATATATCCAAGAACTCTATTAGGTACTAGATATTTCCGATAATCACTATACCCCTTACTAATATTACATGCACCAACTTTGTGAAACCTTCGAATACGCACGCTCGCCGTAATTCAACGTTACAGCAATCACTCCACTTAAATCGAAACTTTATCCTGCCGTACTGCAGGAACGCAGAAATGTTACTTGGCTCGAAGATTGGTCTACATAACGGAACCAGTCAAAAGTTATTAATTTAAAGTAAAACATAAATTAGAAAGTAAACTAAGTGAAATCATAATGAAAGATTATATAGACCTTACAAATTATCTGTTTTGGTGGGTACAAATATCGTAGTTAATTCTCTTCTGTTTGCTCATTGTTTTTCATATTTCATTTAGCTTCTACGAACAACCTTTTGATTTTACACAAGGTTTATTGGTACAAACTTTACTGATTAATTGCTGTATTAATAACCCTTGGGTTTTACCTAGCTTTTGGGTAGTTTTCGTGAAACAATCAGCATATTTTTAATGTAATTGGTTGATAAATGTAAGCCGCAAATTCAATTTCCAGTGATTGAAATTTATCACGTGTCCCGATCTAAATTGTTTTATAACCGCTTCTGTAGAGGTACGTGACATTTATGCTCCCAGAATCCGTCAAAAAGGGGTTCTTAAATCTAGGATCATTATCAATCTCCCATTCATATTATCAGCACCTGTGGATCCAATTCAAGCTTTTTAGATCTCTTCAACATAGAATATACTTGCAATGGAATATGGCGATGCGGTATTTTAAATGGGATATGGTATTACGAATTCTAAATGTAATGTGATTCCTGCAATGGGATATGGTAATATAAATTCTAATGGCAATATGATACCTGCAATAGAAGTAAGAACACTTATTATGTATCCCAATTTCGCAGGTCTCAACAGAAACCGACAAAAATCAATCTTATAAAACAACTGGCGCTGGCAACAATTTTTATAAAAATTGATATTAGCAATGGGCGCAATGGAAGCGTGATCCTGGCTTGGGGAACGCCCCCTGTAGAAGTGTTCTAGGTGTAAGAACTGCGTTCAGCCTTTATAAAATTTGATATCGGCTTCGTGTTAAGACTGAATTTGTCAATCTCCATTGAGGCTCGCAAAATTATGACACGTAGCAAATTATCTTGAAGTCAATGCAGGTATCAGTTCTTCCATGTTAAAGAAAGTTAAGCTGGAAACAGGTCTACGGATACTTGTATTTGCAAAGAAAGCGCAATCCCATGAAGTTTATACCTATACCAATATCCTTTTGGACATTAAAGAGGAAAGGTAAATCACAGCATCTACGGAATTATTTTAAACCAGCAGTTTTCCATCCATGCACAAACAAAACGCTGCAACAATCTTAAAGACATGCTTTAACAAATACATCGTAACAAAAAAGAAAAGCTTTGATTGAGAAACTACTACTGTAGAGGGACATGGAATTTATACTTTTATCAACTTCGACTTGGACATTACGAAAGATGGAGATCCACTGCTGTTGAAGGACTTGAAATTTATACTTGTACCGACCTCAATGTTTACAAAAAATGGTAAAACAGTGATACAAAAGGACATGAAATTTATAATTGTCACAATCTCCATTTGGACATTTCAAAAGATAGAGAGCTACTGCTGCAGAGGGACATGAAATGTATACTTGTGCCAACCTCGATTCAGACATTACAGGAGATTTAGTACCCCTGATATAGAGGAACGTGAGGGTTTATACTTGCACCATCAAGCCCTCTTTGGATTTTACAAAAGGTGGAAAACTTCTGCTGTAAAAGGTCACAAAATTTATACGTGTGCACACTTCAGCTTGAACTTTAAAGAGAAACAGTAAAGCACACCGTCTACGGAGTTAAACTAGACCAAGCAGTTCTTCTCAATGCACAAGCAAGATGCTTCAGAACTCTTAAAGACATCCATGAGTAAATGCACCATAAAATAAAGAAAACGTATCCACAGGTTCTTTATTTAACAAAAAGGCTCAGCATCCATCGTTCTTTCACACACACACGTAAAGAAAAAAAAAGGAAACTCGTACAAACTATGGCACTGTTCCAGATGTCGGTATATTCCTATTATTTTGATTCGGGTAGACAGCTTTCTGAATCATAGAACTTAACACAGTAGTCCCAAAGTTCAACAACGCGTATGATGGAGGAGGAACGCGTGTTCCTCGAGGGAAGCCTACCGAAGGTTACAAAGTAATTAACCACAGGTAGCGAGACTTGAAAAGGATTCTTTGTGATTCGTTGCAGAGTGAACGTTGCCAAGGAATTTCGGTACTTTTACTCCTGGCATGCTTGTCTGATAGGTGAAGACAGGTGATGGAGTTATGGCTCTCAGAAATTTTTAATATTTTTTCAACTAGGTGGGTGACGATGTCATAATATTCAACAAGATATGTTTTTAATAAGTCTATGAAGAATTAAAAGCATATCTTGATGAATTAAATGGTGAACTTCCGCAAGAAACACGTGGTTGCTCCAGATTACGTTTTCAAAAAATGAAAATGCAATCTGGTTCGTTCAACAAGTTCCTAGTTTGGAAAACAAAAAGACAGCTGTCAATTTACCCTTTTACTTATTAGTGTAAATGATTGCGGACAAACGTTAAAATATATGTTATAAATTTAAATTTACATTTAGAACAATAATTGAAAATTGTCTGTATTTGTATATGTTTCTTTGGTAATTTGATAATTGAAAGAGCATTTAAAATTCCCAAATAAAGCATTTCTGTGACCATGATGTTCTCAAGGGCCAACTATAGTACAGAGATTGCAATTGAAGTTGCGCCTCTGTCTGCATACTGGAAATATTACACAGATTATGCAGATGACCCGACGTAGTAAAGGAATTATAATTTGAATGAAAAATTTAATAAAAATGATTAAAATGCTCAATATGGAAGATGAATAAATAAATAATATAAAAATAAATTGTACAAAATTTTCAAAATGAAGTAAATTTACCGGTTTCGCGAAAATCTTGCTGCGCACATACGAAGAACATGCTAGTATCCATAACTCCAGTGATGCTATGAGCTGAGAGCTGATAACAAAGCATATGGTTATATGTATGTATTGTATTATATGTAGAATGCAAGTAACAAAGTATGGGGATGTGTATAAAAGTATATGGTTATTTACAAAGGAGGCATCATGGAGGTAAGAAGTTATGAAGTTTTATCATTTGTTATTGCGCATTTATGAGAGAGAGAGAGAGCTTAGTCAAATATTGTAACAAAAAAAAATAAATAAATAAATAAATAGACTTCATGCTTAAGCAAATCTTTATGATCAGTTGTCTCTGTTAAGACGTAATTTTAGAAAAATCATTGAAAATTTATCGCATTAAGTAAATTTCTATTTATTTTGAATTTTATTGAACTTAACGGTTTATTTTGTCTTCTTGCAAATATTTTTGTAATGTGCATCATATAAACTTAATATGCTAATTTTTTAATAAATTAGCTTCCCCTACAATAATTTTCCCCCTACAATATTTCTTACCCTACAATAATTTTTAAGGGTACTTATGAATCACTTAATATCCCCGGATCTATGTCAAGAAAAAGGTTCAGAACCGCTTCTCAAAAATGAAGAAAAGAAAATACAAATTTACAGTGCCAACCGAGGAAGATTTTTCCGAACATTTTAGAAGTGTTGTATCCCGGAGCACCAAGTACTCAAAGTAAGCTAAGTACGCCCCTCGTTAAAAGGAGTGCAAAATTTTCTAAATACTATCTTCATAAACATCCAAAATGATCATTTAATTCCAACCCGCAATTTTAATTCTATCAATAAAAGATAATGAAGAAACTTAAATTTAATCCTTTAACAAATCACCAAACATCCTTCCCTCCCTGCATCCCCTCTCCTTCCCCCACTATCCATTTCAATCTCGGTCAGTCCTTTAGAACGATTAGCCTTAACTCGCGATTTCCGACCAAAAACAGAGACGCAGATGTCGCGAAGTCGGCTGGAGAGCTCCCAGAGGGCCAGGGCCCTACGATTAATGGGGCCCTTCCCCCTTTCGTTACGCTAGGGACCATTCTTGATCGCAGAAGCAAGAATCCCCATTACTGGAGACTGGAGGATTGTCGGAGAAACAATCAGTCGCGAGTGGGCCCCTGGGGCCTGTGCCCCGATACTCGATGGGGTGGATTATAGATGGTGTGAGAGGGGTACCCCCACCCTTTTTAGGTCATCTAGATGATTGTGACCTTTCACCTTATGAAGGCGACGAATTAATTCAGTAAATGGGGAAGCTTCAGGAGAGCGAATTTTTTTCTGCTTATTTGTTGTTGTCTTGTGCCTCTTTTTTTTTTATTGCAGAGTTTTTTGTTTATAGTTGGAAAAGATAAATGTCTTTTGTAAAGTCCTCCTAAGATTTCAATTGCAGTTCCATTAAATTTGAAGAGGAATATTTCTCGAGTTTTATATTTCTTCTTCTTTGTGTAGTGCAAAAAATATAAGAAACAGTATTAATAACAAAATGTGAAAAAAAAAAAATCGAATATAATTATTTGCTTTCTTGATAGATTATTTCAGAGTCAAAGAAACGGTATTTTATTAAAATCAAAAGAGTGCAAATTACGGAGCATCGCTTTGAAAAGGAATCATTGATTATTTTATAAATAACTTTAACATAAACAAGAAAGATCAATCATGCATAAAGCATTGATTATGAAACACTTTTCAACTGAAATGCAATTTTATTTAAACATCTCTAAAATGTGATACATTCAGCGCTGATGTATTTTAAATTATCACAGTACTACAATAGTTTATTATATTTGAAAACTTAAACTCTATCGAAAAAAATGAACTTTATTCAAATGACATCAGCAAAATATAAATCGTCTGGTTCTCTATGTAAAAGCAATGAATATTTTATTCATATCACTTTTATTCCAGACTCCAGTGATACATAATTTGGCGTGAAAAAAAATCAGCAATTCTTATATAACTCATCTTACAACCACTGGTTTACGTTCTGTATCCATTAAAATTAGGCTTCGTTGTAGAAATAATCAAAGGTTGATGATCATTTAAGCTCAATAATAATGTAATTGCGTTTGCACAGAATATAGATCCACAAAATACGCAGAAATAAAGCGGATTTAGGACGGATGCAATACTAAATATAAATTTAAAAGAGCTTTAAAAATCACGATTTTTGCACTGGGAAAAAAATACTGATGCCATATTTTATTTTGAAGTGGGTCACGTGATCTCTTCATATAATATGATTGTAATTATTATTTTAATTTTTATTTAAAAAAATACTAAACATATTTTGGTGAATTTTTTTTAATATATTTTAGGGACAATTTGAATATTTCCGAAAATTTTCGAAGCAATTTGTGAATTTTAACATCGTTTAAAAAATGTTTGAAAAATTATGTCCCGTAGGTATTCGAAATTAGGTGATATGATTCATTTATATTCCCATATGTCCCACAGACTGTCTCAACAACATACTATAATTTCATTTTGATAAAGTCATTTTTACTTCATATTTAAATCAGTTATTGTGAGAATGAACAGGCAGACAGAATGAAGAAAGTCATAAATACGAAAACGAATTTCAGATACTAGCCTGCACGTTTTCCAGATACTGCATCTTAATCTTACTTAATTAAGCTGCATACGCTAATTCCTTAACAAAATTCAAATAACTTTGATCAAACTAATTAAAATATACTAATGAAAAAAAAAGATTTCGGAATTAAAAAGTATATAATACAAAATATGCAAAAAGTAACCGCTGTTTCAGAAGCCACTATATGAGCTACCTCCCTACCCTCATCAACAAATTTCAAATGACATTCGTTTACCACATTAAGTAACTGGAGAGCGGCTTCACTCGACTTTCTTATAACAGAATCCATTTTTCAGTAGCTTGTAATTTTGATTTTTCTTTTGCAAATTTTGCAAAAATAATTTTTTTTTTTTAATCTGTATCGTTTGTCCAAATGGTCACAATTGTAGAATGTTATCCTTCATCTAAAAGGGCTTAAAACAATTTTCGATTCATACCAAGTTTGATAATGTATCCCCTCGGGGAGTATTATTACTTTCCCTGCAATACATTGTAATGTATAGGAAAAGTATTGGAATCATACCGGAAATCGCAACTCGAGTTTTCGACTGATCTACACGTTTCGAGAACTCTAGAATACGAAAAAACTAATTTTAGCGTGACGTCTTTGTGTGTGTCTGTGTGTGTGTATGTATCTACCCTAACTAAAAAACTACTGAACCGAATTTCATGAAATTTGGTAAGTCACTTGGGTGAAACCCTGGTGCTGATTAGTTTTTGGTAGGATTTCAAAAGACAGAACCCACATTTTCTTGCAAAATGGCCCGCAAAAATTACCTGTATCCACTTCAGCTGAAAAACTAATGGACCGAATTTCACAAAATTCGGTAGATAAGTCGCTTGTGGATTACCCTGGTGCTGATTAGATTTTGGTACGATTCGGAAAAAATAACCTGCTTTTTTTTGCAAAATGGCCCACAAAAATCGTCAAAATCTAAAATAAAAGAACTACGTATGCTCAAATATATCCATTAAATGCTTGTTTTATACCTGATGTTTAACGAAGAAAAAAAAAAGACCAACCCCATTACACTAGGACTAACCATTCTCAAGATATTTTAGTTTTTTCGTATTTTCTCTAAGCCACCTTTGAAAATAAGTCCAGTTACCAAATGAGAACGAAAATTGAATTAAAAGTGAATTAAATTTATTGTATATTAAAATTATTGTGTATTAAATTTTTCATGTGCTGCCCACATCAGATTTTTTTTCACTACAATGGTTAAAACTGTTAAGTTTCGTGATCAATAGATCATAAATAACCCCTTTTATGCATATTTATGTCAAATTTTGTCCTATACTGTCGCGTTAAAAAAATACAAAGTTCCGAATACATTGATCATTTTATAAATAACTTTAATATAAAAGACGTTTATTTTGAATTTATCTTGTTAAAAAAGACTAGTTCCAGATTTTTCGTTAACAAAGCCGGATGAAAAGTTTTGTGAAACCCATTAATATATGTGGAGGCTATGCAGTACACAAGAAATAGACAGACGACAGACAAACAGACGGTCATCACTCTGAAAATAGTCAAAATATGTCCAGGAGGCCCTAAAACATATATAGGCAACAAAATTTCCATGGAAACGATACTTTCTCTATGAAAAGGTAAAACAAGAAAGATCAATCATGCATAAAGCATTGATTATGAAACACTTTCCATCTTCAATGCAATTTTATTTAAACATCTCTAAAATGCGATACATTCCTCTGTAATATTTTTAAACTTATCACAATACTAAATTAATTTATTATATTTGGAAACTTAAAACTTCATCGAAAAAAATGAACTTCATTCAAATGACGGCATCGAAATATAAATTGCCTGGTTTAAACATCTCTAAAATGCGATACATTCCTATGTAATATTTTTAAATTCTCATAATACTACAATAATTTATTATATTTGAAAACTTCATCGAAAACAAATGAACTTTATTCAAATGACGTCATCGAAATATAAATCGCCTCAATATAAAAGCAGCATTTCATTCATTAACATTTTTCCAATCCTTTCACTCATCACAATACTATAATAATTTATTTTATTTAAAAACTTAAAACCATGGAGGTACAAGTAATTTAACTGTATACTTAAAACTTCATCGAAAAAATCTTCTGCTTCTCTGTGTAAAATCAATTAATGTTTCATTGATATCAGCTATATTGCAAACTCCATGAGCTAAATAATTTTGCGTTAAAGAAATGCAGCAATTCTTATACAACTCATTCTACATCTTTTGGTGTTTGCATCCTCCATAAGGGAAAATTAGGATTCGTTGTAGAAATAATCAAAGTTTGATGATCACTCAAACTGAAATATATTGTAATTGCGTTGTGTCAAGATATAAATGCACAAAATTTAAGCAAAAATAAAGCGGTTTTAGAACGGATACAATAATATATATGAATGAAAAAGAACTTTAAAAATCACGATTTTGACACAAGATAGATGCCATATTTTATTTTGAAATGAGTCACGTAATCTCTTCATATAAAGGGTGTAATTATTATTTTAATTTTTATTTAAAAAATCTGATGTGGGCAGCACATGACTTTCCCTGCAGACTTATATTAACGATATCTTTATTTTAATTAAATTTATTTCACTTTTAATTCAATTTTCGTTCTCATTCGGTAACCGGACTTATTTTCAAAGGTGGCGTAGAGAAAATACGGAAACTAAAATATCTCGAGAACGGCTAGTCCTAGTGTAATGGGGTTGGTCTTATAATTTTTGTCGTTAAAAATTAAGTATTAAACGAGCATTTATTGGATATATTTGAGTATACCTAGTTCTTTAGTTTAGATTTTGACGATTTTTGCGGGCCATTTTGCAAAAAAAGGCAGGTTATTTTTTTCCGAATCGTACCAAAATCAGCACCAGAGTAACTCACAAGTGACTCATCTACCGAATTTTGTGAAATTCGGTCCAGTAGTTCTTCAGTTAGAGTGGATACAAGCTTTTGCGGGCCATTTCGCAAAAAAAAAGCGGGTTCTTTTATTCCAAATCGTACCCAAAACTAATCAGCACCAGACTCGCTCACAAGTGATATACCTACCAAATTTTGTGAAATTCGGTCCATTAGTTTTTTAGTTAGAGTGGATACAAAATCTGCACAGACAGACAGACACACAGACAGACACACAGACAGACAGACACACAGACACACACACAGACGTCACGCTAAAAATGGTTTTTTCGTATTCTAGAGGTCTCGAAACGTGTAGATCCGTCGAAAACTCGAGTTGCGATTTTCGACATGATTCCAATACTTTCCCTATACATTGCCATTTATTGCAGGGAAAGTAAAAATATGATGTGGGCAGCACATGACTTTCCCTGCAGACTTATATCCACGTTCTCTTTATTTTAATTAAATTTATTTCACTTTTATTCAATTTTCGTTCTCATTCGGTAACCGGGCTTATTTTCAAAGGTGGCGTAGGGAAAGTACGAAAAACTAAAATATCTCGAGAACGGCTATTCCTAGTGCAATGGGGTTGGTCTTATTCTTTTCGTCGTTAAACATTACGTATTAAACGGGCATTTAATGGATATATCTGAGTATACCTAGTTCTTTAGTTTAGATTTTGAAGATTTTTGCGGGCCGTTTTGCAAAAAAAGGCAGGTTATTTTTTTCCGAATCGTACCAAAATCTAATCAGCACCAGAGTGACCTATACGTGACTCATCTACCGAGTTTTGTGAAATTCGGTCCATTAGTTTTTCAGCTAGAGTGGATACAAGCTTTTGCGGGCCATTTCGCAAAAAAAGGCGGGTTCTTTTATTCCGAATCGTATCCAAAACTAATCAGCACTAGCCCCGGCCACAAGTGACTTACCTACCAAATTTTGTGAAATTCGGTCCATTAGTTTTTTAGTTACAGTGGATACAAAATCTGCACAGACAGACAGACACACAGACAGACACACAGACAGACAGACAGACACACAGACAGACAGACAGACAGACACACGCACAGACGTCACGCTAAAAATGGTTTTTTCGTATTCTAGAGGTCTCGAAACGTGTAGATCCGTCGAAAACTCGAGTTGTGATTTTCGGTATGATTCCAATACTTTCCCTATACATTACCATGTATTGCAGGGAAAGTAAAACTACTGAATATATTTTGAATTTTTGAATATTTTGAAATTTTTTTTATATATTTTATGGGATAATTTGAATATTTCCTAAAACTTTCGAAGCAATTTGTGAATTTTAAATTCGTTTAAAAAATGTTTGAATAACTAGGTCCCATAGGGTTCAATGTATTTCATTTTTTCAACCCGAGTTCAATCTAAAACTAATTGGGTGATACTACTCATTTATATTTCCATAGGTCTCACAGACCGTCTGAATAACATACTAAAATTCCATTTTGATAAGATCATTTTTACGGCATTTATCGTGCTAACGGACAGACAGACAGACAGAATGAATGAACAAAGTCATAAACACTTTTCAACTGTGTTGTAAAGTGTTAAAAAGAACTATAAAATAGAACAAACAAAGACGCGAGTAACATCTTATAATGTACTCAGAATAGCTTTGCGTGTATTAATTACACTGAAAATATAAATATAAATAAAGGTCTGTAAAGGACCTTGTTGTTGCCCCAGTCGGTAATCGAATCATGGATCGTTCGTACTAGTCAGCCAGCACCCCACCTTTGAGCTACTGGGACGGAATTGCAAGCTGTTATCGTCGAAATCGGCTCTGCATTCTCCACCCCTATAGTGTCAGATCGGCGTGCGAATGACAATCGGACTGACCACCTCTTGGTATTTTTACCTCAGATTAACCTCCTAATGCTATTTTTACTTTCCCTGCAATACATGGTAATGTATAGGGAAAGTATTGGAATCATGCCGAAAATCACAACTCGAGTTTTCGACGGATCTACACGTTTTGAGACCTCTAGAATACGAAAAAACTATTTTTAGCGTGACGTCTGTGTGTGTGTCTGTCTGTGTGTCTGTGTGTCTGTCTGTGTGTCTGTCTGTGCAGATTTTGTATCCACTCTGACTAAAAAACTGATGGACCGAATTTCACAAAATTTGGTAGGTAAGTTACTTGTGAGCGAGTCTGGAGCTGATTAGTTTTGGGTACGATTCGGAATAAAAGAACCCGCCTTTTTTTGCGAAATGGCCCGCAAAAGCTTGTATCCACTCTAACTGAAAAACTGATGGACCAAATTTCACAAAATTCGGTAGATGAGTCTCTTGTGGGATACCTTGGTGCTGATTAGATTTTGGTACGATTCAGAAAAAAATGACCTGCCTTTTTTTGCAAAATGGCCCGCAAATATCGTCCAAATCTAAACTAAAGAACTGGGTATACTCAAATATATCCATTAAATGCTGATTTAATACGTAATTTTTAACGACGAAAAGAATAAGACCAACCCCATTACACTAGGACTAGCCGTTCTCGAGATATTGTAGTTTTTCGTACTTTCCCTACGCCACCTTTGAAAATAAGCCCGGTTACCGAATGAGAACGAAAATTGAATTAAAAGTGAAATAAATTTAGTTAAAATAAAGAGAACGTTAATATAAGTCTGCAGGGAAAGTCATGTGCTGCCCACATCAGATTTTTACTTTCCCTGCAATACATGGTAATGTATAGGGAAAGTATTGGAATCATGTCGAAAATCGCAACTCGAGTTTTCGGCGGATCTACACGTTTCGAGACCTCTAGAATACGAAAAAACTATTTTTAGCGTGACGTCTGTGTGTGTGTCTGTGTGTCTGTTTGTCTGTCTGTGCAGATTTTGTATCCACTCTAACTAAAAAACTAATTGACCGAATTTCATAAAATTTGGTAGGTAAGTCACATGTACACGAATCTGGTGCTGATTAGTTTTGGGTATGACTCGGGTTAAAAGAACCCGCCTTTTTTTGCGAAATGGCCCGCAAAAGCTTGTATCCACTCTAACTTCAAAACTAATGGACCGAATTTCACAAAATTTGGTAGATAAGTCGCTTGTAGGCCTCCCTGGTGCTGATTAGATTTTGGTATAATTCGAGAAAAAATAACCTGCATATATAGCCATTAAATGCTTGTTTAATACGTAATTTTTAGCGAAGAAAAGAATAAGACCAACACTAGGACTATAAGATACACTAGGACTAGCCGTTCTCGAGATATTTTAGTTTTTCGTATTTTTCCTTCACCATTTTTGAAAATAAGTCCAGTTTTCAAATGAAAACGAAAATTGAATTAAAAATGAATTAAATTTAATTTAAATAAATAGAATGTGAATAAAAGTCTGCAGGGAAAGTCATGTGCTGCCCACATCAGATTTTCATCCTCCAGGTTAGCTACCTGCGTGATTGTTGACCTCTCGATTTGAAATTGGCGCAAATATGCCAGCGTCCCCTGAATTCGGGCTAGTCATACTAGAGTCACTTTCAGACATTTTAACAATCTTTGCACTAACCAACAGGGTTGATTTGTTTGGTCGCTTTGTAATGAAATTTGATGCCCGAACTGGGAAACGAAACACGGGTCTTCGTACTGGCTAGCCGACTCTATCATTGAGCTGCAGAGACGGATTTGTAAGCTCTCATCGAAGTGGAGCTGCTGGTCTGCATAAATAACGATATAACAAAAAATCTCATGTGGGCAGCACATGACTTTCGCTACAGAATCAAAGTTTTCTTTTTTTCATAATCCATTAAATTTTATTTTATTGTACAAAATAACATGGATTATTATTTTAAATTGCACTAAATGCGCAGTTTTACTTAATTTTTCTTTTCATTCGATGATTGGACTTGTTTTCAAATAGGCGACGTCGCAAAAATGCGAAGAAACTGAAATATCTCGAAAACTGTTAGTCCTTGTGTTAGTCTTATTCTGCTCGTCGTCACATTTATATATAAAAGAAATAATTAGCTGATACATTTGAGCATATGCAGTCTTTTATTTCAGATTTCAAAGATTTTTGTGGGACATTTCTAAAATAAAAAAAACGTATGTCACAAAATGACATATCTGTCGAATTTTGTGAAATTTGGTTAATCAGTTCTTCAACTAGAGTGGATACATACATTGCACAAACAGACATACAGAAACACAGACATACGGACGTACACACACACACACAGAGAGAGAGGGGGGGGAGAGAGAGAGAGAGAGACGTTACGCTGAAAATAGATTTTCGGTTTCGAAAGGGCTGTAAACATGTAGATCAGTTGAAAACTCGAACTACGATTTTCGACATAATTCCAATGCTTTCCTTATACCTTGAAATAAAAGAAGACAACCGGAAACTACATTAGCTAATTTATGAACAAAATTCAAACAAATTTCAAACAAATTTCAATCAAATAATTTTTTTAAAAAGTGGATAAACTTTATAGAATTAAGAAGAATATAACTTAGAATGAAGAAAGCAGATGGTTTTGGAATCACACATACGCTCAGTATTTGTTACTGTTTTTCCCTAAATATTGCAGTTGTTAGTTTGCAAGGAAAGTGAATTGGTGGGTATATATAAAACTGTTTTCTTCATAAAACTTACGTTACAATCCATCTTATAGGGAAGGACGTATCACCTGCGCCCCCCACCAACCATAGTCATCAATTCGTTGCGCCTCATACATCAGGACACAGTGAGAGGGGGTGTTCAACCGCCCACAAGCAGACGATTAGATACGCAGATGGGTCAATGTGTAAAATATCTTTTAAGCCCACAGAAAAATTTTAAAAACCTATTTATATTCCTGTAAAACAGAAATAAATACTAAAGTGTGATGAATGGGCACTATAATAAAATTTCATCGAAAAGAAACTGGGATACTTATGTGAATTTTCTGTGATCTACAAGACACACCTGTGATCAAACGATTCACTCTCTGTCTCTCTGCTGTTCAAGTCCATTCTTTAAACCGTGGATTTTAGGTTAACCAGACGGCGCTCTGTCCAAGAAGCTATTAAAATATTTATCTAGCCATACACACAGAGTTCGTTTATGAGAGGAGTTTCCAAAGTTAAGATCGCACTACTACTTAAAATAGCAGCATCTATGGACGGATTTCGCCCATTTTATTCGCTTTTGCATTGACTAACCTATATCTGCAATGGAAACAAAAAGGCTTGCTATCTTCTATGGGCAAACTAAATTCTGCCATACAATTTCATAAAGATTGAATGCAAGCTACATATTTGGAGCCATTCATCGTTTCTGTCATAGAGGTTTGCAAAATTGTAGAAAACAGCATGTCTGTATACTGCTACCCCAGGTATTGGTTAATCCAAACTGAAGATCGCATAAAAACGTAACACCAATCTATGAATGTTGTCATCTGCAGTGGGCCTAATAACCTATCCTTTTGTATTTTTAATAAATCCCACAACACATATAACACAAATTGAATAAAAGAAACAACCACTAATCTTACATGTACTTTTTAAAATCACCCATCGTAATCGAATTTATATCTAAAACCCATTTTCCTTAATTTGAGTAATTCTTTTGAGATGGGGCATCACGCGTATGAAACCCCCATTCAATTGATACCCCATAGAGTTTGTGCTCTGCACAATACCGAACTTCTGCCAGTCGCGTGTCTAACACGCTGCGAAGAGGATTCGGACATGAGACGGGAATGAATCATGAAGAAGCAGCGTCAAACCAATTGATTTGTCATTTGAAGGTTTCAATGTAAAAATTAACTTTTCTGCCATTGGCTAATTTTATATATCCCATCAAAAACAACCTTTTGAGAAAAGCCAAGTTCTTCTGCTTTACGAAATGTGTCAGCCATAAAAATGATTGAGATGAAAAATCATTGCCGAGTTTATCAAATTTCATGAATGGAAAAAATAGAGAAGGAAATGTTATCATAGGCGCCGAGTTTTCAAAATCTCAGGGGGGGCACAATCCGATAAAGTTATATACAAGATTCACAAAGTCGATAAATACATAACAACTTGTAAGGCCACCTTGAAGAAAGCAAGCATATGTCAGTTAGGTGCCTACAATTGGTTCTAGGTCATTTTAAGCCCCTACTTTAGGCCAAAAGAACAGTATACGCCTTTAACAACAGTCAAGAACGAACTGCCCAACGAACGGCAGTAGTGGTTGTTAAGAGTGTATACTGTTATTTTGGCCTGAAAAAGGGGGATTATAATGCCATCGAAGCAACTGTAGTCACCTAACTGACATACATATGCTTTCCTCAAGGAAATTTTGTGAGTTATTGTCTTACAAGCAGCAGTTTTGGAGTCAGATAACCGAGAGGCTAAGTCACGGGGATTGTACTCGGAGGACCCAAGCTCGATTTCCGGCTTTGCCTAAACTGTCCCCGTGTACGAGCACGTTAAATTTGTGGGTTTGAAAGTCCTTCCGAGCTATTGGTAACAAAGGAAGGAGGGTCGGTCCCTGTGGATGTCGCCTCCACTGGTTTCCAATCTAAATTAGATGGCATTGCCTCGGCGGTCTAAACAGACATCTTACACCTTCGGGTAGGTCGACGGGCTGGGTCGAAAGAAAGATATCAGCAGTTTTATTTATTGTACGATAAATATTTTTAATCTTTTTAGGCCTATTTATATTTGTAAGCTAGGAGTTGATTAGGAAAATCCATATAGTTACTATGCATCAATATTATAATATATTAAAATCCATTGTAATTATTACATAAGAATTACGTAGTAGCAAAGCTGTTAATTAATAAAAAAAAAACCCTGAAAGTTAATACAAGTTAACGCTTAATATCAACTCTTAACTACCTATCAGTTGATTTTGAATAAATTAAAACAATGAATCCAGCAATAATACAAAAGTATCCAAACACTACTGTCTATATTTAAATATTTTTAAATTAAATATGTATATAAAGTGATCATCACTATAACCACACATTCAGCTAAATTAAAAAATTTTTAAAATAAATCAATTTATAAAAAAAAATATCATAAATAATATTTTTATGCAAAATTTGAATGACATGTTAGTTGACAGTTCTTATCACAACTAAAACTTTAATATTTTTATCATAGGGGTGGGCTGAGTATACCTAGTGGGTGGGGGGAGGGTGTAGCACCCTCGGACCCTTGCCTGACTACGGTGCTGTGCCAAACGTCCAGTGCTCAGCAGGAACAAAGCGACCCGCGGGGTTTGCAACTTCAAACGGAATGGATACCACCCACGGGGTTTGCAGCTTCAAACGGAATGGGTGCCATCTGTAAAGACAGCACTGGTATATAGGATCCAGGAGTAATTACAGATAAGATCTCTTTAGGTAGACAAAATAAGTCATCTCTACTTCGTGGTAATCATTTATAGTTATTACTGGAGGGAAACAGCTATTTTTTGGAAATGCCAATAACATGGCTGTAAATATTCCATTTCTCTTTGAATTAGGCGGTCAGTCGAAAAAGTTCTGGTAACCAGGTGTTTTTGTCATTAGCGTAAACATGTTTCCTGGGAGTAAAGATGATCTTGGTTTGTGTGCGAGATAGTTTAGGGAGCTATGGGAAGGAAGATGTGAGCAAGGCTGAACGGAAATGTGACATTTACGTTGATAGGATTTTCTTTCAATTATTTTTATGTTTCATTTCATTTTTTCAAAAATTTCATTTTTTGGTATTTAGTAAAATATGAAGTTAGAAAGAAATATTGGAATTTCCCAGAGGGGGCTTTGCCCCCTCTGGAAAAGTTCAGCGGGGGCTCGTGCCCCTCTGCCCCCCCGTAGTCGGCGCCTATGAATGTTATTGGATGTATTTCGTAATTAAATTGGCAAAAATTTGCTAATTTAATCCAAATTTTTGCCAATTTAATTGGTTTGGATTGGTTTTATGTTTTGATGCGATCTTTAGTTCGGATTAGCCAATATCTGAGATAGCAGCGCAAAGACGTGTTGTTTTCTACAATTTTGCAAACCTATATGGCAGAAACGACGTATCGCCCAACTATGTAGCTTGCGCGTAATCTTTATGACATTGTATGGTAGAACTTGGTTTGTCCATAGAAGATAGCAGGCCTTTTTATTGCCATTGCAGGTATATTCAATTCAAAGGGTATATTCAATTCTACGTTATTCAATTCAAAAGGAGATAAAATTTGCCTTTATGATTCAAAACAATTTCATGTTGAAATGAACACTGAACCGCAAGGAGTTGGTGATAAAACTTGAACTACATCCCAATGTATCGTTATTAAGTATATTTTTATTGATGACCTGCAGAATTGGAGTGTATGCGTATTGAAGCTCCAAGCTTTGAATGCGTTGCTGCTTTTGCCAAATTTATTAAGAAATATATTCAATAATTTTTCCTCTTTATGCTTTCACATGTGAAGTTTCATAAATTTGGCGACACTTCTTCATCTCAATCATTTTTTACGGATGACACTTTTTGTAAAGCTGAAGAACGTGTCTATTTGCACAAGTTTGTTTTTGATGAGATATCAGTTCTTTTTGTAATATTTGTTTTTCCTTTCTTTAAGCAGTCAGGACAATTAACATTTCAAATTGCAAACGTCTGTCGTTAACATGTGTTCTACAGAAGTTTGATTGTCAGTTTGCTCGTTTGAGAAAATGAAGATATTTGCAATATTTGACCTATCATCAGGATACCTTAAAATTTAAAATCTTCAAATTTTGCAATTTTTCTTGTAACGGCTGCTACAAGACAATTAGTATACTAAATTTCAATTGTCTAAACTTAAACAGATTCTCTGTGGAATTTTGGTGAATTGTGATACATTTTGAGAAAATGTATATTTCGACCAGACACTCAGTTTTTTTAAATTTTGAAAAGTTGGAATTCTGTAATTTTTACTTTGTCATATGCAGTATTGAGAAATATTGTTCTCACGAAGATTTTTTCGATTGTGAGATTTTGATTCCAATAAATATTTTAAGCCCTCTTAAGCACGTTTTGACTATATTTGGAGTAATGTCCGTCTATCTGTCTATATGCATGTATGTATGTATGTATGTGGTCAATTTTTACTTTCCTTATATACATAATGTATAAGGAAAGTATTGTGACGGGGTCGAAAATTCGAATTCGAGTTTTCGACGGGAGAGCACGTTTCAAGCATCCCTGATCACGAATCAAACATTTTTGAAGTGATGTCTGTGTGTGTGTGTGTGTGTATCAGTGAGTCTGTGGAGATGATAACTGACGAACGAATGGACCCATTCGAACCATATTTGGTACAAAAATCACAATCCGTTAACACTGGAAGCTTATTGTTTTTATACGAAATCAAATGCACAGAACCCCCCCCCCCCTAAATTTTCGAATGAAATATTGAAAAAATCGTCAAAAAATCAAAACCACTAATAAAGTTACGCAAATAGACATTTCTTATGTAATTTTTCATTAGAAAACGATTGACATAAATTTTAGAAAGCTAACATGAACCGTTCCCAAGATATTGTACATTTTTTAAAAAAATTATCAAAAAGTCATATAAAATACAAAAAAAATATTTCCTATTGAGAAACATGTTCACTTTTCATATGTAATACCATGCGATAAATTGGGTGACATCATTCTCGTGGATCTAGCTCGTTCCATTCATGAAAAAAAAAACTTTGAGTAATACTTTTTGTATTTGAACGCCAATAGTCATTTATCTGCTGTAAGAATAACTTATTTCATAGTGAATAACGCTTGGCGAGATTTTGGCGACGAATTTGGCGGAATGTCGCCAACATGGCGACTTTTTGAAATGTTGCCAAATTAACGAAAATCTCGCCAAATGGATAAAGATGACGCTAAATTAATGAAAATGACGCCTAATTGTCGAAAATTCAATATCATGGAAAGAATATTAGTATTTACTATAAGAAAAACCTATTTTTTTATTGAGAATTAGTAAATTCATTACATTATATAAGGAAAGTCATGTGTTGCCCACATCAGATTTTTTGTGTACGCGATAGCGAACACAAATATCAATGGATTTTCACGAAACTTTATATCCGGCTTTGTTATAAAAAAATCTAGAACAAGATATATATTTTTTTTTTACTTGAGTGAAAACTTCGAAAATTATTTGAAATTTTATATTTTTTTAACACAGCAGCATAGGCATAATTTGACATAATAATGCATTATATACTTTATTTATGACTCAATGATTATGAGAATTTATAGTGTCAATCATTGTTGTGAAAAATAGCCGCGATACAATGTTTTTAACACTTTACAACATAGTTGAAACTGTTTATGACTTTGTTCATTCTGTCTGTCTGTCTGTCCGTTAGCACGATAACTGCCGTAAAAATGGCTTTATCAAAATGAAATTTTAGTATGTTTTTCAGACGGTCTGTGGGACCTATGGGAATATAAATGAATAATATCACCCAATTAGTTTTTTATTGAACCCGGGTTGAAAAAATGAAATACATTGAACCCTATGGGACCTAATTTTTCAAACATTTTTTAAGCGAATTTAAAATTCCCAAATTGCTTCGAAAATTTTAGGAAATATTCAAATTATCCCATAAAATATATTAAAAAAATTTCAGTAAAAAATTTCAGTGGTATGAGAAAGTCGAGATGAGCCCCCCCCCCCCCCCCGTAAATTTCTTTAACGATTGTTGCGGCACTGTCAGCAATTAAAACTGTATATCTTAGACAGATTTTCTGCAGAATTTTAATTGTAAGTAATATATTTAGTACGGCATTTGCGAGATTTCAAATAGCCATTTTTATTTCTTAAAATTTGAAATTTTTGAATTTTATAACTTTTGTTATAACGACTGATACAGGGCACCCATCATACCGAATTCGAATTGCGAATCTTAAACAGATTTTCTACAAAATTTCAATTATTAGTCTCACTTTTTGAAAGAAAATGCGAGATTTCGAATAAACTACGGTTAGTTAAAATTTGATAAGTGAGAATTTTCTGTATTTTTCCTTAAGAGTTCAGTATGTTAAGTATTCTACTTTAAGTTTCCACTTTCAAGTTTTTCCTACTTTTAATTTTTTTTTATTTTCGAGTTTCAACTTTTAAGTTTTTTCTACTTCTAATTTTTTTTCACTTTTAAGTTTTACTACTTTTAAGCTACTTACTATTTGTTTGCTTAAATGTTTTGATAAGTTTAAAAGTGATAAGTTTTTCTCTACTTTTAAGTTTATTTCCACCTTCAAGATTTTTTTCTACTTTTAAATTTAATTTCATGTTTAAGTTTCCTTAACAGTAGAATACTCAACATGCTGAATAGTTGACAATCGATTTTAGAGTTTAGGTAAAAAAATGGGAATTTAATATAAAAACAAAATGTACTGTCGTTGAAGGCTTAATACGTAATACTGGCTGGGGCAAAATAAACCTAATTAATAACGTTTGTCTCACCACACCAACCTCTCAGAAAATTTATAAATCGACGTTCCATTGTCACAGGTTTCTGAGATACAGTGGGGTGAAAAAGTATATTAAAAGACGCCCGGTCGTTGCTTTGAATTTTTGCCAGTCACTTTTAAAAATATACATCCAGT
The DNA here is from genome assembly GCA_951213105.1 of Amaurobius ferox. Classification (NCBI taxonomy): domain Eukaryota; kingdom Metazoa; phylum Arthropoda; class Arachnida; order Araneae; family Amaurobiidae; genus Amaurobius; species Amaurobius ferox. The sequence goes on from OX578144.1 coordinate 105,197,501, forward strand.
CGCCAAATGAAAACGAAACTTAATATAAAGCTGCCAATTCAGTCTAATTTCAAATAACTATCCGTGATATTTAGTGCCATTAAACTCAATTTAATAAATTTTAAAAGAAAAAGAAAGTGACTTTGAGACTGTAGGGAAAGTCATAGGCTGCACACATCAGATTATTTCCACTGTGATACCAATTGTGGTACGAATATATGTAAAAATATAGAAAATGAATGGAAGATATTTTTTTAGACTTATACGTCATGCATTTTTCCATAGTGATACATATAATACAAGAGATCCAAAACAAAATTGAAAATTAATGTATTGAAAAGTCAAGTGGAGCATCACCATGCAGATATCCTTGTTTATATAAATAATTATCATAGCATAAAATGTAATGTACAACTCAACAAATAGAACAACAAACGTTCTCAATAAACATTTTACTAGAACAAGGACAACTTCAAACGCTTATTCCAAACCCCTTCAATAACAATAATACAATTCATCTAAGACTGCTCTCTGGAAAACCCAAACAAACAGTGGAACTGCTACTCTTGCAGTGGTGCTCCAGGATTCGTTTCGTGAGCATTGACGTCATAAAAAGTTGGTTCTCTGCATCTGGAATCTTCTCCAAAAGCCCCCCTGGGCGATATCAAAAGGCTCTTGTTGTCGCCCCGGGGTCAGATTTTTTTTTTCTCTAAATGTTTCTTTTTACGAGAAAGGATCATTTCTGGCGAATGGAAAGTAAGGAATAGTGGGGAAATTCTTTTTGCTGTTTTTGAGATTGTTTTTAAATTTGTAATTATACTTTATTTGAATGAATGAGGAAATTCTTGATATTAGCTTAAATTATATTTATATATATATATATATATATATATATATATATATATATATATATATATTTCTTATATTTCTTTGTATTTTGTAGAAAATTTTGGAATAGTGTATTATGAGTTACTACATACATTCTAACTTTGGATTTACTAATTTATATATACATATATATATATATATATATATATATATATATATATATATATATATATATATATATATATTTGAAATGTAATAATAAGAATTATGTAAAAATAAAAAAAAATAAAAATACAATTCAAGTAATATTAACATCACCATAGAAGCAAATTCACGGCCATAATGCCGATAAGAGAAAAGAACAGAACCTTCCCAAATTCGATGATTAATCAGAATTAAATTCATCTTCAGGTCTGAGTATTTAATTCTAATTAATCCAAACAAATGCCTGTTTCAGATTAAGCAATAGTACATTACTATAAATGCTTAAACTCAGACTACAGGCATCAAAAAATGAAAAAATGAAAAAAGGATACATTAAGAAAATTGTATTACCATGCGGCATGAACCCTTCTTCTTCTACCACGTGTATACATGATCAACCTCAACAGCTTAATCTAGAAGCACCGGAATGAACAAGTCGAAATTCTACCAGGGAGGCAGTACGAACGTTCACGGAAATACTCCCAAACCCGTCCAGTGAGTCTAAGCTGGAGACTGGACAAGCATTTCAGAATACAACTTCCCAAACATGCAGAACTGAATATGAATATGAATCAAAGATGAAAATTTCTACTAAACAAGTAATTCATAGGAATACTGGATAATCGAGAATGCCACTATACACCATTATAAGGGCGCTCAAAACGTAGTTTCAATACTGACAAAAGTTACATTTTTTTGCGAAAATAAAATTCAAAACATTAATGTTAATGCATCTTATTTTCCGATTTTTTGATTTTTCTAATGTTTTTGACTTAGTTTATATATATATATATATATATATATATATATATATATATATATATGCACAGGGTGTCCCAAAAACACTGACCTCGGCTTTTATTCCCCAAATATTGATTTTAGACATATATAATAAATTACAATGTTTCGTAAAAAAAGGTACATAATTTTATGAAATCGATTTTCATGGGATTAAATTTGAAGAAATACAAAATTTAAATTTTTATACGGCCCCCCATAAAAACATTTCCAATGAGTAAAATGTGCCCATACACTAATAAGGTGATGTACAAAATTTCAGCATTTTATGATAAAAAGTCCCAGAAATATGTTTAAACAAATTTGGTGAGGGATTAATTACAAATTAAAATGTAAATGTTTACAGCAAGAGTGTAAATGACGCAACGCAGAAATGCATCATAAACAAATAATATCTGCTTCTTATCTTTAATGGATCTTTGGCATGGATGGAAAACATTTTGAACAAGCTTTGTAATCTTTGTGTAAAGTTATTATTTCTATAAAGTGCAGATACTTTTGTACCAATAAATAGCAAAATTATTATTTACTTATGTAATCATTGTTTTCTTTCGTAATTTGTGTATGATCCCTGAAACGCGATCTGTCGATATGATTTTTCCCCTCTGAGAACCCATGTCGATGCATCGAAAAGTGGTTTAAGTCAGCATTTTTGCCTTTTCATATTTCTGGGACATTTTATGATAAAATGCTGAAATTTTGTACATCACCTTATTAGTGTATGGGACACATTTTATCCATTGGAAATGTTTTTTGTACGGGGGCCATATAAAAATTCAAATTTTGTATTTCTTAAAATTTAATTCCCTTGAAAATTTTAATCGATTTCATAAAATTCTGTACCTTTTTTACGCAACTTCGTAATTTATTATATATGTCTAAGATCAATATTTAAGGAATAAAAGCCGAGATCAATGTTTTTGGGACACCCTGTATATACATTGCATTTAAAGAGACGAAAAGCAAATGTTTAATTATTTTTAATTCAAAGTGTAAAGATTATGGTTGTCACTCAATTAAGACGGCACGTAAAACTGGAAACTGATTTTTACACTACTTGAAGTCTTTTCTCAGATGTTCGAAATTTCAGCAAAATACGTAAATTGGGAAGTAAAATTAGATAATTTTTACTTTAGCAAAACATTCGTAATATTTTTAGACTTGTAGAATAGTCTAAAGTGACCGATTTGGCAACAATTCTTTTTTAAATGTTGAAAAAAATAATTATGTAATGTATTTACAATTGTCAACATCAATAAAGATTATTATTGTTCTTTACTAAAATATGAAGTCTCTAATTGACTTACGTTTTAAAATACGAGTTTTCTGAAAAAAATTATTCGGATATAGATAACGTAGCAAGTTTATATCTGAAAATTATGCAATTAAAATGTAGGTTTGATTGCGTGGAATTTATTGTTATTGACGAGCGATAGTTTGACCAGGTCGTTCAAAACATATCTATATATGTAATTGGATGTCTATATATTTTTCCTTTATTGAAATCGAAGGTCATAACTAGAGGGTAAATGAGGGGTAACTTGATATGTTTTAGCTACTGGTGTGATTTAAAATTCTCTAAAACGATTTTTTTCGTTCTTACATATAATGTTATGGATATGAAATATCAAAAGCAATTCTCAGTTTACGGCTTCGCCCCCCCCCCCCCCACCACCACGACCACCTTTTCTGGAAAGTAAATCGTGAACCTATTGTCTTCTGTCGAACTTTATTAATTCTGGGTGTCAAAGAACTGGTTAAACACAAAAGACAGGGCCTTTCATGGACATGTGGGGATTTTCCATTTTCATAGCGTTCTACAAATGAGAAAACGTATTTTCTAGCCGAAATCTTAACGTTAAAATGACTATGCTACATAAGAAGAGACTAACTTTTGAGAAAACGCCTGGTACTCACGAACAATAACATATAAGTCTGCTAGATCGGCGAATGTAGAATTTAATACATTCGCCGATTAGCACTTGCCGATGGCAGCCATATTTCAGAGTCCACTTCGACGTTAAGACCATGCAATAATTCAGCCTCAGTAGCTCAATTGAGAGAGCGTCAGCTGGCCAATATGAAGATCTGCTGTACGACCCCCCGGCAGCGACAGCATAGTTCTTTGCAATGGCGCCCTAGCAAATCAACCCTGCAGGTTAGTGTATTAGTGATGGGGGTCAGAAAGTAAATCTAGTCAGTGGCATCACCAAAGGGGGGATTAGGAGTTCATACACCCCAGTAACTCATCGTAAACTCTTGAAGTTCCGAAAATAATGCTTCGGGACATAAGAAACAAAAGATCTGGTTACCAACCCCACTCCCCATCTACAATTTTTCTGGCGACGTTACTGAGCTATAATACGACTAGCACGGATTCAGTGGACGCTAGGATATTGAGCGCCGATTTCAAATCGGAAGGCCAACAACCGCGTAGAAAGCTAACTTAGATTATTAATAAAAGTTTCAAGAGGCAAACATGAGGTAAAATTAGCAGGAGGCGGTCAGTTATATCGTCAAGTTGCACGTCACTCTGATATTAGCGAGAAGAGAGTCCACTTCAAAGATAAGAGCAATTCTGCCCCAGTAGCTTAATTAGGAGGATGTCGGCTGGCTAGCAGCGTTTCTTTCAGGTTCAACTCCCCCCCCCCCGGAAATATTTTATATTAACTTTGTTTCTATTTATGTGGCAGCATTTAGACATATTTATATAGGGCATATAGAAAACTGCTCCCCCCCACCTTAAAGTTTCATTCGCCCCCCGGCCAAAATGTCCTGAAAGACTGCCTGCTGGCTATTACGAAGATTCATGGTTTGAGCTGGGACAGCAAGGTTCTTTACAAGATTCTTAAATAGTTTTTAAGCTTCGTTTTGCAAGCAAACCTTGAAAAAATTTTCCAAGGACTTCTGATTGAGAAACATTTGATTAGAAACATTTCTGCCGCTATCCCCAAACCAAATCATTTTCAAGACCTTCTTACACCCTCCATGAAAGGCAGCTTTGTAAATCCCATCTCCCTCAGCATCCCAAATCCCTACCCTCCGGAATCGGGTCTCTCCCCCGTTCAGAAAGAGCGGCGTCTCCGTTTCCTGTCCGGAATACAGAAGGGGCCTTCTGTCGGTACCGGCCGACTACTGAGAGCGGCTACTTAGGGATGGTCCTTGTTTTTTCCGGATCATACAAAGGATGAGTCTGTGTGTGAATGCGTATTATGCATTTGCGCTTAGGTAGATGGGTTACTTAAATAGTGTATCTCAAAGAAGAGGATCCTTGGGAAAATATAATATTTGGGTTATGTAACTATTAGAATTAATTAGGAGAAAAATATTTTTTAATGTGCTTGTTCCCCTACACAACCTTCAAGGAGTCAATTAAGCAATTAATAAAATAATCTAAATGTTTAGCAATTAATAGAAGTTTGTTTACTGCAGCGATTTCCTCAATTATTAACTATATATCGTTAGCAATATTAACAAAATATTATCTATCGATATAATTTTTTTATGTTTTATGATAAAAAAAAAACTGAGATATTAATTAAAAATAATTTGAAATCATTTTCTGAAATGATAATACGAAAAAGAAAGCTAAAACAGCCGAAACAAAATGTGAAAAGAAATGTGAAAGTAAAGGAAGTGTTGCAGAATCTTAATCCACGCATTTTGAACCTGTGTATTTTAGAGATAATAAATAATAATAAAAATAGGTAGATTAAAATTCTGAAAAAAAAATGTGTATAACAATTAACAAATTATTACAATGACACATTTTTACAATTTTCTGGAACTGCTGCAATACGTCGTTCTAGTGTGAACGTACCCAAATCTGGCCGTCATTTGTAGAATCAAAGGGGTAGATTCTGGCCATGATTTTAAGATGGCTGAACAAAAGAGAGGCTCTCTATTAATACTAGCTCTTTGTACACAACAGTAGCGCAAGAAAGAGTATAATTTATTTTTTTTAATCCCATGCGAAATTGAACCAAATTGAGTAGATAGGCGGAGAGATTTGATTCAAAATAATACTATATAAAATCATATTATCCAATATTGTTATTATGCAAAATTGTCAAAAGGAAGTCACAGTGTAGGCAGGTGACATAGTTTCGACAATATCGCGTAATATTTATCTTAGATGATGATAAGGTTTATAAAGTATTGCTTTGAATTAAATCTATACGTACATTCTTGATTTAGTTAATTTCCTGTGTGAATAAAATTCATTTTTTACTTTTCTGTAATGCACTGTTGCGTAGAGGAGGACATTAAAAAACTTTTTTCTCTCGTATAATTTATTTATTTATTTTTTTTTATTTCATAATTTTTTATTTTTTTTATTTTTACATAATTAACATCCAAACCTATGTAATATTATACGTGGACAAGTTAGTACCAAGATAACATTTTATGTGACGACACTGAAAAGGGAAAAATGAAAAAATATAGTCATGACGTGCGTAAATGACGTAACAACGTAGAGTAATGACGTGAAAATTTAAAACATAAAAATGTTCCTAAAAATGAAACTGAGTGCCTATTTTCAGCTCTGTACTTGCTCTGGGAGCCGAAAAACATCCCGTCAAAAATATTGAACGAAAGAACAAAATGGGTTAAAGTGAACTGTAGAGGGAAATGTTAACATATACTGCAAAAATAAATTTTCGAATTGCGTATGTAACGATAAAAATCACAGGACATTGCAAACTGAGAATTTTGAGATTTGTAGGTAGTTAGACAGAAAACTAAAATACTCAAGTCAAGTTAGTAATTAAACATTTGATGCCACAGTTTAAATCTAGAATTTTGACAGTAGAGAGTACAAAGAATAAAAATCTTGAGTTAAAATAGTAACTAGATATAGCATGATACAGTACAAACTAACGTTTTTCATTTAAATCAGTAATTTGAGATATGATGTTACAGTATAGGCCACAATTTTTGTGGTGAGTAGATAGAACAGTTCAAATTAAAATTTTTGAGTTGACATGGACACGGGGACATTTGCAACACAAGGTCGACCACAGTATTACCTATAAAATCTATTTAAAATATGGATATTTAACTTTAGATATTTAAGATATATATATTACAATGTTTTCTTTATCAACTGTGAAATTTTTATTTTAGCTGATGAAAAAATAAATTCATTTACAACTCATTTTTTTCGAACTGTTACAATTGTCCCCGGTCTCCCTTACAAAACTAAAATTTTGAAGTTTGTAGATAATACAGTTCAAACTAAAAGTTTTGATTTAAGTCAATAACTATTGAAATAATAGTTCAGTATAAATAAATTATTTTTACTTTTTACTTTATCCGAATTTGATTTCTAGAAAGGTCTATTGATTTCTGGAAAGATCGGGTAATAAGAATGTACTAATTTGCGATATTATTTTACCCCAATATCTAACATTGTTAATATGTAGGAAAAGAAATATGTCGGACACATCAGATTTTTTTAAATAGATTTTCCCTTTAAAAAACCTTATTCGTTTTGTGTCTACATACTTTTTAGTTTTCACTACAAGAAAGAGACTTGATCTGACCATGCTGCTTAAGGGGGGGTGCTCTTCATGGAGGTTCTAGAGTTTCAGAAAACTTTCTAAATTATAGATAATATATGACATATAATTTCTTCTAAATATAATGCAACCCCTTATGCTATATGACATTTCACTTTTATTGAATTGAAATGTTGATTGCCATTTAAAATTTGCGAATATTCTCTTTTGAGTTTCGTGTTTTTAGTGCTCTAAACTTGGACAACAAAATCTTTATTTTAAATAATTTTATATTGCAAATACAGAAGAGAAATGCAAATGAAGCCTCATATGCAATTGAAACCACGGGAAAGGTTTCATAGACAGAGGAAGGTTTCAACAGTTATATCTCCTCCTTCTATACATTGGCTGGTCAAGTACATTGATTCTCCGTTGAAATCCACATCGGCAAAATAATATTGAACAACCTCCGTTCGATCGTCGAACCTCCCCCCCCCCCCCCATGGGAGATTCTGATTGCGCCTATGCAAGAAAATATAAATTGTTGCTCGATTTCCACGTTTTGCCCATAAATAGTATCATAATGAGTTGCTATCGAAAAATCTTGTCAACATACCTTTTGAGTATTTAGTTGCCAAAGTTCATAGGAACGTTAGAAACTACAAAATATTCTCTCATTAAAGAACCTTCACGTTAAAGAAATGCTGTTCGTGGTGGCGCCATCTTTCCTTCTCGCAAAGAACTACGAGCTCTGTTAAGAGAGGATAAAAATATTGTTTTACAACTACGTTCTTTTACATTCTATATCTATTTCTTAGTTTAATTGTCTGGTTGTTGAAAATGTTATTATTATTATTTTAAATTCTTATAAATGGTGCGAAATTATAATTTATATTTATAATTTCTTAGTAATAAATTTATTTTGATGTTACTGTCAACATTTAGAAATTATTGTGCAATTTAAATTTTAAGTATAGAAATATTGATCACCTGATCTCCACTATAAAAAAAATATATTTCTTTCTGGATTTCAGATGAAAGTCTGTTACACAGGATCAGGCCTGGTCTGTGGGTTTACTTGTCTTTCCCAACCAAAGGACCGAGATGAGACGTATTTCTCTTGAAAAACATCAGGTTAAGCCGGATTCCAGTGGCGGCGGAGCCATAGGGCAGGGTGGGGTGGGAGTGGGGGGATCCCCCTGTTAGATTCTGAACATGGGGCAATTCCCCCCTAAAAATTAAATATTTATATACTGCTGAAATTTATAGTTGCCTTTCCCTACAAAAATAATAAAAGCGCGTAAGAAAAATTGAGATTACATAAATATTGCCATACAACTTTTTCCAGAGGAAACTGTAAGGACAATTAAGAAAAACGAAAATTATTTTTCTTGCTGTTCTCCAGTATCACTTTTTAAGCACACGTTATTCATGTAGTAAAAGCATCGGAGGAGAAACGAAATCAATCATCCAAGACTAAACATGTAAACAATAATAATATTACTTGCATCGCCAGACCAGGAGCCACGCCACTCCAAATGCATAATACAAACCAAAATTCCAAACCTAAAATACATTGAACAAAATCAAAAATAGGTGGATGCATGCTTAGATTCCGTATAGTTTTCAAAACGAAGCGGATAAAGGATTTAGAGATAGTTATAAAAATGATAAGTGCAGAAATGCATTTCTATCTGTAATTATTTAATCCGATTTTATTTATATGTTGGTCAGGTATTGAAAAATATGTGAAACGATTTACTCATATTTAAGCGGATTAATTGGTATTTATTATATTTTTTTATACTGATAGGAAAGTAGGAATCGTAATCTTCCTTGTTTAACTGAATTTTCTAAATTCATATATTTACTTAATATAAAAGTATGATAGACATATATTTCAAGAGTCAGTACATCCAGTGGCATTCCTGGGTATTTTTTTAAGCACCAAGCGAGTTTCCTGGAGAGGTCCCCATTTGAATAATAATTGTAGTGCAAGCCAAAAGAATATATCATTATAGTTTGAAAAAATGTTTCTTTGATTATACACTGCATGAATCCTGTAAAATATCAATATTTCATTATTTTAATTTAAGTCGAGCATCAGATGAAAAAAAAAAAATCTTTAAAATATTTTGGAAAGTAATATTTCATAAGCTGTGGTATTCTAGAATATTTTAAATTAGTGAGTAACTCTGTCAATCGTTATAGATTGATGTGCCGCATATTTCGAATGGAAGAAAGTTGATATGTATTGTGTGTGATGATGGTAGAAGGTACCTAGGAAAATACTCCGATATTCTTTTGATTTTCGAAAATATTTTATTTTATTTTGGAAGAGTATGCAGTATTAATAGAATGCGGTTTATTTCGTCGGAATTGGACTACAAACGACTATGTTATCAACTTTAAAACATTTGCATGCAACTTTTTTATAATTACTCTACCGGGCGGTCGGCACAAGCAATTAGTTCATACTAGTGTATATCGCAGATATCGGCGCACAGATGCCGCAGATATAAAACTTATTTTTTTGCACTTTTCTACCAGAATTGTTTTATAATACAGTCTAAAATATATAGCGGGCCGAGATATTCAGTGGTTAAGGTGTTAGATTCACGCACGGTGGAAAGCCAAAAGTTATTTATGTACATTGTGCAACCCTCGAACTTCAATTAACTTTACATGATGCTGCAAAAATGTCTAAGGTAATCAAAGAAGCTTTGGATATAACCTAGGAAATAGCCACTTTGCTTTGTAGTTCTCCAAAACGCATTTCGCTTTTTTAAAACCTTCAAAGTAATTTAAGCTGATTCTCGTGAGTCTGGTGACTACATTTGCCTCTTTAAAACCCTTGTGTCCCACTAGATGGACTGTCTAAACATATTCTATTCAAAGCAATCTTTTTAAATATGAAGTTCTCATAGAATTAGAGGAACATTCCATGAAAATTCCGGCCGGCAAGCCACAGAACTAAAGCAATCAGTTGGGCTGTTTTCTGTCTACTTTGGGTTAAATGTTTGCTTGAAACTGTTTTCACCAGTAGAAGAGATCAGCAAACAGTTACGATCAAAATCGATTCATTCTCAGGAAAGAACCACTGCTATCAACCAAAACACTATTGCTATACTCATATTTTGCGAACTTAAGAAACGATGATAGTTTCGACAAACGTTGGAATTCAATTCTGAATTCATCTAAGAATTTGACAAACCCACCAATATTGCCATGAATCTAAAATATGCTTAAAATATACGATAAAGGATTGTCACCTTCTTTAAAAAGAAGAAAAAAACATCCCAGGATTACTTCAGAAAAGAGCATTTCGAATCGCTGGCATTTTAGAACATTTTAGCCGGGGCCATAAAGAATTTCAGGGAGGGGGGGGGGGGCAAGTTTTCTATTTGCCTTATACAAATGTATCTAAATGTGTGCTGTCATATATATATATAAATATATATTAGGTTAACGTAAAATGCTTCCGGAAGGGCGAATAACTATTGCCGTGGGGGGGGGGGGGGGGGTCTCCCTTCCAGTATGTATGCTTGAAAAAAATATTGTTCGCTGCCCTAATATCTTCCTTATATGACCGATTTTCACACAAGCACATTAAAATTGCGATAAAATGGACATAAAACGTAGAACAAGAAAATTTGGTGATATCTTTGAAACTTGTACAAACATAAAAAAAGATCGAATAGTAATGCAAATTAGTATGTTATCGGATTTCGTAAAATCTTTGGGTGATAAGTATGAACATGATTTGAACTCCAAGAAAATTAACATTTCTACAATATGCGAAATTTTGAAAAGGGAACAAGAACTATCGCCATTCGTCAAACATGGTTAGCGAGATGGTTAGCTAATTATGCATGTCTGTGACTATTGCAACAGCAGGGTAGTCCTTTTCTAGTCTTTGAACATTTTGCTTTTACTCCATGTTCACAAAGAAACCAATGATAAGCCATATCTTATTAAAACTGATGAAAATATTTATTTTCAGGAATGACAACCGTCGAAACTATTTTGGTCATTTTTAATAATCTAATTTTTCATTTTTTTTAATATACTCACTGATAAGTTTTAACATTAAAATGACATACAGGCATAGTAAGTATTAAATGATTGCATTTGTATGAGATTTTTTTTATCTTTTAGGAATTTTTTCCCCATAAACCCGCCTATTGATATCGCTTAGTCCGTCCGTAGAATAACTCTAAACTTAACATAGAGAGATGAAATTCTCAGAAATAGTTGATCAGAATATGACTGAATAACGCAGGTGCAGTTCTGTTCCACAGACATTTCACCCATTTATTCCATAAAACCAGTTTAATTTCAACAATTAAAATCCTTTTAAACTTATTTTGAAATGAAAACTTAAAATATTTCGTTTCACGATATTTTATTGTTGTTAGCAAAAAAAAAAAGTGTTCAACTCGCAAGTTTCATAGTATTCATATAGTCAATATTTCATTTTTAACACTTTACAACAAAGTTGAAAAGTGTTTATGACTTTGTTCATTCTGTCTGTCTGTCTGTCTGTCCGTTAGCACGATAACTGCCGTAAAAATGACTTAATCAAAATTAAATTTTAGTATGTTGTTCAGACGGTCTGTAGGACCTATGGGAATATAAATGAATAGTATCACCCAATTAGTTTTGAATTGAATCCGGGTTGAAAAAATGAAATACATTGAACCATGGGACTTAATTTTCAAATATCTTTTAAGAGGATTTAAAATTCACAAATTGCTTCGAAAATTTTAGGTAATATTCAAATTGTTCCATAAAATATGTAACAAAAAATTCAGCAAAATATATTGAGTAGTTTCTTAATTAAAAATTAAAATAATAATTACACCTCTTATATGAAGCGATCACGTGACCATGATATGAAAAAAATCAAGTGACCCACTTCAAAATGAAATATGGCATCCATCTTGTCTCAAAATCGTGATTTTTAAAGTTCTTTTTAATTCATATTGTGTGTTGTATCCGTCTTAAAACCGCTTTATTTTTGTTTAAATTCTGTGCATCTACATACTGAAACAACGCAATTACAATATATTTGAGTTTAAATGAGCATCCAAATTTGATTATTTCTACAACGAAGCCTATTTTTCACTTATGTAAAATGTAAACAGCAAAATATGCAGACTGAGTTGTATAAGAATTGCTGTATTTTTTTAACGCAAGATTATTTAGATCATGGAGACTGCATAGCTGATATGAAGGAAATAGTCATTGATTTTACAAAGAGAAGGACGATATTTTTCGATGAAGTTTTAAGCATAGAGTTTAACTACGTGTAGCTCCATGGTCTTAATTTGCAAATAAAATAAATTATTATAGTATTGTGATGAATGAAATGAATGGTAATATATTTTTGAATGAAATGCTGCTTTTATAGAGAGAGCCAGGCGTGTTATTTTTTCTATGGCGTCATTTGAATGAATTTCTGTTGTTTTCGATGAAGTTTTCAAATATAATTAATTATTGTAGTATTACGATAATTTAAAAAATATTACAGAGGAATGTATCGCATTTTAGAGATGTTTAAACCAGGCAATTTATATTTCAATTCCGTCATTTGAATGAAGTTCATTTTTTTTAATGAAGGTTTAAGTTTTCAAATATAATAAATTAATGTAGTATTGTGATAAGTATTAAACTATTACCGAGGAATGTATTGCATTTTAGAGATGTTTAAATAAAATTGCATTGAAGTTGGAAAGTGTTTCATAATCAATACTTTAGGCGTGGTTGATCTTTCTTGTTCAATATATAATAAAATATTATAAAAAGGAACTTTTTAAATTACATCGTTTTAGTAAAATGCACGAAAAAGTTAAAATATTTTTTAACTATCACAACATTCTTGATCATATGTGACTGAAAGTAAAACTGTGAGGTTCTTGTAAAAGAATTGTATTTGAGCATTAACATAATTTAAAAAAATAATAGAAGCGATAATACAGAAATGACATATATAAGAATGGTTACATTCAATTCATTTAAATGTTTATATGACAATTTTGAATTAACAATCTGCCTTTCTTATATATGTCATTCCCATGTAATCCTTCGATTGCTCTTCTCTGTCATAGGCGCCTCACGCTTTTATTTTGAGTCGCATAAAGCCAAGAATGTTGTGATAGATTAAATTATATTTTAATTTTTAGTGCATTTTACTAAAACAGGGTAACTTTTACTGAAACAGGTAAATATTTTTTATAATATTTAATTTTACACTTTTCATTATTTGCAATTTTGTAATCAATTTTTCATCAGATGTGCAATCAAACCTTTATAAAATATTCTATTGAATTCGTCATGATAAATGGTTGTCTCTCTGGATGTATGTTTCAACTTCTTTGATGACACTTTTATCATACTTCCCTACGTCCTAAAGATCTGAAATTTGGCACGCAGCTTAGTTCGTTGGAACGTTTTAATCGATTAAAATGTTGTGGGTTCTCGAGAAATGGAAACTCCACATTTTGCAAAGTGACTCGCGAAAATCGTCTTTGCTTTGCATAATCTCATTCTTATAGCTGGCAGTTAAAAGAAGTCCATTATGCGGCTTCACTTCTCTTTCTATATATATAATCCCATTGTTGTGATATAATTAAAAGAAAACGTGCCAACAGTGGGAATTTTCGAGAGTGGGTGGGGAATCAGAATCTGGGGAAACGATCAACTCCAATTTGATGAATTGTATTGTCATTGCAAATAATTATGTGTTGTTGTTGTTGTTGAGACCCAGACCGTCCGATCTACCAGAAAGGTGTAAGGTAACTGTTTGGACGGCCGGGAAAAGCCACCCAATTTAGACCGGAATCCAGTGGTTGAGGCATCCAGGTTTACATCCAGGTTGAGGCATCCAGGTGAGGTTTACATTAACAATCTTTGATATTGTAGAATAACCATAACTCAAATTATAACTTTGCTATAACTTATTTGTTATGTGTAAAAACGGAAAGTCTTCAACTTGACAAGACTTTTTCTCAAAAACTATTGTCAATACTATATAAACAATAAAAATAAAAATAAAAATAAAATAAAAAGTAAAAATACTATTTAAAATATAAGAAAACTATATATATAAAAAAAAAAAATCGGTAACAAATTAGTGATCCAAAAATTGAATTTCCTACTGAAAATTTTCAGCCTTGCTTTTTATATCTATCATGGTTTGGAACATTAAACAAAGTAAAGCTAAAACTTATTCGGACTACAGCTTTTATATTTTTATTTTTATTTATCTATTTATTATTATTTTTTCCTTTAAAAAAAGTTCAAAATATTAAAATATTGAATTTATTTTTATATGCTCACAAAAGATATCCTATTTTTAACAAAATAATTATTAATTGTTTAGATTTTACCTTAGATCCGAAGGTATAATAAGCGTCCAAAGTGTTTACATTTTTCGCAACACCCGGACTACAAATATCATTCGCAACGTCCGGACTACAAATATCATTCGCGTAAAAACGAATCAAATGATGAAAAATAGTGAAAACCATGGATTGGCCACATCTGCTTTTTTATTATTATTATTCTTTCAGTGTAAAACAAAATAGTGATTACATAAAAGAATATATCTTCATAAAACTTTATCCAATCTCTTTCAAAGAGAGGTAATACCTCATTAGTTTTGTAGAACGAATGATGGGTTTTCGACTCTTTAATTCCTCAAGCTATCAAAGATGCTTCCGTCTAGGAACGATTAAGGTGCTTTTAAAGCAACCTTTTATTCACAAATGTTGTAAAAAAAAAATGGTTTAAAAATTTCGATCCTTGAAAAATGCAATTTGTTCCTGAGCTATTAAGATATTTTCCTGTGACTTTTCATCGACAGATGAATATCCAAGTACTAAAAAGTTTTTTTTTTTAACATTTTGTAGCCGGAAGGAAATTTATACGTTTGAAGTTCTGCAGCAAGTGGTGTTTTAGAAAGTATACTTGTAAGCAATTGCCCATGAAAATATCCTGAGAAAGCCATTGAAAGTCAAATAAAGTAGAAGCAAAGCAGTTCATAAGCATTTTGATGCTGTTTGTATAGGCGTTTTAAAATTAAATCGTTCTTCTTGCTGATATCAATTTAGTCTTCGATAGGAAAATTTGGCATTATGGGAAATCTGTTTCACAGAATATCAATTTTTGAAGTAATAGCTGTTTTTGAGATGCTAGCATGAAATGTTTACTGAAAGTAAAGACCTATTACCTGGCGTGCCGGTAGGATTTTAGCCGTTTCAGTTTTTCTGCATCATCAAGTAATGAAATCATCAGTAACATATGAAATATACCGTGTTGCTAGATATATTTTAAATATTTTGTTTTGAAAAATATACTCTCCTATATTTGGTAATTCGGTATTAGAATACAGGAAATTCTAGGATATTAAGATTATCATTTTTCAATGAGATCTATTTTCTTCATTTCTGTAGCAAAGTTTACGCGTTGATAATTACGGGTTATTATGAGGAAGTTTTCTAAAGACATTATAAAAATATCTTTGTAGGCAAAAATTTTCTAACTATTACTAAAAATTTTTTAAAAGCAGGAATTTCTCAGCACCTGCTACAGATTGAGATTAGGTGATGGCTGATATAGAATTGACATCAAGAACGAAGTCGGAGTTTCATCAAGAATGTCCACTTCCGATTCATTTTTCATTTCCGATTTAAAAATTGTCATTTTACTTGAAACATATATTTCTCAATAAAGGGCTATAAATAGAACTTAAATAATAACTGATGTGAATTTAGCATTAAATTCGGGTGAAGATAAAGTGGTTTGCTATGAATTTTCGCTACAGGGTTCAAACATTTTCTTAAAACATCCATTTTTCAAGATTGGTCTTTGATAGAGTTTAGATGATGACTGATATGAAGTTAGTCTGAATTTCTAAAAGGAGTACTTGCGACAATTTTTTCTCAGGGTCGAGTCAAAATTGACTATCTATGTATAACGAGCAGTATTCTGGAGTTCTACGTTGCGAATGACATCAGTTACTGAAAACGAAGCTGGATATTGGACTCATTTTTAATTTATTTACAGCCATGAATATTGTAATACCGCCTTTTGAGTTGTGGCTACGGAGACAGTGATTCAGTCTTTTATTATAGTAGATATCACATTAATAAACTGTGTTTTAATATTGCTTACGAGCAGAATGCCAGCGGACCATAC
Source organism: Amaurobius ferox (assembly GCA_951213105.1). Classification (NCBI taxonomy): domain Eukaryota; kingdom Metazoa; phylum Arthropoda; class Arachnida; order Araneae; family Amaurobiidae; genus Amaurobius; species Amaurobius ferox. The sequence continues at coordinate 105,214,012 of OX578144.1, forward strand.
TAATATACCATATTAGTATATATATCGATTCCATGCCTTTGTATTTTGATACTTTTCATTGACTTGTTGATTCGATATTTATTTTATTTATTTATTTTTATTTTTATTTTCCACTAGCAGCATACCCGTTCTTCGTACGGAATATATAATATAAATAAAATTCACAATCATGTGCAAATTCCTATAGTATACTAAATGGCATTTTTAATCAAAATATTCTGTTAAAGTATTTAACATAATGCTCCTAAAAAGAAGTTAAGGAATGGCTGTTCTCGTTATTCAAAATTATCTTCACGGGTAGAATATGTGCTAAAATTATATGGGAAGATAAACCCGTACTACTTATAATGTCATAGATTAGAAGATATGTCCCAGTGATAGTAAAAGATTACCCGTATTATAATATGTAGTCTGAAAATTTTTTACCAATATATAACAGATTACTTAATAAATTAAAAATATCAATAATCCCTGCCATCTTCATACCGGAAGGCTTGATTCCAATATATGCCAATATACATGTACTACTTATATATTATCTTAGATTAGAAGATATACCCGTGCATTTGTAGAAGATTACTCGTACAACGTACAATATATGAGTTTCAACAATTTTTGCCGCAATAAAACAATGCCATAAGAAATTGAACATATCAATAATCTCTGAATCAATAATCCCCGAAAACATCAATAATAATAATGCTTCAACATGAAGATCGTAATTGATATTATCCAGTCAAAAATACGATGGCAATGAAATTTATTTTATATACATATCTTCATCATTAAAATCGGAAAAGATTTAATAAAAATCTTCTTCCTCATAAACACATTAAATTTAAATCCGTTGTTAAGCGACATGTTATGATTTGCTTCAAATAAATTGGTGGTCAAAATATCGTCTAAATATCTCTAATGAAGGTTTGGCGATATTTTAAAAAATCGCCCAATTTATCGCCAAGTGGGACTGTAGAACTGACAGTCCCACTTGGCGATAAATTGACGGACCATCATCAAAATATTATTCCCTAAAAAAACACAATTTCGTTTATTTAGGGCAATTTATCAATTTCAAAATATTTTTATGGATTTATAAATATTTTTATCAATTTGGTGACATTTTAAAAAATCGCCAAATTTATCGCCAAGTGGGACAGTAGAACTGACAGTCCCACTTGGCGATAAATTGACGAACCATCATCAAAATATTATCCCCTAAAAAAACACAATTTTGTCTATTTAGGGCAATTTATCTATTTCAAAATATGTTTATGGATTTATAAATATTTTTATCAATTTGGTGACATTTTAAAAATTCGCTAAATGGATTACTAAGTAGGGCGGTTGGACTGACAGACAAATGCTAACGAAACACCATTTCAGTACTTTCTTTTAAGAAAACAAAATAAATTTCATTGATTTACGTCATTTTTATCAATTTGGGGACATTTCAATCAATTTGGTAACTTTTAAGAAATTTGCCAAGTTAGCGATATCCAGCCAAATTCGTAGCTCTAAATTCGCCGATCTGAATAAAATATCGTGATTCAGTTTGTATATACTAAATGAAAACACTAAAATATTGTTAGAAGATATACCCATTCTACTCTTTTTCTGTTTTTAATTGGATAAATGAATTTATTGGGTAAACAAAATTTGAGTTTATTAGCTAAACACAATATATAAGCTTAAAACCCCTTTGCTAAAATAAATGAAAGTGGTGTATGCAGTTCGCAATTAATATAATTAAAAAAAATCAAACCGTTCGTTTATAAGATATATTTTAATACCCATTTATTTAATATTCAAATCGAAAAATTAATAATAATCATTAGCAAACATATTTAATTTCATTCCTTGGCCGAGCAACACGATATAAGATAGAATCTTCCTCATAAAATGCGAAATTAAATAACCATTTTAAAATCTTTATACTTCTAATCGTTGAGTAAAAGCTTGTGAAATATAAAACATGGAGGTAGATTTTTCCATTTAAATTCATGTTTCAAACAATTCATGCCTTCAGATAGTGACTATTTAATGCAAAAATCCTGCACCAAACTCAAAAATAAAGTTTTAATTCCCTTTGACGTTTTAAACAAACGATTTTTATCCTTTGCGTTTGGATAAACCACGGAGTTGGAGAGTAGAACTCCTATAAAAAAAGTTCCGTTTTTCATTAATATCTCGACAACCCCTGGTCTTAGAAACTCGAAACTTGGGCAAAATTTATGGGGGGCTATTTCAAGGGCACCCACAAAATTTCATTAAATTCGGTTCAGCCGTTCTCTCGTGATGATGAGATAAACGAAAGTTTCGTTTTTTACTAATATCTCGAGAACCACTGGTCGTAGAAATTTCAAACATAGACTAAATTTTAAGCGGGGCTATTTCTAGACTACCCACAAAATTTCATCAAATTCGGTTCAGCCGTTCTCCCGTGATGATGGGACAAACAGACAGACAGACAGACAGACAGACAGACAGATTTTCAATTTTATTTATATAGATTTGCTTGAGAATTTGTTGATTTTTACTTTTGTTTTGTAAGCCTGTTTGATAGTTGAAATTTTGTGTTACAGCCTCTCACTTTTCTTTCATTGGATCTTCAAACCCCTTTTTTTCCTATATATATATATATATATATATATATTATATATATATATATTATATATATAAAATATATATATAATATATATATATATTATATATATAATATATATATAATATATATAATATATATATATATATTAAAGATTTGATGACTGATATGGAAACGCTCTTCTGTAAGCTAGGTCTGCAATCTTTGCAGCACGGGGCAGAATAAAATTGCCTCGCTCACCTTAATCCCTACGTATCGCTCTGAGCATGCGCGCACAGCCTTCTTGAGGAGACTAACGTTTTGCAGCCGCAAAAATATCTGTCTCACACATTTTGAGTGCAATACACAAGAATATATTTGCAAACATTCCAATCTGTATACAGCGCAGACTTGGTGCAGGAAAATTGCACAAAATGCGATAAATAAATACAAGTATTTTTTTTAATAAGTTATGGAGGAAGGGGGGAGGGGGTGCTGCAGCACTTCAGCACTTATACCTAATCCGCTATTGGTTTAGCACTTATTGTTCACTCGGCAGCGTGGAATAACCGATATCTGAAATGGTACCAAGAAAAATTACTATGTACCACAATTTTACGAATCTCTATGGGCTTTGACAAATTCAGTCCCATTGCGTGGCTAGCTTCAAATTTGAACTCAAGCAACATGCGCCTAAAACAGTCAAATTTATACTAACAGAACCTGCTTATAGTGAGCGCTACCATAGTTACTTCACTTCGAATAGACTAAAATTAATTTAAATCACCCAGAATTATATTATAAGATTCACTAATGTACTTTCATATGTTTTTATTTAGTTTTCGCAGATCGTTCTACTAATCGATGTTCTAGTTCCATCTCCCCAATTTTTCCCCCTTCATGTATATTCGAACCCTTGCCGGAAAAAGGAACTTCAAGGAACCCTTCTGGGGCAGTGTTCACGGGTAAGGCCGGAAACGGAAATAGTCCGAGAAAACCTACTTCCGGTCAGTGCAGACTCCTATATTTTCTTTATGTTGTATTTTTTATGTCAGAATAGTTTGATTGAAGTCTCATATGTATTTTTGGTGATAATTTTAAGTCAACCCAAGATCAGGGTTCCAAGGTTAGTAGAGCAATTGATGTGTTAGGTAGTATTTTAAGTAGTTTAAATTGAAGCATAATGATTAATGGCAAAAAAATTGTTTTAATATTGTATATGAGAAAAAGGTTTTCCTTGAAACATCTATTTCTCAAGATTAGCTATAGATAGAACTTAGATGATAACAGATATGGATTCAACATTACATTCTGGAGGGAAGAGTTCCCTAAGAATTCTCACTTTCAACGGTTTCTTTTCCACTTCTGGTTTAAAAAAAATTCTAAAAGCATTAAAATATTGAAAATGTTTATAAAATAACCGTTCCGCTAAAAATTAAGTGTTTATCCCATTCGCCACCATATGAAGGTTTCTTCATAAATTTCTTGTTTCAGTTTATTACTTGGAAATTAAAATATTCTATTTCTCAAATCCTATATGATGAAAACAGCACTCAAAACATGTTTGTTTAGCCCATCGAGGTGAAACAAGAAAAGTCAATCATGCATAAAGCATTGATTATGAAACACTTTCCAACTTCAATGCAATTTTATTTAAACATCTCTAAAATGTGATACATTCCTCGGTAATATTTTTAAAAATATCACAATACTTCATTCATTTATTACATTTAAAAACTTAACACTTCATCGGTAAAAATGAATTTTATTCAAATGACAGTATTAAAATATAAATTGCCTGGTTTCGACATCTCTAAAATGCGATACATTCCTCGGTAATATTTTTAAAATTATCATAATACTACAATAATTCATTATATTTGAAATCTTCATCGAAAACAAACAAGCTTTATTCAAATGACGTCATCGAAATATAAATCGGCTGGCTCTCTATATAAAAGCAGCATTTCATTCATAAACATTTTTCCATTCCTTTCATTAATCACAATACTACAATAATTTATTTTATTTAAAAACTTAAGACCATGGAGGAACGAGTGTAGGTAATCGTCATGGAGGTAATCGTCTGCTTCGATATGTAAAATCAATGAATGTTTCATTCATATCAGCTATGTCGTAGACTCCATGAGCTAAATAATTTTGCGTTAAAGAAATGTAGCAACTCTTATACAACTCATTCAACATATTTTTGTGTTTACATTTTCCATAAGTGAAAATTAGGCTTCGTTGTAGAAATAATCAAACTTGGATGATCATTTAAACACAAATATATTGTAACTGCGTTGTTTCAGAACATTGATGCACGGAATTTAAGCAAAAATAAAGCAGTTTTAGGATGGATACAACACTAAATATGAATTAAAATTATCTTTAAAAATCACGATTTTGATACAAGATGGATGCCATATTTTATTTTGAAGTGGGTCCCGTGATCTCTTCATATAATGGTGACGAGATCTCTCCATTTAAAAGGTGTAATTATTATTTTAATTATTATTTAAAAAACTACTGAATGTATTTTTCTGAAATTTTTGTATATTTTATGGGATAATTTGAATATTTCTTAAAGCTTTCGAAGGAATTTGTGAATTTTAAATTCGCTTAAAAATGTTTGAAATATTAGGCCCCATAGGGTTCAATGTATTTCATTCTTTCAACCCGGGTTCAATCCAAAACTAATTGGGTGATATCATTAATTTATATTCCCTCACAAACCGGGACGGTTTCACAAACCGTCTGAATAACATACTAAAATTTCATTTTGATAAAGTCATTTTTACGGCAGTTATCGTACTAACGGACAGACATACAAACAGACAGACAGACAGAATGAATGAACAAAGTCATAAACACTTTTCAACTATGTTGTAAATTGTTAATAATAAAAGGTTTATATCACACGTCGAAGGCGTTGCCACAACATGATGGTCATGAGATTTTAATGCTTGAAGAAACTAAACGGTAAACTATATTGAGCTCATGGAGTTAGAGATTAGACCTTCCCTTTACCTCCATAGTTCAGCTGAATAGGAAAGTTAATATTGAGAGATCTTCCAAATTTAAAAGTCAGAATTTGAATATTTAAACTATGGAGTTGAGAGAGATTTTCTTCCTTTATCTTAAAACTCATATTTTAAACAATGAAGTTAATGCAAAATTGGATTATAGATAAATTAGTTTGAGCTGAATTGTATGACCCAAAACGTTAAAGAGAGATAGTCCCTTTTACCTCCATAGTATGACAAGAAATTGAAAACTTGAAATAAAAAGTCTCAGGCATTAAATTTGATAAATTCGTTGTTAGAGGGATCTAAGGGAGCGTAGATTAATTGCGTTTTGTTAGCGGATGGTATAGCATGTATGTTATAGAGTCTTATAACAAATAATAATATTAGAGGAGGAGGGTGTATGGCTTGTATTTGTAAGCTCGGAATGGATAGAAAAAAACTTTTGTAACTTTATGAATAACGGATCTGGGATAATATTTTTCAACTTTATCCCGTTTTATGACGGGCTTGTCCTGGTGTACCCATAAAAAATACGAAACGATGCATCCAGCTAAATCATCGTATTACTTTGAAAATAAGGAAACATTAAACTGTGAGAACTATTTAAAAATTTCTATCTGAAGTAAAATAACATTCGTTCATTCCTCCATATATCTTACTTATGATAACAGGTTTTCCTTGAAACGTTATCTTAGATATGTAAACCAAAATCAAAGAACAATATATCTAAAGTTTTATTTTCATTATAATGAAATAGTAAATACTAAATATGCTATTGGTGGTTTATTATACATTTAATAGGAATTTTAGTTATCAAGTTATTAATTAATAAAGTATATAGAAGGCTTTGCGTAACATAGAATAAAGTGGAAAATAAGAGTATCAACCAGTTTTGAAGGTAAAATGAAGCAGTCTTCTTCAAGCATGAAGCAAGATCTACAATAGCAAGAAGTAAGGTCTGCAATAGCAAGAAAGACTTACAATATAGCAAGAAGCAAGATCTACAATTGCATAAACACCTAAGAAGCAAGATCTGCATGCCGCATGCTCACATTCGACCGTTGTCCGCTTACCCCTTCCCCTGTTGTAGCTTTTCATATGGCCTATATTAAAAAAAATTCTTTTATACTTAAGTTTTACAAATACGTCTATTTACCCTGTAAAAAAACCTGCAGTCTTTTAGTGATTCTGTACATAGTTTTTCTCTCTCTCCCCCTCTCTCTCTCTGTGTGTGTATATATATATATATATATATATATATATATATATATATATATAATTTCCATTTTCATATCATGCCGGCTTTTACCATTGTTCTATTTTTCACCATTTAAATACATACTTTAAACTCAGAAGTCTATCAATATTTTATGACAACCCCTGTTTACTGAATCAATACACGATAACAGACACTCAAATCTATTCTCGATTAAGATTGCTTCACCGATAAGAATGAGGCCCGATCTTAGGCCAATTGAACCCAATCGGGTCCCGCGCTGAAACTGGCCCCTGTAAATAGTAAATAATATAATATTGTATATATAAAATCTTTAAGCCGAAAAAGGGGCAAAGATTTAATATTTAAAATATCAATAAAATTGGTTTTACTTGATTATTTTAATGAAATAATCGCGCTGAATTTTAAAGCAAACGCGATATAAATTACTAAATTAGGTGTAATATGTCGGATATTAACAAAGGTCGTAGTTATATCCGTTTTCTTCATAACACAAAAGGGGTTTACATTGGGCGGGGGATGCATTAAAAAGATTATTTTTCTTATATGTCGATGGTAATGAACGGAAAATAATTTTTTATTATTTATTATTTATATTTCAAATATTTTTGTATCGTGTCAGGTATATATTTGAGGTGAAATAGCCTGAAAATTTCAAATTCACGTTAATTTCACAGTCTTTAACAGTTTTAAAAATGGAAAGTGCAACTAGAAATGTTCAACTGTACGATTGAAAATAAAAACAGAAAATTAAAATGCTGTAGTTTGTATATTTCTTAGTCGAGAAAATAATACAACCAAAAACATTTTTACCACAACAAATTTTCCCACAAATATTATTGTCAAATTAGAGACATACAGTATGAACACCTTTTATAAAACATAAACAAACGTAGAATTCGTATAAAAAATCGGTACAGATACCAGGACCTCTAAATAATACTTCCAAAAGGAACCTACAAATAATACTTTCAATAGAGCCCCGCAAATAATACTTCCAAAAGGTACCTGCAGATGATACTTTCAATAAAGCCCCGCAAATAATACTTACTTCCAAAAGGTACCTACAAATGATACTTTCAATAGATCCCGGCAAATAATACTTTCAAAAGGAACCTTCAAATGATACTTTCACTAGAGTCCCGCAAATAATACTTCCAAAAGGAACCTACAAAGGATACTTTCAATAGAGCTCCGCAAATAATACTTCCAAAAGGAACCTACAAATGATACTTTCAATAGAGCCCGCAAATAACACTTCCAAAAGGAACCTACAAATGATACTTTCAATAGAGCATCGCAAATAATACTTCCAAAAGGAACCTACAACTGATACTTTCAATAGAACCCCGCAAATAATACTTCCAAAAGGAACTTACAATTGATACTTTCAACAGAGCCCCGCAAATAATGCTTCTAATAGGAGCCTACAAATGATGCTTTCAATAGAGCCCCTCAAATAATATTTCCAAAACAAACCTACAAATTAATGTTAACCTATGGATGCAAAATACTCTTTGAATATGAACAGCTAAAGGACAGCCTAATGTTGTCAAAATTATTCCATTATGATTAATTGTTCAATTGTGATTAATTATTCTATTATGATTAATTAACATATATGTTGTGACTAACTACGATTCAGCATCAAATGATCCAACAGTGCCGACTATACAAATAAAAGTGGTACTAAATTAAACTATTCAGAATTTAAGATTTCTGTTTAACTCGTCAGTACTGATAATTCTAACATTATTATTGAAGGTACAGTTTTTTAGTTATGGAAAGCAAGTTTCCTTGCTGCAATTGCAGGTCTATACTTTTTTGTGTTGAAGAATTCTAAAATGTTTTAAACCCATCTATAGATGCTGGTATCAATGGAAAAACGATTCCAGCTTTCGAAACTCCCCTTTTATGCAGGGTGTTCAAGTGTAAAATGCAGACTCTTGTTTAAACAAAAAACCCTTAAAAATATGTCAACTTCTTAACTACTACAACATTTTAAAATACATAGTGTAACTTGGCGCATAATTAGTAAATAAGTAGATCACAACAATGTAGGATGCAGTTCATTATTTTGAAAATGCTTGAATTTCCTTCTTCAAAACGAACAAAGCTGGAGATGAATACTAAATAAAAGTAAATTCGCTTTGCGTTATCGAAATATCTAAATCAACGAACCCAGTCTGTTATCGCCTTCTAGTGTGAAGAAAGTGTGTAAAACAGGAAAAAGCCATAAAAGGCAAAACTATTAACGTGAAGTGCGGTACAGAAAAAGAACGAGAGCCTGAAGAAAAGAATTATGAAACGTGAACAATGGTACAACTCCGAGTAAAACAAAACAAACCGGCACCACATTTTGCATTCAAATTTTCTGCATTTTATTGTTTTTATTTCCCATTGTAATTTCCTTTCATCACACTAGATAGCGCTAGCACACTATGTCCGTTAATTTAATCTTTTCGCTAACTCGGCGTGGTTTGGCTCTGATTTGGCGTCTAACTCTGGACTTGCTCTGCAGATGGAAAACCAAATATTTTCGAAACAATCGTCTGCAGTACTACATTTTATTAGCCCAATGTTTTACTATGCGAGCTACTTATTTATCAAATTAGTCATTCTGGGAATTGTGCTACAAACTTATTTAATGTTGCCAAGGAGTATCATATTTTATATCCCTTTTATCTTTTGATTCAGCAATTAAAGCACATAATGCATGAATTCCCCAGCGCGGAGACGCAATCAAAAGAGTGAATTACTTGAAATTACTCGAAGCATTTTGAAATTCTATCACCGCTTGGAAATGACGGTGTTCTAAAGTAAACCAAGCATTGAGAAGAATAATGCAACGTGAAATTGCACGCAGGCGATTTTCTCATTTTATTCCAAACATGAATTCCTATTAATCTTATTCGTTCTACTTTGCACAAACACCTATGAAATTAATGTCGACCATTTAAGATAAACCTGAACGACTAATGCTGCTTCGAAGTGATGTGGAATGTTTTACCGGGTGATAGTTCATTAGTTCCGTTCAAGTTTTCGTTTAAGAACTAAAACATTTTCGATCTTCTAAATCCCAGAGGCATCAATATTCTATTCCGAAAGCTGCTTAAAACATGCATTGATATGAAAAAAGAAACATTTCTTCACTTATGTCATAAATAATAAGCAATTTAAAACTGTAAACATTAAATAAATAGTTTGATGGACTTTTGACAGGATGTAATAAAAACGTATCAGAACAATTTTTATAAAATATTCGAAAATCATTAATATCCTCTTATAGGCAATTCTTTTGTAAATGCTATAAATGAAGGTATTTATTATTTTGTTATTTGTTATTTTATATTTAGAGACACACTTATTATTTGAAATCTATATAAATAAAATTGAAAACTGTCCGTATATATGTGTGTTTGATTGTTTGTCTCATCATCACGGGAGAACTGCTGAACCGAAATTCATGAAATTTTGTGGGCAGCCTTGGAATAGCCATACCTAAAATTAAGTCCATGTTTCATGTTTCTAGGACTAGTGGCAGTCGATAATCGAGATATTAGTAAAAACGCCTGATTAAACCTCCCATAAACAGCATTATGCGCATACTATATTTTTTCGTATAATAAATTTTGAAGCAGCCTTGACTTGAAGAATGAGAAAACTAAAGCCTATGATAAAGGTAAGGAAAAAATGTCAAGTTATAATATTATTTACCAATAGCATTTTTTTCACTTTCTCCAACTGAATTATACAATACTGGCCTCTGAAAATTTACGAATTTGATATTTAGATGTAAATATATTTTTATAAGGTTGCTTTCAAACATGTGTGGCCACATACCATCTTGTGGATTTCTTATGGCCACATACCATGTTGTCAACTATCGTGCGGGCACATATCATGTTGTCTACTATCTTGTGGCCACATACAATTTGCCAGTCTGTGTATATATATTTGTGCATATACACCTTTGATGTATGGTGCGATAGCCCAAAAATAACTACATTATCATGGTATTTTATTTTTAGATATATTTTATAAACTAGATAGATACTTAACATGGATAAAATCTTTTTAAATGCACATAATAAAAACGAAATGTATTTAAAATACGTTATTTATAACGTTATTCTCCGTTGTTGTTGTTGTTTTTGAGACTCAGACCGTCCGACCTACGTTATTCTCTGTGTAGAAACTCTGTAGTCCATATCAAAAAATGTACTTTTACATGTTCGAATACATTTTTCACCAATATTATTAAAACTTCTTTAAAATATGTATGTTAGTATAGAATTAGTATTTAGCTAACTTCAAACTGACATATTTAGGATCAATATAGAAGGATCAATACATATTTAGGATCAATTAGGTTTCTATTTAGGATAAATTTTTATGAAAGAAGAGAAGAGATACAGTTTTATTGTAAAAAAAAGTTTTGAGAAAAATTAAGGGTTATTTCAACTAATGCAATAATACAATATATCGCTCATATTTATCCTTTAATCAAAGTTCAGTAGACGGACATCAATAATAAATAATTTTCTGCTAAATAGAATTGAATAATTAAAACAAAAACCTTTGCTAATTTCTCAAAGAAAGAACTTTATTAAACATTTTATTTGCTGACATTTAATAAGACACTTTGGTAACCGGGGGCCCATATGTGAGAATAGCGAACTAATTGTAGCGAGAATTTGTTCTGACGAGTCAGTCCTCAGCAGCTCTAATATATAAATTTTGTATAATTCTAAATATATGAACATCTGTGCGATGTAAAAAAAACTTTGATTTTTATATAGTAACTTGATTTTAGGTGCACAAATAGAAATAATATTTTAAAATAATATTACAGATATTTTCGGAACGCGACTAATTAAACCTTCCTTCAACGAAAATTTCATCCATATACTATATCACTCATGTTGATAAAATTTCTTTTATCAAAATGTGGGAAGCATACAGCAGAAATAAAGGATATTCTACTGATTGAAGGATTCAAAATAAATTATTGCTAATTTATCAAAGAAAAATTCTGAAAATTTTACTTTCAGATATTTAAGAATACATGCTGGTACTTTTGGTTTAGAAATATTTGATAAGAAATCATCTGCAATGAGGGAATTTTTGTACGGATAGCAAGAAAAAATTTATTATAGAAATTTGTATGCCACAAAATTGAATTGTTTTTTAACTCATGCAGGCATTAATGTTCCTTCTGGCTACACCATCCGCTGCCTGAAAAAGACATTATATTAAGACATATATATATATACTTCATTTTTATATTTTATTAAAATATCACAGATATAGATACATACAATTTATTATACAGGTTATACCGAAAAGAATTAGGTTATAGATTAGGTCATACCGAAATACCAGTATTTTTGTATCAATACTGACATTAAAGTACCGAAATAATTTGGTCGGATTACAAATTTCCTGGATCCTGGGGGCAGTATTTCTTTCAGGCAGACATACCCCCCCCCCCTCCCCAGAGATATTTTATGTTAACCTCAGTTTCAAATTATGTGACAGCACTTAAATATATTTATATAAGGCAAATAGAAACCCCCCCACCTACAGTTTCATTCGCACCCCCCAGTGCCAAAAAGTCATGAAAAACCACTGCCTGGGGTTCTTCCACGTAACCGGCATAAAAGTCTCTGGGAGTGATTTCCTTATTTTGAGGAACACCCCTTTCTGGCGGATTCGTGTCACATTGAACTTGGCCTTTGCAACTTGGCCGAACTAAATTGTATACGAATTTTATGCCGGCTACGTGGAACAACTGAAATTCTCAGGCATAGAAGTTTGCAAAATTGCTGCACAAATTGCAGTTAATGGTTATCTCGTTCTGATGAACTCATAATGAGCCCGAAACTGGTCCATGAATGCTATAAGCTGCAATAGTAGTGTCTTCCTGATAAATTTGTTGTTTGAAAATCTTTATATAAACAAAGTTTCATTAAAATACTTCATTTTTATATTTTATTAAAATATCACAGATCTAGATACATACAATTTATTATACAACAAGCGAGATGATGACAAAAAAATACTTATTTACAAACTTTTTATTTAAAATTGGGTCAGTTTATCTCTTTCTCATAACTGGTTTTCTCTTTTCGGGTCGCCAGTGCAGCATTTGTTTTCTCTCAATTCCGTTGTTGGCTATACAACCATCCTAAAATATATAAAACAGCAATTATAAATATAACTAGTCAGTTGATACTTAAATTCAATTCTGTGTCGTTAAAATGTTCTTTTTTATGTGAAGAATTGTTCTAAATATTATTTAAAATATGCCCACTTTTTATCTTATGTAATAGAAAAACATGTCTGCCAGTGTGTGTTATCTATAAATCGAAACGTCGGGCATTGGCGAAATTTAATAAATGATATTTCAGGTCCCCGGAAAATACAGCTTGGAAAATTTTTAATTCGAATTAATTCAAAAATTATTAAACTTTTAAAGCCGGAATTTGGACGAAAATTATGTATTTTTAACACTTTACAGCATAGTTGAAAAGTGTTTATGACTTTGGTCATTCTGTCTGCCTGTCTGTCCGTTCGCACGATAACTGCCGTAAAAATGACTTTATCAAAATGAAATTTTATTATGTTGTTGAGACGGTCTGTGAGACATATGGAAATGTAAATGAATAATATCTTCCAATTAGTTTTGGATTGAACTCGGGTTAAAAAAACGAAATACATTGAACTCTATGGGACTTAATTTTTCAAACATTTTTAAAGCAAAATTTAAATTCATAAATTGCTTCGAAAATTTTAGGAAATATTCAAATAATCACATAAAATATATAAAAAAAATTCAGCAAAATATGTTCGATAGTTTTTAAATAAAATTTAAAATAATAATTAAACCCATATAATATGAAGAGATCACGTGGCCCACTTCAAAATAAAGTATGGCATCCATCTTTTTTCCCAGAGTCAAAATCGTGATTTTTAAAGGTATTTTAAATTTATATTTAGTGTTGCATCCGTCCTAAAACCTCTTTATTTTTGCGTATTTTTTGTGCATCTATATTCTGCGCCAACGCAATTACAATATTTTTGAGTTTAAATGATCATCAAGCTTTGATTATTTCTACAACAACACCTAATTTTAATGGATGCAGAATGTAAACAAGTGATTTCAAGACGAGTTGTATAAGAATTTCTGAATTTTTTTCACGCAAAATTATTTAACTCTGGAGTCTGAAATAAACGTGTATGAATGAAATATTCACTTCTTTTACATAGAGAGCTACGATTTATATTTCGATGATGTCATTTGAATAAAGTTCATTATTTTTCTATGTAGTTTTAAGTTTTCAAGTAAAATAAATTATTGTAGTTGTGATAATTTAAAAAATATCACCGCTGAATGTATCGCATTTTAGAGATCCGATACATTCAGTGGATTGCATTTTATTTGGAAAGTGCTTCATAATCAATGCTCTTTATGCATGATTGATCTTTCTTGTTAATGTTTTTACTCAGCAGAGGATATTCCGCTTGAATTAGAGCACTTCCTTTCACAGATGTTTATTCTGTGAACGATGTCTTAAACCTCGAGTGTTATTAAATTTGCTATTTTCTAATAATGATTTCAAAAATTAATTTTTCAATCTTTGAAATATAGTTATTTCAATAATTTAAATGTGTCAAGAAATTTTGACTTCAATTGAAAGTAAAGTCTTTAAAACAGCTGTGAAGTCCCTAACTTAGGATATGAATTCTGCATTTAAAGTGTCATAAATGCAACTCGATACGAGAAAATAAACAGTCAAAATCCTGACGACCAAGGAAAGCACACACAGACAGTTTTTGAGATCAACAAAGCACATTTATTAAGTTAAATCTGCAGCTTCTCGTTTGGCATTATCAACTTTAATGTACCCCTGATTAGTGCATTTAATACAGACCCGAAATTATGCCGATAATATAGTTTGCGTACCCGTAGCAGTACTATCCTAACCTTTTGCATTTGTGCAAACCACATGAAACCCATAATAAACTCCAAATATTACCTCTAAACAATATGTATAAGATACCAACTTGCAAGTAATTTATTGTGCTTGGACCAATTTTTAGTGATACTGGATTACTGGCGAATTTTAGTGATACTGGATTGCTCCAACGGACGTATTACGCCTGCGCAGCAGACCTGCTAGTAGAAAGTGAAGTAGGAGACGAAGCCTCCCGACTCAATTCGTGAGTTACGGGGTTTGTGAACGTCAGCCAGCAGGAGTGACGTCGCAGCAGACAAGGGACGAAGTCTTCGATTTCCAGGAATTTGCAATCATAACGCTGTTGTCATCTCAAAGAAATAGTATTTAAATTAATGATTTAAACAAACGAAACGCGATTTTTGTCACTGTATAATGACCAAGTGGCAAAACGTATAGCTCGCGAACCGAGATTTGAGGTTAGTGAGTACTATCAAATAAGAGATTACTCCAACGGGCTTATTACGCCAGCGTAGTAGGTGGAAAGAAAGAAATCATGAAGCGTGCTCTGCGAGAACCAGCGAGTGGGAAGCGAAGCCTCCCGACTCGCAAAACGAGTTACAGAGGTTGGTGAACGTCAGCGAGCAGGGCTCGGAGCCCCCTTGTATAATAAAAAATATTTCTTGCCCAACAGTTACGTGCGTTTATTTATAGTGAATAAATAGTCTTGAATGTCTAAAACTAATAATGTTTAACTAAAATAGTTATTAAATGAATTGTTCCCTAAACAGTAAGACATTTTAAAACGCATTACAGGGATATATGTTGTTCCAGAATACGTACCCCCAGCGTACAATGATACCATAACATACCCCAAGAGATATGTTTTTTCCAGGGCCTCAAATGAATTTCATCCAAAATAACACAATACTTTGGATGTTGTACGACATATTAAAACTCATTCCCTAGTATAGGGGTTCTCAACCTTTTTATAAATGCGTACCACCGAAATTAAATATTTTACCGTGTATCATTGGTTGAAAATCTTTGCTCTAATAATACACAAAAAATAATGTGATAAAAATATTAGCTTGGTTCTTAATTTTTCCATAAAAACATTCGTCACAAACTAAAAAAAAAAAAAAAAAAAAAAAAAAAAAAAATACGGCTAGGGAGGATGAACGCATCTCTTGCAGAAAACAAATGGTGGAAAATAATCACATTATATCAGTAGAGTTCTAGAACTTTTCAGATATCTAAGTTTGACAAAATTTCTCGAAATTGAGCAAAAAAACTTTTAAATTTCAAATTACTATTCTTTCTAGTTGAGTATAAATCGATATAAAATTATAATTATTAAATATGATAAATCAAAATTTTATTTTAAAATATTTCTTAAAAATAACATTTTTTCATACTCGTAAGATACGGTTTACCACATAATTTGATTAAGACAGCTACTACTGACAAAAAAGCTTCAACAAAAGAAAACCTTGAGCCGTTATGGAAACTCTAATTAAGAGATAAAAATTATATATAATTATGAATTCAATTCTGTTCAAAAACTATTGCTCCATACTGGTGCAAGTATTACTGTTTTTAAATTAAACATAAATATTTTTATTAGTAGTAATTTCAAGAGTATAATAACCAATTTATGAATGTTATTTAGGTATAGCCAATTGATAAAAATTTGAATGAAAATTACTAAAGTTACGTTTCTAAGCTAAAATGAAAAAAATAAAAGATTTGATCACCCCATGAAGATTTTTCTACAACTAAACAGTTTCTTCCTTGAGTTGTTCAACAAAAGG
Organism: Amaurobius ferox; assembly: GCA_951213105.1. NCBI lineage: Eukaryota > Metazoa > Arthropoda > Arachnida > Araneae > Amaurobiidae > Amaurobius > Amaurobius ferox. The sequence goes on from OX578144.1 coordinate 105,230,634, forward strand.
ATTTTCTTTTTAATTCGAATAAGAAAGTTCTTGTGAAATGAGCAGTTACTTGGTATAGTGTGAAGTATTGTAAGTGGTATGGATGTGACTGGCGAGGTATGATAAAATAACTTGAGGATACTTTAATACTGAGGACCAAAATTTGCAAATAAAATATTCCGTGTTATATATTTTAACAAGGTTATAAATAAAAAAATCTGATGTGGGCAACACATAACTTTCCTCATATAATGTAATGAATTTACAACTTTTACAGTAACAAAAATAGGTTTTTCTTATAGTGGATACTAATATTATTTCTAAAATATTGAATTTTCGACAATTAGTCGTCATTTTCATTGATTTAGCGTCATTTTTATCCATTTGGCGAGATTTTCGTTAATTTGGCAACATTTCAAAAAGTCGCCAAGTTGGCGACATTCCGCCAAATTCGTCGCCAAAATCTCGCCAAGCGTTATGGACGGAGAAATAAGTTATTCTTACAGCAAATAAATGGCTATTGGTATTCAAATACAAAAGTATTACTCAAAGTATCTTTTTTCATGAATGGAACGAGCTAGATCCACGAGAATGATGTCAATTTACTGTGTGGTATTACATATAAAAAGTGAACTTCTCAAACCAAGTGAACTTCCTCTTATGAAAAGTGAAGTTTCTCAATAGGAAATATTTTTTTTTTATTTTATATGACTTTTTAATAATTTTTTTGAAAAATGTGCAATATCTCGAGAACGGTTCGTGTTAGCGTTCAAAAATTTATGCGAACCGTTTTCTAATGAAAAATTACATAAGAAATATCTATTTGCGTAACTTTATTAGTGGTTTTGATTTTTTGACGATTTTTTCAAAATTTCATTCGAAAATTTAGGGGGGTTCTGAGCATTCGATTGCGTATAAAAACAATAGGCTTCCAGTGTTTATAGATTGTGAATTTTGTACCAAATTTGGTTCGAATCGGTCCATTCATTCGTCAGTTATCGTCTCCACAGACTCACTGACACACACACACACACACACACACACAGACACCACTTCAAAAATGCTTGATTCGTGATTAGGCATGCTTGAAACGTGCTCTCCCATCGAAAACTCGAATTCGAATTTTCGATCCCGTCACAATACTTTCCTTATACATTATGTATAAAGGAAAGTAATAAAATATAATATAATAACTTAATTGCAATAAAAATATTCATAATATTTTGTAAATTTATTAAGGTGAAACCCCAGTATTGCATTTCCCTGTGGAACCAATTGGAAAACATAATACAGGAGAAATTTTATTTTAATCAGAATATAATAATCAAGAAAAGCAAATGAAAAAATTAAATATAACACTAAACAAGCTTTACTATAACACATGGAAAAATTCCAAACATATCAAAAATGGTAAAAACCGTATAATTAAGCAATTCTCTTCAAATTTGCTATTAACTTTAAAAATGGCCCAGAATCCTCAGAAAATAAACACTATATTTGCGGAAAAGAAATAATTGAGAAAAGTAACCAGCTTTTTACTTTCCTTATATACATAATGTATAAGGAAAGTATTGTGACGGGGTCGAAAATTCGAAATAGAGTTTTCCACGGGAGAGCACGTTTCAAGCATCCCTGATCACGAATCAGACACTTTTGAAGTGATGTCTGTGTGTGTGTGTGAAAGTATGTGTGTGTGTGTGTGTGTGTGTCAATGAGTCTGTGGAGACGATAACTGACGAACGAATAGACCGATTCGAACCAAATTTGGTACAAAAATCACAATTCGTAAACACTGGAAGCCTATTGTTTTTATGCGTAATCGAATGTTCAGAACCCCCCTAAATTTTCGAATAAAATTTTGAAAAAATCGTCAAAAAATCAAAACCACTAATAAAGTTACGCAAATAGACATTTTTTATGTAATTTTTCATTAGAAAACGATTGACATAAATTTGAGAACGCTAACATGAGCCGTTCTCGAGATATTGTACATTTTTCAAAAAAATTATGAAAAAGTCACATAAAAAAAAAAAATTCCTATTGAGAAACATGTTCACTTTTCATATGTAATACCATGCGATAAATTGAGTGACATCATTCTCGTGGATCTAGCTCGTTCCATTCATGAAAAAATATACTTTGAATAATATTTTTGTATTTGAACGTCAATAGTCATTTATCTGCTGTAAGAATAACTTTTTTCTTAGTGCATAACGCTTGGCGAGATTTTGGCGACGAATTTGGCGGAATGTCGCCAACTTGGCGACTTTTTTGAAATGTTGCCAAATTAATGAAAATCTCGCCAAATGGATAAAAATGATGCTAAATCAATGAAAATGTCGACTCATTGTCGAAAATTCAATATCTTGGAAAGAATATTAGTATCTACTATAAGAAAAACCTATTTTTTTACTGTAAAAGTTGTAAATTCATTACATTATATAAGGAAAGTCATGTGTTGCCCACATCAGATTTTTTTTGTTAGTGTCCTGAAAATAAATAAACTCAAGTTTCCATAACGTTTAAAAATTCAGTATTATACAATTGTTTTTTTTATCTAAATCTGAAGGTTTATATTCATTTCTAATTGCGTCACTCATAACACTATTTTTGGATTTATTCACATATATGGTTATTATACAATGTAGATCATGTGCAATGCCTACCGATATGAACTCAATTTTCACTATTTCAACACAAATTTTAATATGAAAATATGTTACTCTTCTCGTTAATGTGTATCCTTAAAAAAATATGAAACTAGGAATATTTCGAAAATTTTACACTAAAAATGCTTGCTTCCCCCCTCCCCAATTCCCGTTTCCAACGATTGCTAAGCTGTCTAAAACATGCAGCCTTTTCATTCAAAACGAAAATAATTTGAATTAATTTAGAACGCAACTTTGTCCACAAATAGCATATAACAAGATCACAACGAAAAATACACCGCAAATAAAGCATAAGATCGTTTCGAAAGCACATAATGAGTTTTTCTTATCAGTGCGAGCATGTTAAGACAAAACGATCTTATGATTATAACATTTTGTTTACGTAATATTTTGGGCTGTTATCTAATTATTTATTATCGAAATAATATTTTTTTAATATTAGCTTTTACGTGAGAAAATAACAATTACTAAACTACTTAATAACGTCAATGTTTTAATCTATATTAAAACATTTATTGACGTTAAACAATGACGTCATTGACATTAAAAAAATAATATTAATTAATGTTAAAAGAAACTAACATTTTTCACTAAATACTGAAGACCTTCTTAGGAGCAGTGTTTAGTGAAAATGTTAGTACAATAAATGTTACTATGAACATTTAATAAATTTATAAGATATTTAATAATTGTTGTAGTGACGTTGATATATATTTTGTATGTCCATCATAACTGACTTTAAGGGTGCGCTCAATACTGGTTTGGGGTCGTATATAGGTACTAAGTTGTTCTTCTATAATGTGATGTGCTTTTGTGCTTTTTACTTTCTTTATATACATAACGTATAAGGAAAGTATTGTAACGGGGTCGAAAATTTGAATTCGAGTTTTCGACGGGAGAGCACGTTTCAAGCATACCTGATCAAGAATCAAACATTTTTGAAGTAATTTCTGTGTGTGTGTGTGTGTGAAAGTATGTGTGTGTGTGTGAAAGTATGTGTGTGTGTGTGTGAAAGTATGTGTGTGTGTGTGAAAGTATGTGTGTGTGTGTGTGTGTGCGTGTGTGTGTGTGTGTGTGTGAGTCTGTGGAGACGATAACTGACGAACGAATAGACCGGACCGATTCGAACGAAATTTGGAACAAAAATCACAATCCGTAAACACTGGAAGTCTATTGTTTTTATACGCAATCCAATGTTCAGAACCCCCCCTAAATTTTCGAGTGAAATTTTGAAAAAATCGTCAAAAAATCAAAAGCGCTAATAAAGTTAAGCAAATAGACATTTCTTATGTAATTTTTCATTAGAAAACGATTGGCATAAATTTTAGAACGCTAACATGAACCGTTCTCGAGATATTGCACATTTTTTTTAAAAATTATCAAAAAGTTATATAAAATAAAAAAATATGTTTCCTATTGAGAAACATGTTCACTTTTCATATGTAGTGCCATGCAATAAATTTGGTGACATTATTCTCGTAGTTCTAGCTCGTTCCATTCATGAAAAAAGATACTTTGAGTAATACTTTTGTATTTAAACGCCAATAGTCATTTATCTGCTGTAAGAATAACTTATTTCTCCGTCCATACCGCTTGGCGAGATTTTAGCGACGAATTTAGCGGAATGTCGTCAACTTGGCGACATTTTTAATTGTTGCCAAATCAACAAAAATCTCGCCAAATTGATAAAAATGACCCTAAATCAATGAAAATGACGACTAATTGAAGAAAATTCAATATCTTGGAAAGAATATAAGTATCTACTATATGAATAACATTTTTTTTAACTGTAAAAGTAGTAAATTCATTGCATTATATAAGGAAAGTTATGTGTTGCCCACATCAGATTTTCTTATATTTGTTTTTATATGTATAATTAGGCTCTCTAGCCTATTTTATATATATTTTTCTAAATAAATAAATAAATACCAACAAAATTACTTAATGTAAATAATTGAGAAAGTTAATAAATCATACTTGCTAAAATAGATTTTTCACTGATTTCAGGGGTTCACTCGTACTGTAGTTGAATTATTTGCTATATCTTTGTGTATGTCCAAACTGTGTACTGCAAAATTATCTTCTTCTGACAACTTATCACCTTTATCGAATTCTTCGCTTTCTTTTGATTTTTTACTAAACTTGTCAGTACTTTTGCTATCATAGCCGTCATATGAATGGTTACTGTTCTTGGCATTTTCGATTCCTCTTTCCTTTTGAACATCATTTTCATAGTCACGAATTTTTCTGCCAAAGTATTCTGGGTCGGACGGCTCCACAAGTATTCTATGCTTAGCATTTATTAGCAGACTGCCATCTTCCTTCTTCTTAGCCACTCTCAAAACGAAAACTGAGATGAATATCAAAATCAGACATATAACTTCTACAGCAATTATAACTGAATATGCAATGATTTTAGGATTTTCCAAGCTGCTTTTTAAAAAATCTGCAAAATCTTCATCAATTTTCATGCTAATTTCGGCCCAGAAAACGGGGAAAATGCCTTTCGCAACATGACGAAATTGCAAAATGTAAGGACTTTCACTTATTTCTAAATTAATTTGAAATCTTATTACTAAGTCTATAGAAACACCAGTAACAGGCTCAACAGAAATATAAGAACCATGGTCAACTTCTTTAGGGTCCAGTCCATTAACCATCATCAGGTACGACGGATCACCGAGGTAAAAGTGCGGAAAAGATATGAACACGGGTGCATCAAACTGACAAGTACTTACATCTAAAACTCCTGATGCGTGCTCTCTATTTACTTCAAAGCAATGATTATCGGGATTTTCTGAGCTATTTGCAAGAATATTATATGTGGGCGTAAAACGCTTGGATAAAATTCCGTAATGCGTCTGGTCATCCGTGTAGTTGAACGTCAGAGATCGACAAAGGAGTGATTGGAAAAAAGTGTAAGTTTCTTGATATCCATCGATGGGTGGTCCCGTTTCAATGCTAGTTCCTTTCATCATGTTGCAGCTATCCGCTTTCCAAAATTCTAACCGCTCTTTACCATTCCAGTTGTTAATGAAATTCGTTTTGGATGCATCATCCACTCCAGTAAACACTGTAAACAATCCATCATCTGAAGCGTTCTTCCCGTACAACCAAGCAAATTTACCATCTTTGAAGGGCATATCTTCCTTGATATATTTACCATCCTTTATAATGGGGTCTTCATAACCATCATAAACTAATTCCCTGATGCTCTTTCTGATAACTATAGTTTCACCGTGTACTTCGAAGAAGCCATATGCAACTATAGCACCAAACATCCCGTAGCTTTCTGCTATTTTTGCAGCCAAGATCATTGGCCCGTTCAGTGTGTATATATCATCATCTTGAGTTCCGTTGGACATCTCCGGTACGAAGTGGTAAGTCCTCACTTCTCTGTATGAGACAGTATTATTTGAATTCCACCGAGTCTCGTTCTTAATCCAGTGCGATTTATAGGTATAAGGGCCAACTTCCGAAACATTCATATGTTGATCCGTGCCATCGAGAAACGTATCAGGGTTGGTTATGTTGAAAAAATAAAGTTTTTCATATATGGGTAAAGGTATGTCCTTCCATATCTTCGTTGCAAGGCTTCCTTCTCCTAAAGATATTTCTTTCTTCAGGAAAACGTTATAAATTGAGTTAAAAGCTGCTGTCAGCACTAATGAAGCAACCAAAATAGGAAAAGTAACGCATATCATAATTTTCGCAGACTTTCTTGAAATACATCCTCGCGCCATGGTTATTGTTAATCCAAGAGGGTTTGTTCAGTAAAAAATTCATTTTTAATTCGATATTCTTTTGTTAGTCTTATCAGAGTAAATCGGTCAAAGGACGATAACTATATCATACCCTTGAAAAACAATAATTTTCTGAAACTGATATCAGCCTTTGTTTATTAAAAAAATATCAGAATGAAGATTAGATGAGCAAAAGGTGTATAAGTGCTTTAATGGTGATTTTTTTTACTAAATTCATGTAATAGTAATAAGTTCACAATCAGTTACATACAGGAAATTCCTTCTTAAGTACCCCAAATAACTTAATAACGATAGGTACATAGGTATACATAGGTCTGTCTACGGTTCAGTGACCAGGCCCTATAGAATAAAAGTGATTACAACGCCCCAAGCTGAGAATTTTAAAAAATAGAATAACAAACCCGGTAACAAAGCAAAATGCACGATAAAAGCCAATCACAGAGTTGTAGAACATTATCTAATTTATAGGAATATACAAAAAAACGGTAACAGATGGCATGTGTTTGACACAATAACATTATTGGTGATTTTCTATCCTATTCAGGAATGATATAAAAAACAACGCTTACATGAACAGAATTCTAGTGTATAGTCTATTAAAAATTCTCTCTATCAGAGATAATGCGCATTTGAATTTCAGAAAAAATATTACCGTGTACTTTGTGAAGCACTGAAGGTGTTACTGTGTTAGAGGCAGTGATGATATAACTTTTTGAAAATTATTTATTGCCTTCCGTATATGTGATTAATATTTACTTGGTATCAATTCCTACTAATTAGACAATTCTCTACAGCTTTTTAATTGACTTTTTTTCACCTACCTTGCTTTGCTGCTCATTCTTTTTTTCGAGCATTAAAAAAGGAGTAAACCAATACAACCAACATTACGAAAGTCATCAAAGTAAATTCTACCCCCAAAACTTCACGGACATCTTCAACGGAGAGTCCTTTCCCCGATATCTCGTCTTTTAGGGTGCTTGAAACCTATAGATCCGTCCAAAACTCGAGAGGCGATTTTCGACACGTTTCCAATAGTTTCCATATACATTACCATGTATTATAGGGAAAGTAATAACAATGGAAGAAGAAGAAGAAGAAGAAGTTCACCAGTGGCAAAAATTTCCAAGCAACAATTCCTTTCACAGAGAAGCTGCCAGTTTTTGAATACGAAATATGTTAAACAATTTATGTGAACTGCATGAATTTACAACAGACTAAAGAAAACATGACTTTCCCTATGTATACAGTGAATTAGCTGATTATAGGCTACGTCTGGATAAAATAAAAATTCTAAATTCATAACAATATTGTCGACGAGAAAAAAATCTGATGTAAGCAACACATGACTTTCCTTATATAATGCAATGAATTTACTACTTTTACAGTACAAAAATTAAGTTTTTCTTCTAGTAAATACTTATATTCTTTCCAAGATATTGAATTTTCGTCAATTAGTCGTCATTTTCATTGATTTAGCGTCATTTTTATCCATTTGGCGAGCTTTTCATTAATTTGGCAACATTTTAAAAAGTCGCCAAGGTGGCGACTTTCCGCCAAATTCGTCGCCAAAATCTCGCCAAGAGATATGGACGGAGAAATAAGTTATTCTTAAAGCATATAAATGATTATTGGCGTTCAAATACAAAAGTATTACTCAAAGAGTCTTTTCTCATGAATGGAACGAGCTAGATCCACGAGAATGATGTCACCCAATTTATCGCATGATATTACATATGAAAATTGAACATGTTTCTCAATAGTTAATATATTTTATTTATTTTATGGGATTTTTTGAAAAATGTATTTGAAAAATGTGCAATATCTCGAGAACGGATCATACTAGCGTTCTAAAATTTATGTTAAACGTTTTCAAATAAGAAATTACATAAGAAATATCTATTTGCGTAACTTTATTAGCTTTTATTGGCGTTCAAATACAAAAGTATTACTCAAAGAATCTTTTCTCATGAATGGAACGAGCTAGATCCACGAGAATGATGTCACCCAATTTATCGCATGATATTACATATGAAAATTGAACATGTTTCTCAACAGTAAATATATTTTATCTAATTTATGGGATTTTTTGATAAATTTATTTGAAAAATGTGCAATATCTCGAGAACGGATCATACTAGCGTTCTAAAATTTATGTTAAAGATTTTCAAGTAAAAAATTACATAAGAAATGTCTATTTACGTAACTTTATTAGCGGTTTTGATTTTTTGACGATTTTTTCAAAATTTCACTCGAAAATTTAGGAGGGTTCTGAACATTCGATTGAGTATTAAAAAAAATCTGATGTGAGTGACTTTCCTTATATAATGCAATGAATTTACTACTTTTACAGTAAAAAAATAGATTACTTTTATAGTAGTTATTTATATTTTTTCCAAGATATAGAATTTTGGTCATTGAGTCGTCATTAATTTAGCGTCATTTTTATCCATTTGGCGAGTTTTTCGTTAATTTAACAATTAACCAAGTTGGCGACATTCCACCAAATTCGTCGACAAAATCTCGCCAAGCGTTATGGACGAAGAAATAAGTTATTCTTACAGCAGATAAATGACCATTGGCGTTGAAATACAAAAGTATAACTCAGAGTATCTTTTTTCGTGAATGGAACGAGCTAGATCCACGAGAATGATGTCAACAAATTCATCGCATGGTATAACATATGAAAAGTGAACATGTTTCTCAATAGGAAAATTTTTTTTTTATTATGTCTTTTTGATAATTTTTTTGAAAAATGTGCAATATCTCGAGAACGGTTCATGTTAGCGTTCTAAAATTTATGTCAATCGTTTTATAATGAAAAATTATATAAGAAATGTCTATTTGCGTAACTTTTATTAGCGGTTTTGATTTTTTGACGATTTTTTCAAAATTTCAGACAAAAATTTAGGGAGATTCTGAACGTTCGATTGCGTATAAAAACAATAGGCTTCCAGTGCCTACGGATTGTGATTTTTGTACCAAATTTCGTTCGAATCGGTCCATTCGTTCGTCAGTTATCGTCTCCACAGACTCACTGACACACACACACACACACACACACACACACACACATACTTTCACACACACACACACACACACACACACACATACTTTCACACACACACAGACATCACTTCAAAAATGTTTGATTCGTGATCAGGGATGCTTGAAACGTGCTCTCCCGTCGAAAACTCGAATTCGAATTTTTGACCCTGTCACAATACTTTCCTTATACATTATGTATATAAGGAAAGTAACAATAGGCTTCCAGTGTTTACGGATTATGATTTTTGTACCAAATTTCGTTCGAATCGGTCCATTCGTTCGTCAGTTATCGTCTCCACAGACTTACTGACACACACACACACACACACACACACATTCACACACACACACACACACATTCACACACGCATACTTTCACACACACACACACATACATACAGACATCACTTAAAAAATGTTTGATTCGTGATCAGGCATGCTTGAAACGTGCTCTCCTGTCGAAAACTCGATTTCGAATTTTCGACCCCGTCACAATACTTTCCTTATACATTATGTATATAAGGAAAGTAAAAATTGAGCTCACGGTGCACGAAGCGGCAATGACGAAATTTATACTCTTAGAAGTTGCTTAAAAGGGATATTTCGATACACTGCCTATTGTATGTTATTTGAATATTGTGGCTAATTTAGCACTCCAAAACTATGTGTTTTGATGAAAGTAGCTCATTAAAACCCCAAAAGAGCTAATTCCTTCCATTTCATGATCTACTACATATTTTCATGGATTTTGAATATGGTTATTCCAATTTTTACTTTCCTTATATACATAATGTATAAAGAAAGTATTGTGACGGGGTCGAAAATTCATATTCTAGTTTTCGACGGGAGAGCACGTTTCATGCACCCCTGATCACGAATCAAGCATTTTTGAGGTGATGTCTGTGCGTGTGTGTGTGTGTGTGTTTGTGTGTGTGTGTGAGTGTGTGTGTGTGTGTGTGTGTGTGTGTGTGTGTGTGTGTGTGTGAGTCTGTGGAGACAATATCTCAGGAACTAATAGAGCGATTCGAATGAAATTTGGTACAAAAATCACAATCCGTGAATACTGGAAGTCTATTGCTTTTAAACGCAATCGAATGTTTAGAACCCCACTAAATTTTCGAGTGAAATTCTGAAGAAAATCATCAAAAAATCAAAACCTTTAATAAAGTTACGCAAGTAGACCTTATGCAATTTTTTCTTAGAAAACGATTGACATAAACTTTAGAACGCTAGCATGAACCGTTCTCGAGATATTGCACATTTTTTAAATAAATTTATCAAAAAATTCCATAAATTAAAAAAATATATTAACTGTCGAGAAACATGTTCACCTTTCATATGTGATATCATGCGATAAATGTGGTGACATCATTCTCGTGGATATAGCTCGTTCCATTCATGAAAAAAGATACTTTGAGTAATACTTTTGTATTTGAACGCCAATAGTTATTTATCTACTATATGAATAACTTATTTCTCCGCCCATAACGCTTGACGAGATTTTATCGTCAAATTTGGTGGAATGTCGCCAACTTGGCGACTTTTTTAAATGTTGCCAAATTAACGAAAATCTGGCCAAATGGATAAAAATGACACTAAATCAATGAAAATGATGACTCATTGACGAAAATTCAATTTCTTGGAAAGAGTATAAATATCTACTATAATAAAAACCTATATTTTTATTGTAAAAGTAGTAAATTCATTGCATTATATAAGGAAAATCATGTGCTGCCCGCATCAGATTTTTTTTTCAGTTATGCTTTCATTATGCTTCACCCCTACTTAGTTACTATTTTCATAATTTTGACATTTTTCTTTCCTTATATGGGTTTGTCTATTTCTTCTTTCCTCTAACTTCTCGTCATTCTCTTAATTTTGCTATTCATTTAAAGGCTTTAATTTTGTTCCCTTTCAGTTTTATTTGAAATCTCATATCAACGCTGCCTTTATATTTCATTTCTTTTGCTTGGCTTAAATGTGTGGGCTGCAATGATGTCGCCTCATCGACCCGTGTTGATATGTTTATTATTGAGGTCTTATTATTAATATTCGTTAAGGTCGACGCGAATTCGCTCTTTGTGGATTCCATATTTATCTATTAGATTATTTGATTTCATTCTCTAAAATGCGATACATTCAGCAGTGATATTTTCATATTAATTATCACAGAACTTCATTTTTACCAATTTGGCGAAATTTTTGTTAATTTAGCAACAATTAAAAATGTCTAAAAGCTGGCTACATTCCGCCAAATTCGTCGCAAAAATCTCGCAAACGTTATGGCTGGAGAAATAAGTTATTCTTACAGCAGATAAATGAGTATTGGCGTTCAAATACAAAAGTATTACTCAAAGTATATTTTTTCATGAATGGAACGAGCTAGATCCACGAGAATGATGTCACCAAATTTATCGCATGGTATTACATATGAAAAGTGAACATGTTTCTCAATAGGAAATATTTTTTTTTATTTTATATAACTTTTTGATAATTTTTTTTGAAAAATGTGCAATATCTCGAGAACGATTCATGTTAGCGTTTTAAAATTTAAGTCAATCGTTTTCTAATGAAAAATTACATAAGAAATGTCTATTTACGTAACTTTATTAGCGGCTTTGATTTTTTGACGATTTTTTTAAAAATTTCACTCGAAAATTTAGGGGGATTCTGAACATTGGATTGCGTATAAAAACAATAGGCTTCCAGTGTTTACGGATTGTGATTTTTGTACCAAATTTCGTTCGAATAGGTCCATTCGGTTATCGTCTCCAGAGACTCACTGACACACACACACACACACACACATACTTTCACACACACACATACTTTCACACACACACACACATAGACATCACTTCAAAAGTATTTGATTCGTAATCAGGGATGTTTGACACGTGCTCTCCCGTCGAAAACTCGAATTCGAATTTTCGACCCCGTCACAATACTTTCCTTATACATTATGTAAATAAGGAAAGTAATAAATATAGTATAATGTATAATGAAAGTATTGTGACGGGGTCGAAAATTCGAATTCTAATTTTCGACGGGAGAGCACGTTCCAAGCGTCCCTGATCACGAATCGAACATTTTTGAAGTGATGTCTTTGTGTGTGTGAATGTATGTGTTTGCGTGTGTGTGTCAGTGAGCCTGTGGAGACGATAACTGATGAACGAATGGACCGATTCGAACGAGTAAGGTGATGTCTGTGTGTGTGTGTGTCTGTGTGTGTGTGTGCGTGTGTGAACGTATGTGTGTCTGAAAGTATGTGTGTGTGAAAGTATGTATGTGTGAAAGTATGTGTGTATGTGTGTATCAATGAGTCTGTGGAGACGATATCTCACGAACGAATGGAGTGATTTGAATGAAATTCGGTACAAAAATTGCAATCCGTGAATACTGGAAGCTTATTGCTTTTAAACACAATCGAGTGTACAGAACACCTAAATTTTCGAGTGAAATGTTGAAAAAATTATCAAAACTTCGAAATCTTTAGTAAAGTTAAGCAAATAGACATTTCTTATGTAATTTTTCCTTAGGAAACGATTGACATAAACGTTAGAACGCTAGCATGAGCCGTTCTCGAGATATTGCACATTTTTCAAATAAATTTATAAATTTATCAAAAAATCATATAAATTAAAAAGAAGAATTAACTGTTGTGAAAATGTTAATTTTTTACATGTAATATCATGCGATAAATTTGGTGACATCATTCTCGTGGATTTATCTCGCTCCATGAGAAAAAATCTGATGTGGGCAACACATGACTTTTCTTATATAATGTAATGAATTTACTACTTTTACAGTAAAAAAATAGGTTTTTCTTATAGTAGATACTAATATTCTTTCCAAAACATTGAATTTTTGACAATTAGTCGTCATTTTCATTGATTTAGCATCATTTTTATCCATTTGGCGAGATTTTCATTAATTTGGCAACATTTCAGAAAAGTCGCCACGTTGGCGACATTCCTTCAAATTCGTCGCCAAAATCTCGCCAAGCGTTATGCACTAAGAAAAAAGTTATTCTTACAGCAGATAAATGACTATTGGCGTTCAAATATAAACGTATTATTCAAAATATATTTTTTCATGAATGGAACGATCTAGATCCACGAGAATGATGTCATCCAATTTATCGCATGGTATTACATATGAAAAGTGAACATGTTTCTCAATAGGAATTTTTTTTTTTATGTGACTTTTTCATAATTTTTTTTTAAATGTACAATATCTCGAGAACGGTTCATGTTAGCGTTCTAAAATTTATGCCAATCGTTTTCTAATGAAAAATTACATAAGAAATGTCTATTTGCGTAACTTTATTAGCGGTTTTGATTTTTTGACGATTTTTTCAAAATTTCATTCGAAAATTTAGGGGGGTTCTGAACATTCGATTGCGTATAAAAACAATAGGCTTCCAGTGTTTACGGATTGTGATTTTTGTACCAAATTTGGTTCGAATCGGTCCATTCGTTCGTCAGTTATCGTCTCCACAGTCTCACTGACACACACACATACTTTCACACACACACACACACACACACACATACACACACACAGACATCACTTCAAAAATGTTTGATTCGTGATCAGGGATGCTTGAAACGTGCTCTCCCGTCGAAAACTCGAATTCGAATTTTCGACCCCGTCACATTACTTTCCTTATACATTATGTATATAAGGAAAGTAAAAATACTTTGAGTAATACTTTTGTATTTGAATGCCAATAGTAATTTATATGCTATAAGAATAACTTATTTCACCGTCCATAATGCTTGGCGGGATTTTGGCGACGTTTTTAAATTTTGCCAAATTAACGAAAATTTCTCCATATGGATAAAAATGACGCTAAATCAACGGAAATGCCGACTAATTGACGAAAATTCAATATCTTGGAAAGAATAGAAGTATCTACTATAAGAATAACCTATTTTTTACTTTCCTTATATACATAATGTATAAGGAAAGTATTGTAACGGGGTCGAAAATTCGAATTCGAGTTTTCGACGGGAGAGCACGTTTCAAGCATCCCTGATCACGTGTGTGTGTGTGAAAGTGTGTGTGTGTGTGTGTGCGTGTGTGTGTCAGTGAGACTTTGGAGACGATAACTAACGAACGAATGAACTGATTCGAACGAAATTTGGTACAAAAATGACAATCCGTAAACACTGGAAGCTTATTGTTTTTATACGCAATCGAATGTTCAGAACCCCCCTAAATTTCCCAGTGAAATTTTGAAAAAATCGTCAAAAAATCAAAACCGCTTATAAAGTTACACAAATAGTCATTTCTTATGTAATTTTTCATTAGAAAACGATTGACATGATTTTTAGAAAGCTAATACGAACCGTTCTCGAGATACTGTACAGTTTTCAAAAAAATTATCAAAAAGTTATATAAAATAAAAAAAAATATTTCCTATTGAGAAACATGTTCACTTTTCATATGTAATACCATGCGATAAATTGGGTGACATCATTCGCGTGGATCTAGATCGTTCCATTCATGAAAAAAGATACTTTGAGTAATACTTTTGTATTTAAACTCCAATAGTCATTTATCTGCTGTAAAAATAACTTATTTTACAGCAGACTTATTTTTACAGCAACTTATTTTTCCACCCATGACGCTTGACGAGATTCTGACGACGAATTTGACGAAATGTCGCCAACTTGGCGACATTTTTAATTGCTTTCAAAATAACAAAATCTCGCCAAATTGATAAAAATTACGCTAAATCAGTGAAAATGACGACTAATTGAAGAAAATTCAATATCTTGGAAAGAATGTAAGTGTCTACTTACTATAAGAATAACATTTTTTTTTAGCTGTAAAAGTAGTAAATTCATTGCATTATATAAGGAAGGTCATGTGTTGCCCACATCAGATTTTTTTCTACTGTAAAAATAGTAAATTCATTGCATTTTGTAATGAAAATCATGTACTGCCCACATCAGACTTTTTTTTCTTTCCCATGTTATGTAATATAATAAAGTATTGTTTTCACAAAAATTTTCGAAATCGATATTTTGATATCAATATATGTTTTAAGACCTCATGAGCACGTTTTGACTATTTTTGGAGCGATGTCCGTCCGTCTGTCTATGGTCGATTTTTTGTGTACACGATAGCGACCACAAATATTTATGGATTTTCACGAAATTGTATATCCTATACGAAACTTTATATCCGGCTTTGTTATCAAAATATCTAAATCTAGATAGAATATTTTAAAATTCTATCTGAAACTTCGAAATGTATTTAACATTTAATATTTTTTGACATGGCAATATAGGACAAAATTCGGCATAATCATGCATAAAAGGGTTATTTATGTCTCAATGATCACAAGACTTAATAGTTTCAATCATTGTTGTGAAAAATATGCGCGATATAATTTTTACTTTCCTTATAGGCATATAATGTATAAGGAAAGTATTGTGATGGGATCAAAAATTCGAATTCGAGTTTTCGGCAGGAGAGCACGTTTCAAGCATCCCTGAACACGAATCAGACGTTTTTAATAGGATATCTGTGTGTATGTGTGTGTGTGCGTGTGTGTTTCTGTGAAAGTATGTGTGTGTGTGTGTGTGTCAGTGAGCCTGTGGAGACGATAATTGACGAACTAATGGACCGATTCAAACGAAATTTGGTACAAAAATTACAATCCATGAATATTAAAAGCCTATTGTTTTCATATGTAATTGAATGTTCAGAACCCCCTAAATTTTTGAGTGAAAATTTGAAAAAATCATCAAAAAATTAAAACATTTAATAAAGTTGTATAAATAGTCATTTCTTATGTAGTTCTGCATTAGAAAACGATTAAAACAAATTTTAGAACGCTAGCATGAACCGTTCTCGAAATTTTGTACATTTTTCAAAGAAATTATCAAAAAATCATACAAAATTAAAAAAAAATATTACCTATTGTGAAATGTGTTTACTTTTTATAAGTAATATCATGCCATAAATTGGGTGACATCCTGCTTGTGGATCTAGCTAGTTCCATTCATGAGAAAAGGTACTTTAGGTAATACTTTTGTATTTGGACGCCAATAGTCAGTTGTCTGCTACAAGAATAACTTATTTCTCCATCCATAACGCTTGGCGAGATTTTGGCGAAATGTCGCCAACTTGGCGACTTTTTAAATGTTGCTAAATTAATGAAAATGTCGCCAAACGGATAAAGATGACGCTAAATCAATAAAAATGATGACTAGATAATGAAGTAATTATTAAAGTCCTTTAATATATGGACTATATCGCTTATTGAGGATGCTATTAATATTGATGATTGTTGAGCGTTACGCGAAGTATAAGTTAATTGAGTATTTTCAAATAGTTTTGCATGTTGTCATCCTGAAACTCGCCCAATGTACAATTTAACGATAAAAACACAGCGCAGTGGATCTTACACATTACTTTTTTATTGTAAACTAATAAATCCAAATAGTTTTGCATGTTGTCATCCTGAAAATCGCCCAATGTACAATTCAGCGATAAAAACACAGCGCAGTGGATCTTATTTTTTTATTGTATTTATTATTTTTTTATTGTAAACTAATAAATCCACTGTATTATATAAGGAAAGTCATGTGCTGACCACATCAGATTTCTTTTGTTCGTGACGGCATTAGTCTCCCTCGGGGGCAGCAGTGTTTCTTTCAGGCATACCTCTGGGGGGACGAAGTCCCCCGGAGACGAGTAGTCGCCCCCCCCCCCCCGGACGCAATTTATGTTAACCTAGTTTCTAATTATGTGACGTGACATCATTTAGATATATTTATAAAGGACAAATTATAAATTAACCCCCTCTAAAATTTCATTCGCCCCCTCCCCCCCGGCCGAAAAGTCCTGAAAGAAACACTTGGCAAATTACACCCCCCCCCTTCCCACCAAGTAGTACGATGTCGAGTATGGTATAAATCGAACGAGTTTTTCAAGTGAAAGGCAACACGTTATAATTGTCATCATTTGAACCCATGATACAGATTTTCCAACATTTTTCTTGAAAAATTTGAAAAAAAAAACCGAGAGCAAAAGAATCTGATGTGGACAGCACATGACTTTCCTTGCAAACTTATATTCACATTCTCTTTATTTTATGTAAATTTAATTCACTTTTAATTCAATTTTCGTTCTCATTTGATAGATAATTGGACTTATTTTCAAAGGTGGCTTAGAAAAAATACTAAAAAACTAAAATATCTCAAAAACGGCTAGTCCTAGTGTAATGGGGTTGGTCTTATTCTTTTCTTCGTTAGAAACTACGTATTAAACAAGCATTTAATGGATATATTCGGACACACGTAGTTTTCTATTCTAGATTTTGGCAATTTTTGCAGGTCATTCTGCAAAAAAAGACAGGTTATTTTTTACCGAATCGTACCGAAATCTAATAAGCACCAGGCTGTCCCACAAGTGACTATCTACCGAATTTTATGAAATTCGGTCCATTAGTTTTTTGGTTAGAGTGGGTACAAAATCTACACAGACAGACAGACACACAGACACAGACGTCACGCTAAAAATAGTATTTTCGTATTCTAGAGGTTTCGAAACGTGTAGATCCGTCGAAAACTCGAGTTGCGATTTTCGGCGTGATTCCAATACTTTCCCTATATATTGCCATGTATTGTAGGGATAGTAAAAAATGGATTCTGGTATAAGAAAATCAAGTTGAGTTACACTCCAAATAATAATTAAGGCTGCGTTCTCATAATAAAATCATTTAATTATATAATTATTAATTTTTTACATACATAATATAATGTATATGAAAAGTATTGTGACGGTATCGAAAATTCGAATTCGAGTTTTCGACGAAAGAACACGTTTCAAACGTCCCTGAATACGAATCGGTCTTTTTTTTAACACCCCCCAAAATTTTTAAATGAATTTTTGAAAAATCAGGATATGCAATAACGTTAAATAAATAATCATGTTACATATGATTATTTATTCTAAAACGAATAACACAAGCTTCAGAACGCTAACTTGAATGGTTCTCGAGATACTGCATGTTTTTCGAATAAATGTACCTAAGAAACATACATAAACATAAGCAGTAATAAATATCATCAAATTTGTAACACTTGGTGATAAATTTGGCGGCCCATATTGGCGAAATATCTCAAACTTGGCGGACCCTTTAATGTGGCGCCAAATTGACGAAAATGTTGACAAAGTGGCAAAAAATAAAAATGACACCAAACTGATGAAATTATAATTGGCATGTTTTAATATAACGGAGTATATTGCTTAGCGGAAGCAAGTCATCAGCAAAGAGCACCCTCTTCGGAGCCGAGTGCAAAGCTAGATCATCATATTGCTATTGCTATATCTAATGGACATTCTGCATTTTCGATGTATGGTTATGTGTCTAAGACACAGGCACCCCGTAAACATGCGTCTTGGCTTGATATTAGCAATATTTCCAATTGTCAAGCTATAGTTACCAGAAATATAAATTAATTTAGTGCTTCAAAATAATTTTATATTTCTTCATCCAAAAAAAGCGCCAAATGTTAGTGATAGATTTCATCTTTAATAATGCCATGAATCTTATCATAATTCGTATTGAAAGACGTAAAGTAACTTGCATTATGTAAGAAAATTCATGTTCTGCCCAAATTAGATCCCCACCCCACCCCCCACCCAATAGTTCGATTGGAATGAACACTGAACACACCAGGAGACTGGCTGTTTAAAAGAGGTTTCATAGCAAACATGTTCTTTATTAATGGGAATATTATTTCGTCTATAGCAACTGACACTATTTTCCATTTATACAAATTTCTTGTGAGTCCTCAAATCGCATGGACCCACAAAGTCCAAGTTAGCTTAGTCAATTTGTAATTCGGCCCTTGTTGCTACCCTGAAAAAAAACTTTCAAGTAATGACTTTGAGATAATAATGACATGCTGCGAAACATATATACGCATTTTGACCATTCAGGTATATTTTACGCATTCCCAGACACATAACAGAACTGTAATAATTATCATAGAACTGGATGGTAATTAAACAGAATGGATGATAATCCGGATGTTGAAACAAAATAAAAGTCGTAAGGATATATCTTCTAACACCATTTTAGAGCTTTCATTTTCGCATATATTGATCCAATTTCATATTTTTTATAAATTTATTATTTTCCTTATATACATAACGTATAAGGAAAGTATTGTGACGGGGTCGAAAATTCGAATTCGAGTTTTCGACGGTAGAGCACGTATCAAGCATCCCTGATCACGAATCAAACATTTTTGAGGTGATGTATGTGTGTATGTGTGTGCGTGGGTGTGTGTGTGTGTGTGTGTGTGTGTGTGTGTGTGTGTGTGTGTGTATGTGTGTGTCAGTGAGTCTGTGAAGACGATATCTCACGAACGAAATTTGGTACAAAAATCACAATCCATGAATACTGGAAGCCTATTGCTTTTAAACGCAATCGAATGTTCAGAACCCCCTAAATTTTCGAGTGAAATTTCGAGATCATCAAAAAATCAAAACAAATAAAGTTACGCAAATAGACATTTCTTATGTAATTTTTCCTTAGAAAACGATTGACATAAACTTTGAGACGCTAGCATGAACCGTTCTCAAGATATTGCACATGTTTCAAATAAATTTATAAAAAAATCCAATAAATTAAAAAGAAATATATTAACTGCTGAGAAACATGTTCACTTTTCATATGTAATATGAATAACCATGCGATAAATATCCATTCATAAGAAAAGATACTTTGAGTAATAGATTTATATTTGAACGCCAATAGTCATTTATCTGCTATAAAAATAACTTATTTCTCGGTCCATAACGCTTGGCGAGATTTTGACGACGAATTTGGCGGAATGTCGCCAACTTGGCGACTTTTTTAAATGTTGTCGAATTAACGAAAATCTCGCCAAATGGATAAAAATGACGACTAATTAGCGAAAATTCAATATCTTGGAAAGAATATAGGTATCTACTGTAAGAATAACCTATTATTTTGCTGTAAAAGTAGTAAATTCATTGCATTATATAAGGAAAGTTATGTGCTGCCCACATCATATTTTTTTTTCAATTTAATTTCTAAATAAATTGATGATCCTCAGTATAACCACAAATTTAGCTGAACTAAATAAAATCTTATTCCAATGTTTTATATTTATACCAAACTAAATAATTTATAAAAAAATTCTCAAAAGCAATTTTTGCAAAATTTGGGTAACTTGTTGAATAAAATTTTATATCGCTACTATACATTTAATATTTTATCAAGGAGACTGAGTATGCTTCTTGGGGGATCATGTCAGCCTCCTGCCTGACTACGATCTTGTATACAAATGAAAATATTGAATGAGTATTACTTACTGACTAGAGTGGTTTTCATCGGATACTATTCAAGAGAGTAATTTTTCATTTCCTTCATATGGTTCCTTGTCATTTTTAAAATCTGGGTTGCAAACCCCGCGATCTGTCGCATCATCTCTACAATCTATCAAAGGATCATCATCGTCTTCCTCTTTCTTGCTTGTACTTAGGACGAAAATACAGATTGTGACTAGTAGAAGACAAACACCTGCTAAAACACCCAGTGTAGAGTATGCAATAATTTTCGGATTGTTCAACTTGGACTTGAAATAATTAGCAAAATGTTCATTGATTTTTAGGTTGAGATCAACCCAAAGAATGGGGAAAATACCTTTTGGTACATTATAAAGCTGGAAAATACCTTCTATTTGACTGATTTCTACATTTATTTGGAATTTAACAGCAATATCTACGGATATTCCAGATATCGGTTCGACATCAAGATGGGAACCATGCAGGTCATCGTTAGGACTTAATCCATTCACATAATTTAAATAAGATGGATCTGCAAGATGGAAGTGTGGGAATGATATAAATACTGGTGCTCCGAATTGGCATGAACTGACGGATAAAACTCCAGAAGCACGTTCTCCATTGACATCAAAACAATAATTATCAGGATTTTCCGAACCATTGGCAAATAATTGGTAAGTTGGTCTAAAGCGTTTGACAGGAATGTCATAATGCTTTTCATCACCCGTGTAATTGAACG
Source organism: Amaurobius ferox (assembly GCA_951213105.1). Taxonomy (NCBI): domain Eukaryota; kingdom Metazoa; phylum Arthropoda; class Arachnida; order Araneae; family Amaurobiidae; genus Amaurobius; species Amaurobius ferox. The sequence goes on from OX578144.1 coordinate 105,252,173, forward strand.
TCAAGGATCGGCAGAAAATGGTCTGGAAGAACGTGTAGTCTTCTTGATAGCCAACGATGGGAGGTCCAGTTTCGATGTTTGTCCCATTCATCATATTGCAAGTATCTCCTTTCCAAAAATTCAACCGCTCTTGCCCATTCCAATTATTAATTATACCTGCCTTTAACGCATCGTCTACACCAGTAAACACTGTAAACAATCCATCGTTGGTTGCATTTTTTCCATACAACCAAGAGAATTTCCCATCTTGATAAGGTATATTCGGCATTACATGCGGAGCATACTTTATGATAATATCATCATAACCTTCGTAGGTAAGCTCTCTTATGCTTCGTTTAATAATCACCTCTTCACCTACTACTCCGAACATGAATGACAGTGCCGCTCTTATTACTTTTGGATAACTTTTAGCAATATTTGCTGCAATTAGCATGGGTCCATTCAATGTGTATACCACATCGTCTTCAGATCCACTGGACAACTCTGGCACAAAATGGTACGTTCTCACCTCTCTGTATGAAACAGTATTATTTGCATGCCAATGCGGATGTTTCTTAACCCACTTTGATTTGTAGCAGTACGGGCCTACTTCTGTGACATTCAGTGGTTGACTTCCATTCAAGAAATATTCCTTATTTGTAATGTTGAAGAAATAGGCATTCTCATATATAGGTAAAGGTATATCCTCCCATATATCAGCAATAATACTTCCTTTCTTTAAAGTTATTTCTTTTTTCAGAAAACTTTTGTAAATTGTAGGAAATAAAATTATCATCACAACTGAAAATACCAAGATGGGTAGAGCAATCCACAGTGTGATTTTTGCCGCTTTTCTTGTAAAACACCCACACGCCATTGTAGCTGTTTTTGAGTTGCATTTAACGAAACCGTTAAAAGTTTTTTACGCGATATTCCTCGCATGTCGACTTATCTAAAAAATGTGATAAATAGATCACGAGATAAACAGCGAGTAATCGGCTTTCAGTATGATAACTGTGCTCCAACTTCAGCCCCATTGCACAATTCGAATGCGATTATTAGAGAAAAACGTTCTATTCATTTTTGTGTTTTTTGCTTTGCTCATCTTTATACAAGGTGTTTCAAAAATAAAGCATAACCAAATATCTCTTGAACCACTAGTTTACGACGAAAAGTTCCAAATTAAGAAATGTTTCAAATAAAATCCACTTTCAGACTACCGACAGTTATGGTCAAGTTACACGTTTTAGTAAAAAAGTACGAAATTTAAATTTTTATACGGGTCCTTTACGAAGGAAGTTTCAAATTGCTCCTCAACATTTAAAAGCAAATTGCTCCTCAACCATTTAAAGATCTTTTGAAAATAACCGGTTCTCTGAACCGTAAATCCAGTACGGGTCCTTTACGAAGGAATTTCCAATTACCAAATTGTTCCTCATTCATTTAAGGATCTTTTGAAAACAACTTGTTTGTTCTCTAAACCGAAAATCCAATATGGGTCATTACGAAAGAAATTTAAATTAGAAAATTGTTCTTTATTCATTTAAAAATATTTTGAAAACAACCGGTTCTCTAAACCGTAAATCCAATGTGAGTCATTTACGAAGGAATTTCAATAAGCAAATTGTCCCTCAATCATTTACAGATCTTTTAAAAACAAACCAGTTCTCTAAACCATAAATCTAGCATGCAATTTTTAAATTGCAAAATTGGCCGTGAAAAAATTGCTAAAGTTTTAGGACTTAAAACCACTTTGATCCAACCAAAAGAAACAATGAAGAAAACATAGATTTTAGCAGTGGTACAAAAGTTGAAATTCGTTAGATAAAATTTCCATTCAAAAACGCACATGCGTACCAATCTTTAACAAAATTGTTACACACAGCCCCAGTTATCCGTCGAAAACTTTTATGAACAATATCTCGTGTAATTTTGATTGCATGACAATCGAATGTCTACAGTTTGACACATCGAGCTATGAAATATATTTTTACTTTTCCTACAATACATGGTAATGTATAGGGAAAGTATGTATCCACTCTGACTCAAAAGCTAATAGACCGAATTTCATAAAATTTTATAGGTGAGTGACTTGGATGTGACCCTGGTGCTGATTAGTTTTTGGTAGGATTCGTAAAAATAGAACCCGCCTTTTTTTGCGAAATGGCCCGTAAAAATTTCATGTATCCACCCTAGCTAAAATACTAATTGACCACATTTCACAAAATTTAGAAGATAAGTTACTTGTGGGATACTCTGGTGCTGATTAGATTTTGGTACGATTCCGAAAAGAACAACCTGCCTTTTTTTACGAAATGGCCAGCAAAAATCTAAAAAATCTAAGAAAAAAAAAAGATTACGTATGCTCAAATGTATGAATTAAATTCTTGTTTTATACGCAATTTTTGACGAAGAAAAATATATAATACGCTCCATTATACTTTGGGACTTAACCGTTCTCAAAATATTTGAGATTTCTTGTATTTTTGTTACGCCGTTTTTGGAAAAATGTCCAATTACCAAATAAAAACAAAATTGAATTAAAAACGCAAATTTAGTGTTATTTTGTGCAATTAAACTCACTCTAATGAATTACTAAAGAAATAAGGAAAAATGAATTTGAGTCTACAGGGAAAGTCATGCGCTGCCCACATCAGATTTTTATAATTGAAAACTGTTTTATAGGGAGCCAGTATAAAAAGTTAAATGTTGTACTTTTTTTACTAAAAAGCGTTTCATCATGATAAAAATTTGCATGCGATGACAGGTTACCTTAATTAAAGCATTTTACTTTCCCTGCAATACCTGGTAATATATAGGGAAAGTATTGGAATCATGTCGAAAATCGCAACTCAAGTTTTCGACGGATCTACACGTTTCGAGACCTGTAGAATACGAAAATACTATTTTTAGCGTGAAGTCTCTGTGTGTGCCTGTGTGTCTGGTTGTGTCTGTCTGTGTGTCTGTTGTGTCTGTCTGTGTGTCTGTATGTCTGCTCAATGAATGTATCCACTCTAACTAAAAAACTGATAGACCGAATTTCATAAAATTTGGTAGGTAAGTCACTTGGGTGAGACCCTGGTGCTGATTAGTTTTCGGTAGGATTCGTAAAAACAGAATCCGCATTTTTTTGCAAAATGGCCCGCAAAAATTTCATGTATCCACTCTCGCTAAAATACTAATTCACCAAATTTCACAAAATTTGGCAGATAAGTTACTTGTAGGATACTCTGGTGCTGATTAGATTTTAGTACGATTTGGAAAAGAACAATCTGCCCTTTTTTACGAAATGGCCCGCAAAAATATCATGTATCCACCCTAACTAAAATACTAATTGACCAAATTTCACAAAATTTGGTAGATGCGTTACTTGTGGGAGACTCTGGTGCTGATTAGATTTTGGTATGATTCGGAAAAGAACAACCTACCTTCTTTTACGAAAAGGCCCGCAAAAATCGCCAAAATCTAAAAAAAAAATACTACGTATGTTCAAATGTATCAATTAAATTATTGTTTTATACGCAATTTTTGACAAGGTAAAGAATATAACACACTCCATTATACTTTAGGACTAACCGTTCTCAAGATATTTGAGATTTCTTGCATTTTTGTTACGCCGATTTCGCAAAAATGTCCAATTACCAAATAAAAACAGAAATGGAATTAAAAATGCAAATTTAGTGTTATTTGGTGCAATTAAACTCAATCTAATGAATTATTAAAGAAATAAAGAGAATATGAATTTGAGTCTGCAGGGAAAGTCATGTGCTGCTCACATCAGATGTTCTTTAATTGGAACCATGGGCTTATAACCCATCGTTCAAGATATATTAAGTTGGGCAATCTTTTGGAAGCGATTGTTGTTTCACACCCATTGACTTCTTAATATCCAGCCAATGACAACTTGGAAGGAATCAGGTGTATGATTTATACATCTGGAAGAGTTTAACAGAACCAAAAATTTTAGCTTTGCTTTGCCTACAATGTATAGTATATGTAATGGGATAAAATTGTGCGTTCAAAAATCTAACTCTCAGTTTTGGGCGGATTTAGGGAATTTGGACATTTGGGGGATCCCGGAATATGTTCGTATGTACCATTTCTTCAATGATGTATATACACAGGGAAGACAAGTCCTTATGCACCCCCAATAACTTTGTAGGGAAAAGTCCATAAGTGTGCACATTAGATATATCTGTAATAAAGCGACTCTGCCCGATCGAACAAAATGGTTACAGCGCCCCTAACGGAGAATTTAAAAAGTTAAGATAACGAACTTTGCAGCAAAAAGAGATAAATAAAAATGACTATTTACAAAGTTGTATAGAATTGTCTAATTAATAGGAATCGACACCAGAAACAAACGAGACACGTATACAGAACGCAATAAATCAAAACGACGTATCATAAGGTATAACACGGTGACATCTGCAATGCTTCTTCTTCTTCTTCGACCCAGACCGTCCGACCTACCAGAAAGGTGTAAGGTAACTGTTTGGACGGCCGGGAAGTGCCACCCAATTTAGACCGGAACCCAGTGGGGGAGGCATCCACAGGGAGCGTACCCTCCTTCCCCTACCACCAACCTCTCGGAAAGACTTACGGACCCACATGTTTAACGTGATCGTACTCCGCGTGAACACGGCGGCAGTTTGGGCAGTGGCTGGAATCGAACCCGGGCCTACCGAGTGCAACTCCAGCGCGCTAACCACAGGGCTACCGCGCCCTCATCTGCAATGCTTGTCGAAGTTTGCGGTAATATACTTTCTCGAATTCAAATGTGTATTATCTCTGAAGGAGGAAATTTAAATGAGGCTCTATATCTGTATTTAACAGCGAATGACAGTATTTAACAGACGCTAGCACTCGCCGTCATCCGGACATTGCAAACTGAATAGTTTTTTAAATGAAAAATAAATAAATTAACACATATGCTCATTATTATCAAATTTAAGGAAACTTTGTGTGTGCATTCCAGCCGAAGTGGATTGACATTATGTTTAGGAGTTATCATAAGTTGTTCTCGAGATATTGAGGATTTTATATTCCGCAATAGGGAACAATAATGTCAAAGTCCAGGTATTTTCCAAAGTATTTATAAACTATTTCAATACATTGTTTTTAAATATTAAGTCAAGTAAAAGTATAAAGCGCATATACTTAAATTACTCCCTTTTACTACTTGCATATAACTTAAATGTTCATGAAAATTTGTGAAATTGTGTTGAAGATTAGTCTTTACAATTTAATTTAATCTGAGTAATTTTCCAAAAACGAATACATTTTTATGACGAAATATATTCGTCTTGAAGAAATAATTCTGGAACTGGAGCACCTAAAAAGTCTAAATGTGGTACATTTTAATTTTTAGGATATTGAATGTTATCCGGCTAGACCTGGCGGGCCCAGGTCGAGCTAGCTGGATAACATTCAATATCCAAAAAATTAAAATATACCACAAAAGAAAACAACGTACCCCACTTAGATTTTCTAGATGCCCCGGTTCTAATTCCTCCAAAACGACCTATTTCTATGGCAGCCGGAGGAAGGGCAAGCCCTATAGGGTTCGAAATCCAAAAATTAAAATATATCACAAAATACGACATATCAAATTTGGACTTTCACTTCCATTACATTACAAATATATAAAGTTGAAAAATATCACTAATGTCTAAATTTATAATTTATAATATCAACATAATAAAAATGGCATTCAGGCTAGTTGCAAATATTCGAAGGAAAAAAAAATATGGATACTAAATCTTACCTTTTACCGTTTTATTGTAAAAATATTTTTAAAAATTTGCATTTGTTATGCTATAACATGCATATTTGGGTCTTTAATATTTTTTATTGAATTTGTGATAACCAATGGTTGTCTATCTCTCTCAACTTCTTTGATGGCACTTTTAGCAAGCTTTTTTACGTCCTAAAGATCTAAAATTTGGTACACAGTTTAGTCCAGTAGAACATATAGTTAAAAATAAGTGGCAAATTCGCTTCTATATATAGAAAATAAAAGAGAAAATTTCTAACACGTTATGCGACTCATGGCGAGATATGAATAAAATATTTTATTTAAAATACGAAACCTTTATATTTACTTGATTATGCCTCAAAAATAATTGAAACAATAAATTGTATTAATGTAAATAATTAAGTACGGGAACATAATCATCGTAAGTAACGTTTGTCATTAAAATTAAATTATAAATTTACGTGTATAATATCAAATCTCTATTATGATCTAAATATACTATAATGTAATATAATGCAAACTTAGGCCATACGATAAATATTATGTAATTTTATTAAATTGATATTTAATCTACATATATATAGGAAGGGAGAGAAAAAAATATAGTTCTCCAATTAGTAAGCATTAGCAAAATGTGTAATATAAGCAAGATGTCTAAATAAAAGCTTTTATTGCATATTTTAAAACAGTAGAAGAATGTAATCCTTGGAATTATAATAGCAAATATTGAAATCAATGCAAATTATAAAATCATAAACCATTTTGAATTAATAATATTTTAAAAGCAATCAATTTCCAGCAAGTTAGTAAAATCTTTGAATAAAATTAAAAGTTGATTTTATATAAGAAACTACTTTACCCGTGTAGTAATTGTTGTACATTAACAATGGCAAATACTTGACAAATACTGAGGGGGGGGGGGAGCAAGAATATCAAAGTCCATGTATTTTCTAAAGTATTTATAAACTATTTCAATACATTGTTTTTAAATACTAAAATCAAGTAAAAATATAAAGCGTATATATTTGAATTACCCCCTTTTACTACTTATATATAACTTAAATGTATATGAAAATTTGTGAAATTGTGTTGAAATTTAGTCTTTACAATTTAATTTAATCTGAGTAATTCTACAAAATCGAATAGATTTTTATGGCGGAATATACTCATACTCGTCTTGAGGAAATAATTCTAGAACCGGAGCATCTAGAAAGTCTAAACGCGGTATATTTTAATTTTTTGGATATTGAATGTTATCCGGCTAGCCCTGGCGGGCCCAGGTCGGGCTAACTGGATAAGATTCAGTATCCAGAAAATTAAAATATACCACAAAAGACAGCGATGTGCCACATTTAGACTTTCTAGATGCCCCGGTTCTAGAATTATACATCCAAAACGTGCAATGTCTATAGCAGACCTAGGAAGGACAAGCCCTATAGGGTTCGAAATCCAAACATTAAAATATATCACAAAATACGACATATTTGGACTTTCACTTGCATTACATTACAAATTTCTTCAAGTTGAAAAATATCACTAATGTCTAAATTTAAAATTTATAATATCAACATAATAAAAGATGACATTCAGGCTAGTTGCAAATATTCGAAGAAAAAAAGTTATGGATACATAAATTTATTGGTATACATAGTGTAATGCAATTATTCTCATTACTTTGAAACATTTTATCACATTCCAGCAAAACTTACCTTTTGCCGTTTTATTGTAACAGTATTTTTAAAATTTTTCATTTGTTATGCTATAGCATGTATATTTTGGTCTTTAAAATTTTTTATTGAATTTGTCATGACCAATGGCTGTCTGTCTCTTTCAACTTCTTTGATGGCACTTTCAGCATGCCTTTTCTACGCCCTAAAGATCTGAAATTTGGTACACAGCTTAGTCCAGTAGAACATATAGTTAAAAATGAGTGGCAAATTCGCTTCTATATATAGATAATAAAAGAGAAAATTTGAAAAAGTTATGCGACTCATGGCGAGATATGAATAAAATATTTTATTCAAAATACGAAAACCTTTACATTTACTTGATTATGCCTCAAAAATAATTGAAACAATAGATTGTATTAATGTAAATAATTAAGTACAGGTACATAATCATCGCAAGTAACGTTTGTCATTAAAATTAAATTAAAAATGTACGTGTATAATATAAATATAAACCAAATCATATCTCTATTATGATCTAAATATACTATAATGTAATATAATTCAAATTTAGGTCATACGATCAATATTATGCAATTTTATTGAATTGATATTTAATTTACATATATATAGGAAGGGAGAGATAAAAATATAATTCTCCAATCAGTAAACATTAGCAAAATGTGTAATGTAAGCAAAATGTATAAATAAAAATTTTTATTGCATATTTTAAAACAGTAGAAGAATGTAACCCTTGGAATTATAATAGCAAATATTGAAATCAATGCAATTTATAAAATCTATAAACCATTTGGGATTAATCATATTTTAAAAGCAATCAATTCCCAACAAGTTAGTCAAATCTTTGAATAAAATTAAAAGTTCAGATTTATTATAAGAAACTAATTCACCCGTGTAGTAATTGTTGTATATTAACAATGACAAATACTTAAAACGTCAAAATAAGGCTAAATTAGTTACAAACATCAGAACCAATATCCAATATTCCATTCAAGAAATAAAAAGTAAAAGTGTTAAATTGCTTTTAACTGGCTATTAATGTTAAGATATTCACAATTTTTAATCTATCTAAGACACTCGAAATCAATTTTCAACAAGATAGTGAAATCCTTGAATAAAACTAAAAGTTTAGATTTTACATGGGAAACTAATTACCCGTGCAGTAATTTAATAATGGCGAATATTTAAGACGTCAAAATAAGGCGACAATTGCTAAATTTATTGAAAACATCAGAACAAATATAATTTCAGGAAATAGAAATTTAAAGAGTTAAATTATTTTTAATTGGCTATTAATATTCTCTAATAAATTTATAATTTTTAATCTGTCTAAGATTTAATCTGTCTAAGACATTCACAATTTTTAATCCGTCTAAGATATTCCCAATTTTTAATTTGTCTAAGACATTCACAATTTTTAATCCGTCTAAGATATTCCCAATTTTTAATCTAAGACATTCACAATCAATGTTCAATAAGCTAGTAAAATCTTTGAATAAAATTAAAAGTTCAGATATTATATGAGAAGCTAATTTACCCGGTAGTAATTATATATAAACAATGACAAAAATTTTAAAAGCCATAATAAAGAAATTGCTAAATTAGTTACGAATATTAGAACAAAATACAATTTTAGGAAAAAAAATAAAAGGTTAAATTATTTTGAACTGGCTATTAATGATCTAAGATATGCACAATCAATTTTCAACACGCTAGTAAACTATTTGAATAAAATTAAAAGTTCATATTTTATATGAGAAACGAATTTACCCGTGTAGTAATTTAACAATGATAAATATTTAAAACGTCAAAGTAAGGCAATTGCTGAATTAATCACAAACATCAGAACAAATAAAATTTCAGAAAATAAAAAATAAAAGGGTTAAATTATTTTTAACTGGCTATTAATGCTATCCAAGACATTCACAATCAATTTTCAACACTCTAGTAGAATATTTGAATAAAATTAAAAGTTCAAATTTTATATGAAAAACGAATTTATCCGTGTAGTAATTTAACACCCATGAATATTTAAAACGTTAAAGTAAGGCAATTGCTATATTAATCTCAAACATCAGAACAAATAAATTTTCAGGAAATAAAAAATAAATAGATTAAATTATTTTTAACTGGCTATATAACACATTCATTTTTTTTTAAATTTGTAATTTAAAATAATTGTAATAACTTAGTAACTGTAGATTGATTAGGGAACCAAAAGTTCTTTGCTCTTATAAAACGTACACATGCATTCAAATTTCATCTCTTACCCTATATCTTCACTTGATAGTTTTGTTATGAAACATTCAGGTTCCTACATTAACTTTAGAAGCAGAACCGATTTTATGCCTTTTGGCAACTTTCATTGATTTCACTTCAACATATGCCTTTTCCGGTGCCGATTTTGGGACAGTTTCAGATTTAGAATTATTGAAAACACAATAAATTTCATTAGCCGTAACAGCATTAGCCGTAACTGCATTAGACTCTTGTTTCGGATTAGAGTTGCTGAGAATATTTGCGGAGATTTCATTGATAGCTCCAGAATTCGTCGCAGAAAAAGATACCTTACCTCTCCCAAGCAGGGGATCTTCTTCACTGTTTTCAAATCCATAGGCGTCAAAATCTTTTACTTTTACTAGCATCCAAAGCGAGACGAAAAACATCACGATAGAAATTACCATCAATCCACTAATAGCAATATGGGCTATAACTCGCGGCATGTAAATTTCGTGCTTCATGGTGTGTATTAAATCATCGGTGAGTTCTGCCGACATTTCAACCCAAAAAATCGGATATACTCCAGGAGAAACATTTTTAAATGCTGAAAGATATTCCACAGGTTCCATTTTCATGTTTATTTGCAATTTAATAGATAGATGAATCGTTATTCCGCTCAAAGGTTCGACATCTATATGAGAACTGTGGTTGGTCCTGTTTGGATTTAGTCCATTGATATTGTCTAAGTACACCGTATCTGCGAGGTAAAAATGTGGAAACGATATGACGATTGGCGCTCCAAACTGACAAGGACTGACATCTAAAACCCCAGATTCCAGTTCTGGATCTATTTCGAAACAATAATTATCCGGATTTGATCTGGAGAAAATTTCGAAGGTGTTTTCGAATCGTTCAGATGTGATTTCCCAGTGAATCCTCGTCCCGGAGTGTTTGAAAGTCAGTGATCTGCAAAATATGGGCTGAAAGAAAGTGTATTCTGTTTGGTTGTCATGTATTGGAGGACTGAACTCAGCATTGGTACCGTTGATCATATTGCAAAATCTATCTTTCCAGAAAGGCAACTGAGATTCACCTTTCCATTTATCGATTACGTTCAAATTTCTGTGATCGCTTACACCACTGAATACATTAAACATTCCTTCATCTGTACCATTCCGGCCATACAACCAAGAAAACTTGTTCTTTTTAAAAGGGGTGTCTTTCCTAAAATACTTGCTGAACCTAATTATAAGATCACTATAACCACCAAAGGTCAGTTCTCTAATTGTTTTTCTAATGACCAGTTTCTCGTGGATTAATCTGAATATTTTGTCAGCACCTTTTCTGTAACTTGATCCTTGATCTTTTAAGAAGTCCGCTGCCATGATCAATGGCCCATTCAGGGAGAATATTTTATCATCTTCACCTCCCACTGATTCTTCCGGAACAAAATCATAAGTCTTCACTTCTCTGTATGAAACTGTTCCGTTTTTATGCCACTTGATATCCGTTTTCTTCCAATGGCTTCTATACGTATAAGGACCAACTTCTTCCACATCCAGGATTCCACCATCCTCCATGTACTGCTCAGAATTCGTTATATTGAAGAAATACAGCCGCTGGTAAATAGGTAAAGGCAAATTTTTCCATATGTCATATATGAATGATTTTTCAACAAAGTTTGTCTCTTCCTCTATTTTCTTTTGATACATGGTTGGGAAAAGTAGAAGGAAGGTTACGCCCAACAAGAAAAGAATTGCTGAAACTGTAAGTATCAAAAGTAATAAATTCCTCTTTATCGACATAATGCAAGGCACTTAATGTAACTAAATATAAACAGTCTAAAAGGAGTTTTGGCATGGAACAGAACGCTATCAAGTTAAGTTAAAAGATCTACTCGCATTCACTATCTGGTTTTATTTAGTTAAGGAAAGCCTAGATATTGAATCTAGCGACTGAGCCTTTAAATGCTTAGTCAGAGGCGATAAGAGTACAATAATGCGAATGGGTATAATATTAGAAGGTTAGCTTTAATTTATGAAGGTTAACACGTATTTAATCCTTAACTTGTGCGGTGGATTTTTAGTCACGTAACTTGTAAGGTGTGATTTCGCAAACCCATTTCTGGACCAATTAGTAATGCTAATTGTTTTAATAAGTAGTTAAATGGTAACCTAAATTTCTAATAAACTTTATTTATATGAACATTAAATAAATATAGTTGAATTTATTTTTAATGGGGACTGAAAAAATATCCTCCAAATACATTTTCGTGGGGTTTGTTAAACCCCACAAAAGTATAATTTGACTTTTTTACAAGTTACGGTAAAGAGTCTATGTTAAGCATCAGTATATTGAAGTCTGAGCTAGTCATTTGACTTTTATTTTAGGATTTTTCCAGATTACAATTATTTCTACCATATTACTAGACTATTTAAAGCCAATCTGATGTGAGTAGCACATGACTTTCCCTGCAAAAACCAAATTCAATTTTTCTTTATTTCATTAATAATGCATTAAATTGAGTTTAATTGCAATAAACAACACGCATAATTAATTTAAATTACATTGAATTTAACTTTTAATTCAGATTTCGTTTTCATTTGGTAACTGGACTTATTCTCAAAACCGAAGTAAAAAATGCAAAAAAAAAAAAAATAATAATAATAATAATAATAAAACATAAATACCTCGAGAACTACTAGTCATAGAGTAATGGGGCAGGTCTTTTACCCTTTTTATCGTTAAATTACATATAAAACAAGCATTTAATGGGTGAATTTGAAAATATGTAGTATTTCATTTTAGATTTTGACGATTTTTACGGGCCATTTCGTAAAAAATCTGATGTGGGCAACACATGACTTTCCTTATATAATGTAATGAATTTACTACTTTTACAGTAAAAAAATAGGTTTTCCTTATAGTAGATACTTATTTCCAAGATATTGAATTTTCGACAATTAGTCGTCATTTTCATAGATTTAGCGTCATATTTATCCATTTGGCGAGATTTTCGTTAATTTGGCAACATTTAAAAAGTCGCCAAGTTGGCGACATTCCGCCAAATTTGTCGCCCAAAATCTCACCAAGCATTACGGACGGAGAATTAAGTTATTTTTATAGCAGATAAATGACTATTGGCGTTCAATTACAAAAGTATTACTTAAAGTATCTTTTCTCATGAATGGAACGAGCTAGATCCACGAGAATGATGTCACCAAATTTATCGCATGATATCACATATAAAAAGTGAACATGTTTCGCAACAGTTAATATTTTTTTTTAATTTATGGGATTTTTGATAAATTTATTTGAAAAATCTGCAACATCTCAAGAACGGTTCGTGCGAGCGTTCTAAAGTTTATGTCAATCGTTTTCTAAGGGCAAATTACATAAGAAATGATTATTTGCGTAACTTTATTAAAGGTTTTGATTTTTTGATGATTTTTTCAAAATTTCACTCGAAAATTTCGAGGTGTTCTGAACGTTCGATTACGCTTAAAAATAATATACTTCCAGTATTCACGGATTGTGATTTTTGTTCCAAATTTCATTCGAATCTCTCCTTTCGTTCGTGAGATATCGTCTCCAAAGACTCACTGACACACACACACAGTCATCACCTCAAAAATGTTTGATTCGTGATCAGGGCTGCTTGAAACGTGCTCTTCCGTCAAAAACTCGAATTCGAATTTTCGACCCCCGTCACAATACTTTCCTTACACATTATGTATATAAGGAAAGTAATAAAAGCGAGTTCTTCTTTTCCGAATCATACCAAAATCTAATCAGCACGAGAGTATGACATGTGATATATATACCAAATTTTGTGAAATTTGGTCAATTAGAGTTTAGCTAGAGTGGATACATGAGATTTTTGTGGACCATTTCGCTAAAGGGGCGGGTTCTTTTATCTCGAATCATATCAAAATCTAGTCAGCACCAGGGTCACACACAAGTGACTTGTCTATAAAATTTTATGAAATTTGATTCATTAGTTTTTGAGTTAGAGTGGATACATACATTGCACAGACAGGTAGATACACAGACACAGAAACACACACAGACGTCACGCTAAAAATAGATTTTTCGTTTTCTAAAGGTGTCGAAACGTATATATCCGTCGAAAACTCGCGTCGCGATTTTCGACATGATTCCAATACTTTCCCTAAACATTACCATGTATTTTCAGGGAAAGTAAGAAAGCGGTCTCAAATATAAAGTAACCATTAAATGAATTTCTTCCAATAAATTCAGAAAAAAGTGAATCACAAATATTTACTGAATGTTTGAAAGCGGAAACATTAACATTGCTAGGAATAATGGATTTCGCAAATGGTTTCTTGTTTATTCATCGAATACGTAGCCGTGTATGTATATAATGACCCACTAAATAATAGAGAATATTTATAAGACAATAAACGACTTTCTGCTGTTCTAAAATTTTTCTTTATTATCCCTCGAATGTAAAACATATTTATGAGATTAAGCATTTGGGAAGTAAGGAGCCGAGCTATTTATTAAAAGATTCGCAGTTCAAAGTATTAAATATAGAGAATAAGTTTATGAAATATGTATTACTTTCTTTAATACATAGTATAATGTATTAAAGAAAGTTTTAATGAAAGTGTTGTGACTGTGTGTGTGTGTGTGGGTCGATAACTCGAATGAATTTTCGATGGAAGCGCACGCTTCAAACATCTCTGAACACGAATTCAACGTTTTTGAGTAATGTCTGTGTATGTGTATGTTTATGTATATATGTATGTTACTGTGTGTGTCTGTTGTAGTATATTAGTACGTATGTATGTTACTGTGTGTATGTTAGTGAGTATGTTAATGTGTGTGTATGTTAGTGTGTATGTTAATATGTATGTATGTTACTGTGTGTGTATGCTAATATGCATGTATGTTACTGTGTGTGTATGCTACTGTGTGTGTTAATATGTATGTATGTTACTGTGTGTGTGTATGTTACTGTGTGTGTGTATGTTACTGTGTGTGTCTGTTGTATATTAGTACGTATGTATGTTAATGTGTGTGTATGTTAGTGTGTATGTTAATATGTATGTATGTTACTGTGTGTGTATGCTAATATGCATGTATGTTACTGTGTGTGTATGCTACTGTGCGTGTTAATATGTATGTATGTTACTGTGTGTGTGTATGTTAGTATGTACGTATGTTACTGTGTCTGTTGTATATTAGTACGTATGTATGTTACTGTGTGTATGTTAGTGCGTATGTTAATGTATGTGTATATTAGTGTGTATGCTAATATGCATGTATTTTACTGTGTGTGTATGCTAATATGCATGTATGTTACTGCGTGTGTATGCTAATATGCATGTATGTTACTGTGTGTGTTGATATGTATGTACTATGTATGTTACTGTGTGTGTATGTTAGTGTGTATGTATGTTACTGTGTGTGTCTCTGTGCACGTTAGTATGTATGTATATTAGTATATATGTATGTTACTGTATGTGCATGTAGTGTATATGCATGTTACTATGTGTGTCTGTGTGTACGTCAGTGTGATGTATTCGTTACTTCTGTAAAGTGATATCTCACGAACAAATGAAGCGTTCCTAAAAACATGTCGTACGCATATTACTGCCGGAGAATACTGGAAACCTGTTGATTTTAAAAGCGATCAAATATTCAAAAAGCACTTAATTTTGGAATTAATTTTCTAAAAATCATAAAATATCAGAATCTTCAATAATGATACGAAGATTATCAATTCATGCATAAGTTTTCATTAGAAAATGAATGATATAAATTTCAGAATTATATCATTAACTGTCCTATTCAACGAATTTCGAATAATTTTTTGAAGAAATCCTTAAAAATATCAGAATCTGTCAAACTTTTAAATAAATAACTATTTTTTCATAAGCAATATTTCACTAGATACCGAAAGACACAAACTTTAGAACGCTAACACGCGCCGTCCTCGAGATATTGCACTATTTTCAAGTAAATTTATCGAAAGAATTAAATACAATTTAAAAGTAGTATAATCGTCAAATATATTCATTTTACACATATAATATTATGCTACACATCTGTTAACATAATTCGCGGGGATCTAGTTCGTTCCATTCACGAGAGGAGATATTTTTTTATAATAGTTTTGCATTTTGAAGTCGAAGAATTCGCCGGTAATCAATTCACTTCACGCGATAGTAAATGAATAGCAACTACAATTTGATGTAGATTTTGCATGAGAGTATGAATGAGTCACTCTGTTTGAACTCCTATTTCACTAGATCATACAAGTCTATGCACCGTGCTAACGTTCTAAAGTTTATGTCAATCGTTTTCAAATGAAAAATTACATGAGAAATGTCTATTTGCGTAACTGTATTAATGGTTTTGATTTTTTTGATGATTTTTTCAAAATTTCACTCGAAAATTTAGGAGTTTCTGAACATTCGATTGTGTTTAAAAACAATAGGCTTCCAGTATTCAAGGATCGTAATTTTTGTACCAAATTCCATACGAATCGCTCCATTCGTTCGTGAGATATCATCTCCACAGACTCACTGACACACACACACACACACACACACACACACACACACAGACATCACCTCAAAAATGTTCGATTCGTGATCAGGGATGCTTGAAACGTGCTCTCCCGTCGAAAACTCGAATTCGGATTTTCGACCGCGTCACAATACTTTCCTTATACATTATACTCTGTATATAAGGAAAGTAAAAATTCAGTTGTTTCGTTCAAAATTTTTCTCAAAATTAAAATATATTTATAGAAAATGGATGGTTTTAGCAGTGCTCTGTCTAGTGAAGGCGAAAGTTAAATATATATGTGAAAACAAAATATAGTATACGTATCAATGTAACGAGAATGACAGCTTAATAAATCAAAATTGTCAAAGAAAAGTTTAAATAAATCGTATGAAATCATTCTTAGATATGTCATTTCTTATATTATCACTTCTATTGTTCCTTAAAATTTTATTAATATCCAAATACAATTCTTTTATTCCAACAATTTTATTTTAATCATGACCAAGAATTGCGATAGCCCCCAAAATTTTTTTTAAATTTTTTATTGCACTTTGCTAAAACCTTGTAACTTAATAAATTGTACTGCAATATTTCATCACCGATAAAGTCATCAAAAGCATCAAATTCAATTTATGCACACATATATGCAATATTAATTCAGCATCCATAACCATCGGAGCGTTTAAAAACTCATCCTACTAGTCATTCACGTTATTATCAGATGCATCACGGTTGATACCTTGGTTATCTGGTTACTCACGTAAAAAGAAGGGGGTTTCTTTCTCCCTCCACGGGTTACTCACTCAATAGACAAAATCTGATATGGGCAGCACATGACTTTCCCTACAGACTCTTATGAGCGTTCTCTTTATTTCTTCAATAATTCATTAAATCGAGTTTAATTGCACAAAATAACACCCATAATTATTTCACATTACACTGAATTTGCACTTTTAAATCCGTTTTCATTCGGCAACTCCGTTCCGTTAATTTCCGTTTTCATTCGGCAATTGGACTTATTTTCAAAGGTGGCGTAGCACATTGCGAAAAACTAAAATATCTCGAGAATGGTTAGTCTTAAAGTAATAGGGTTGGTCTTTTTCTTTTCGTCGTCGAAAATTACGTGTAAAACAAGCTGTTGATTGATATATTTGAGCATAAGATATTTAAGCACAATTTTTGCGGGTCATTTCATAAAAAAGCAGGTTATTTTTTTTAAATCATACTAATCATCTAATCAGCACCGAATAATCGACAAGTGACTTATTCACCAAATTTTGTGAAATTGGGTCAGATAGTGCTTTAGCTAGAGTGGATACAGACATTTTTGGGAGGGCCATTTCGAGGACCAAAAAAGACAGGTTCTTTTATCCCGAATTGTGCTCAAATCTAATCAGCACCAGGGTAACTCACACGTGACTTATTTATAAAATTTTATGAAATTCTGGAAATTAGTTTTTGAGTGGATACACACCTATTTCATATCCTTGGTATTTTACATTTAAACTCTTTGAATACATATATATATATATATATATATATATATATATATATACATATAAAGCTTCGGCAGATGATAATTAGCCGAATATTTCAGCAATGAAACTGTAATTTCATGACCACCTGTAATTGTGGTTTTTCTTATCAATTTAAATCAAATTATCAATCAAATAAGCAAAGTTTACTTAATGTTTTACAATGTAGGGCGGACAAAATAGTTTCAGACCCTCCAGAATCCCCCTGGTGACCCAGAAAGCTGAAACCATGGAGTTAGGGGGAAAAACATAAAATTCCTATGGATGAAAAGCTTGAAAATGCAATAACACTTTATGAATTATATCTATGTGTTGCTAGTGGTAGTAAAGCTCCCTTTGTTTCCCTTTTACACAATAGTGAGACATATAGTATTGAGTGTACGTATTTTTGATTATTTTTAAATTAAAATTACTAATTATCAGTATAATTAATCACAATTTTTTCACAATTATAGGACAGAGTTCAGAATATAGACAGATAAAAACAAAAAAGCTCAATCATGCATAAAACATTTATTATGAAACTCTTTCTAACTGAAATGTAATTTTATTTAAATAGCTCTAAAATTTAATACATTCAGCCATAATATATTTTAAATTATCACAAGTACTACAATAATTTATTTTACTTGGAAACTTAAAACTTCATTAAAAAAGACACAACTTTAAAATCATCTGCATGCCTATGTAAAACCAATGAGAACACCATTCATATCACTTATATTCCAGACTGCACAGCTAAATAATTTTGCGAGAAATACTTATATAACTCATATGACAGTCGCTTGATTTGTCTACATTCTGCATGCTATAAAAATTGGACTTCGTTTTAGGAAAAATCAAAGATTAGTGATCATTTAAAATAAAAAATATTGTAATTATGTTGGCACAGAATTTAGATACACAGATAATATGTAAAAATAAAGCGATTTTATGATAGATGCAATACTAAATAAAATTTGAAAAAATCTTCAAATATCACGATTTTTACGCAGGGGAGAGAAATGGATAACATATATTATTTTGAAATGAGTCACTTGATCTCTTCATATAATATGGGTGTAATTATTATTTTAATTTTTATTTAAAAAACTGTATACATTTCTGAATATTTTTTTTACACATTTTACGTGATAATTTGAATATTTATTAAAGTTTTCGAAGGAATTTGTGATTTTTAACTCCGCTTAAAAAATGTTTGAAAAATTAGGTACCATTTCAATTTGTTTCACTTTTTCAACCCGGGTTCAATCCAAAGCAAAATGGGTGATATTATTCATTTTCATTCCCATATATCCCACAGACCGTCTCAATAACATACTAACATTTATTTTTGATAAAGTAATTTTTACGGCAGTTATCGTACTAACGGACAGACAGAGAAACAGAATGAACAAAGTCATAAACACTTTTCAACTATGTTGGAAAGTGTTAACAAGAAAGTTCAATCATGCTTAAAGCATTGATTATGAAACACTTTTCAACTTCAATGCAATTTTATTTAAACATCTCTAAAATGCAATACATTCCTAAGTAATATATTAAAACTTATCACAATACTACATTAATTTATTATATTTGAAAACTTAAACCTTCATCGAAAAAAATGAATTTCATTCAAATGACGGCATTGAAATATAAATTGCCTGGTTTTAACATCTCTAAAATGCTATACATTCCTCGGTAATGTTTTTAAAATCATAATACTATAATAATTTATTATATTTGAAAACTTCACCGAAAATATTGACATTCATTCAAATGACGTCATAGAAAAAATAACACGCCTGGCTCGCTCTATAAATGCAGCATTTCATTCATAACATTTTCCCAATCACTCACATTCGTCACAGTACTAAAATAATTTATTTTATTTAAAAACTTAAGACCACGGAGCTACAAGTAATTAAACTCTATTCTTAAAACTTCATCGAAAAAAATCATCCTTCTCTTTGTGAAATCAATGAATATTTCATTCATATCAGCTATGCAGACTCCATGAGCTAAATACTTTTGCGTTAAAAAAATACAGCAATTCTTATACAACGCATCCTACATATTTTGCTGTTTAGATTTTACATAAGTGAAAAATAGGCTTCGTTGAAGAAATAATCAAATTTGGATGATCATTTAAACTCAAATATATTGTCACTGCGCTGTTTCAGTATGTACAGTATTGTGGCAATTAATTGAGAAATGTCATTTTTTTCGTTTTATCACACGTGAGCTTAGGAAGAAGCACTCCAAATTAGCTCAGAGTTCAAATTGCAGTTATTATCAAAGTAGCAGGTGTTCGTATGCACCTGGTAAGGAGCAGGTGTTCAAATTCCTCCGCCAGGTGGCAGGTGTTCCGCAGTGGTAGTTTCTCAGTTGTTGCGGGGCTCATTAGCGTCATGGATATCAGCGCGGAAACACGTGCTAAAGTGATTGCGCTTAGAGAACACACTTCTAAGACGTTCGAGGAAATAGGTAAAATATGTGGAGTGAGTACAGCAAGTGTCGGGAGGATCTGGAAGCGGTTTCAGGAAACAGGAAATGCTGGAACCAACCGCTCTGGAAGATGCGGCCGAAAAAGATCAACTTCGATTCGTGACGACAAAACTTTACATCGAATGAGTGTTAAAAATCCTCGATTAACCAGCTTTGACCTGTCTAAGTCCATGGTGGCAGCTGGTGTTGATATTGCACCTTCAACAGTGCGATACAGGCTGTTCGAACGCGGACGGAGAGCACGTCGACCGTACAAGAAGCAGCTTCTGACGCTTCGCATGAAGAAAAAAAGGTTGGAATGGGCACGGAAATACAAAACATGGACTGGGAGAAAGTTCTCTTTTCTGACGAAACACATTTTGTGGTTCAGGGATTTAGATCTATGTTCGTGAGAAGGAGCCAAGGAGAACCTCTCAATCAGCACCACATCAATCAAACACCCAAGCATCCGCCCAAAAAGATGTTTTGGGGTTGTTTCAGCGTTTTGGGGACAGAATCTCTTGTTCCCGTAGAGGGAATGATGAACAGTGCCAGTTACGAAGTCATATTGACCCGAAAAGTGCTTCCAACCGCGCCATGTCACACAGCGCGCCATGTCAAGACAGCGCGCCATGTCACACTTCGAAGCTAATCAAAAATTTCTGCTCAAAAAAAAATATTACCGTACTGGATTGGCCCGGGAATTCACCAGACTTGAATCCCATAGAAAATTTGTGAGCTATTGTCAAAAAACAGCTTCACAAATTTGACTGTACGACGATGGACAAGCTAATTTCGGCCGTTATTGACATATGGTTCAGAGACGTTGAAATTAAAACTACATGTGCTAGTCTAGTACATTCCATGCCGAAACGTGTCTGTGATGTTATAAAGTCTCGGGGTGGTCATATCACTTATTAGTTTTAAATGTATCCATAGAAAACTTGAATAAAACTGAATTTTATAAAAAAAACTGCATTTCTCAATTAATTGCCACAATACTGTAGATGCACAGAATTTAAGCAAAAATAAAGCGGTTTTAGGACGAATACAACACTCAATATAAATTAAAAAGAACTTTAAAAGTCACGATTTTGAGACAAGATGGATGCCATATTATATTTTGAAGTGGGTCATGTGATCTTTTCATATCATGGTCATGTGATCTCTTCATATAAGAAGTGTAATTATTAATTTAATTTTTATTTAAATAACTACTGAATATATTTTTCTGAATTTTTTTTTATATATTTTATGGAATAATTTGAATATTACCTAAAATTTTCGAAACAATTTGTGAATTTTAAATCCGCTTAAAAAATGTTTGAAAAATTAGGTCCCATAGGGTTCAATGCGTTTCATTTTTTCAACCCTAGTTCAATCCAAAACTAATTAGGTGATATTATTCATTTATATTCCCATAGGTCCTACAGACCGTCTGAACAACATACTAAAATTACATTTTGATTAAGTCATTTTTAAGGCAGTTATCGTGCTAACGGACAGAATGAATGAACAAAGTCATAAACACTTTTCAACTTTGCTGTAAAGTGTTAAAAATCAGCTGTGGCTCCAAACCAATAGAGCCGAGAGGGTTTTGCGTGAATAACACATTGCTTTGTGGGTGGTACGTTTTCTTCAGATATTTTCCAAAACCCCTTCAAAATGCGAAAATATCAAAACTATAACCTTTATGTTTCAAAATCTAAGAATCCAATCCCAAATCCCGTTATATATCCTTTTAGAACTCTACAAAGGAAATAAATTACTCCTTACAGTTCATAACTAACAGGTTTAATTTTTGCGAAATAAGCATTACAAATTTGAACAAGAAAGAGCAATTATGGATAAAGCATCGATTTTGAAACACATTCCAAATACAATGCAATTTTATTTAAACATCTCTAAAAGGCGATACATTCTGTGGTGATATTTTTAAAATTATTAAAATACTACAATAATTTATTATATTACAAAACTTGAAATTTCATCGAAAAAAAAAATGACCTTTATTCAAATGACATCATCGTAATATAAATCGGCTGGTTCTCTATACAAAACAGTGAATATTTCAGTCATAAACTTTTATTCCATTACTTTCATTCAGCGGTGATATTTTTAAAATTATCACAATACTACAATAATTTACTTTACTTAAAAGCTTAAAACCATGGAGGTAAAAGTACTTTCTAACTCCATGCTTAAAACTTTTAAAATTTTCTGCTTCTCTATGTAAAACCAATGAATATTTCATTCATATCAGCTATGTTCCAGACTTCAGAGCTAAATAATTTTGCGTTAAAAAAATTCAGCAATTCTTATACATTTCATCTTAGAGCTTGATGTGTTTACATTCTGCATCCGTTAAAATAGTCTTCGTTGTAGAAATAATCAAAATTTGATGATCATTTCATCTCAAAAATATTGTAATTGCGTTGGCGCAGTATATAGTTGCGCAGAAATTGCGCAAAAATAAAGCGTTTTTAGGACGTAGGCAATACTAAATATAAATTAAAAAGAACCTCAAAATCACGATTTTGACACGTGGAAAAAAGAGGGATGCCATATTTTATTTTAAAGTGGGCCACGTGATCCCTTCATATAATATGCGTGCAATTATTATTTTAATTTCTATTTTAAAAACTACCGTACATATTTTACTAAAAAAAAAATTATGTATTTTATAGGATAATTTAAATATTTCCCAAAATTTTTGAAGCAATTTGCGAATTTAACTTCAATTAAAAATGTTTTTAACTTCGCTTAAAATATGTTTGAAAAATTGGGTCCCATAAGCTTCAATGTATTTCATTTTTTCAACCCGGGTTCAAACCAAAACTAATTGGGTGATATTATTTATTTACATACACATATGTCCCACAGACCTTCTCAATAACATACTAAAATTTCATTCCGATAAAGTCATTTTTACGGCAGTTATCGTGCGAACGGACAGACAGACAGACAGACAGAAGGAACAAAGTCATAAACACTTTTCAACTATGTTGTAAAGCGTTAAAAACGGAAAATTTTTCAATTTGACAAGAAAATCCCTCGAAAACTATAAGAGCTTCGTAAAATAAATTATAGATATAGAAACTGAATTTTTTACTAAATATTTTTATCTTTTATTATTTGCATCTATATTTTATAGTTTAGAAGATATTTCAAGTAAAATTGAGCAATGTGAGGCAAAATCTCGCTCGGACAAAAACGTTTTAGTTTTTTTGGAACAAAAATGTTCAAAATATTAAAATATTTAAATTACTTTTATATATCTTTATGAATTGTACCATATTTCTAATAAAACAAGCAAAAATTTTTTACATTTATAGCAATCAGATATTTATATCTATTAGATTCAGAGATATAAGTGTCCAAAGTGTTTACATTTTTGTAACTTTTCGTTAAGAAATTCTCGTTAATTTAGTGTCCTATTTGGAATTTGGAAGCTACTTTCGTCCATCTGGGACAAAAATCGCCGTATTGGCGATATTTCGCCAAATTTATCGCCAAGAATTGCAGACAGATGGAGAGCAGAGCATTCCTTATGCATAAATGACTATATTATTGAATTGTTGGGTATCAAAATACAAAAATTATTATCCAAAGTATCTTCTCTCGTGAATGGAGCCAACTAGATCCACTTGAATCATGTTAACAAATTTTACACATAATGTTACATAGGAAAAAATCATTATATTTATCAATAGTCAATACATTTCTTTTGTAATTTTATGTAATTTTTTGATAAATTTGTTTGAAAAAAGTGCAATGTCTCGAAAGCGGTTCATGCTAGCGTTCTGAAGTGCTTATGTGTATCATTCGTTTTCTAATAAAAAAAAATTCTGATGTGGACAGCACATGACTTTCCTTATATAATGCAATGAATTTACCACTTTTACTGTGAAAAAAAATGTTATTTTTATAGCAGATACTTATATTCTTTCCAAGATATTGAATTTTTTTCAATTTGTCATAATTTTCATTGATTTAGCGGCATTTTTATCCATTTGGCGAAATTTCCTTCATTTGGCAACAATTAAAAATGTCGCCAGGTTGGCGGCATTTAGCTAAATTCGTCGCCAAAATCTCGCCAAACGTTGTGGATGGAGAAATAAGTTATTCTTACAGCAGATAAATGACTATTGGCGTTCAAATACAAAAGTAAAACTCAAAGTATCTCTTCTCGTGAATGGAACGAGTTAGATCTACGAGAATGATATCACCAAATTTATCGCATGATATTACATATGAAAAGTGAACATGTTTCTCAAAAGTTAATATTTTTTTTTTAATTTATGGGATTTTTTGATAAATTTATTTGAAAAATGTGCAATATCTCAAGAACGGTTCATGCTAGCGTTCTAAAAGTTTATGTCAATCGTTTTCTAAGGAAAAATTACATAAGTCTACTTGCGTAACTTTATTAAAGGTTTTGATTTTTTGATGATTTTTTTCAAAATTTCACTCGAAAATTTAAAGAGGTTCTGAACATTCGCTTGTGCTTTTAAACAATAGGTTTCCAGTATTCACGGACTGTGATTTTTGTACCAAATTTCATTCGAATCGCTCCATTCGTTCGTGAGATATCGTCTCCGCAGACTCACTGACACACACGCACACACACATCACCTCAAAATTTTCGATTCGTGATCAGGGATGCTTGAAACGTGCTCTACCGTCGAAAACTCGAATTCGAATTTTCGACCCCGTCATAATACTTTCCTTATACATTATGTATGTAAGGAAAGTAATAACATAAGAAATGACCATTTACGGAACATTATTGAATCTTATCATTTAAATGATTTTTCAAAATTTCGTTCGTAAATTTAGTGATGTTCCTTACATTCAATTGCGTTTAAAACCAATAGGGTTTCAGTATTCGCGGATTGTAATATTGTACCAAATTTCGTTCGAAATGCTTTGTTCTTTCCTTCTGAGATATCGCATCCACGGACGGGCACACATACACACACACAGACACGCAGACACACACAGACATGCATACACACACAGATACACACACACAGACATACACACACACAAACATACACAGACATACGCACACATACTTCACAGACGCACGTGCGCGCACACACACGCACATATTTTCACCACATACTTTCACGCACACACACAGACATCATCTCAAAAACGTTCGATTCGAGTTCATGAATACTTGAGACGAGCTCTTTTATCGAAAACTCGAATTCATTTTTTGGTCCCGTCACAATACTTTTCCTATACATTATACTACGTATATAAGGAAAGTAATAATAGTGTAGTAAATAATACTTCGCACTTTGTGATTATTTCAAACTGAACTTTTCTCTATAGCCTGGTGATATCTCTAGCGTTTTGAAATTCTAAATCCATTATCTAATCACTCGACTGATATCTTCTGGTATGTGCAAGTACAAGCGTCAGTCTGGCTTTGCGAATAACTTGTACTTTGAGATTGTAAATAGGTGAAGAAACCGAAATCTACAAACTCCGACAATAAATTGATATCTATATTTCGGTTTAGGACATTTCCACAAATTTTTCGTTACCCATCATTTCCCAAACTTTAATGGTCCATATATAAACAAAGTAAAAATATACGACTATTTGCACATACGTCACAATAAGGATCCTGTATAGATATCTGGTACATACGCCATTTTGTATCATACTTGGCCATTGGTTTTTAATGCGCAGTGACTTGATATTGTGCACTGCGGTATAAATCTTAATAAAAGAAAATGCCTGTGTGTGTGTGTGTGTGTGTGTGTGTGCGAGCGCGTGTGCAGTCTATGCCGGAAATCTAACCGACCATGAAATTTGGTTTCTATTTCTTAAGTTTCGATACAGTTGTTTAGTTATAAAGTTATTGCGATATTCACACAAATCAATTCCTTGGCGACCTAAAATACATTCTGTTTTACTCTCTACTTTAATTCCTCCTTCTTATCCTTTCTATATTACTAGCTCTATTTTACTCTCTCTATTTTACTTTCTCCAACTTAGACTTTCTATTTTACTCTCTCTATTTTACTTTCTCCAACTTAGACTTTCTATTTTACTCTCTCTATTTTACTCACTTTATTTACTCTCTCTATTTTACTCTCTTTATTTACTCTCTCTATTTTACTCTCTTTATTTACTCTCTCTATTTTGCTCTCTCTATTTTACTTTCTCCATCTTACCCTCTCTATTTTACTCTCTGTCTTTTACTTTCTCCATCTTATCCTTTCTATTTCACTCTCTATTTAAATATTAAGTATTTATAATAGATCAAGCAAAAAAGACACTTCTATGACCTTGTAGATTGTTAATCTTTGTTTATTTACTTTCCCTGCAATACATGGTAATATATAGGGAAAGTATTGGAATCGTGTCGAATATTGCAGCTTGAATTTTCGACAAATCTACACGTTTTGGGACCTCTAAAACACGAAAAACTATTTTTAGCGTGACGTCTCTCTCTCTCTCTGTCCCTCCCTCTGTGTGTGTGCATGTGTGTGTGTGTGTGTGTGTCTGTCTGTCTGTTTGTGCAATGTATGCGTGTCTGTCTGTGCAATGTATGCATCCACTCTAACTCAAAAACTAATGGACCAAATTTCATAAAATTTTATTGGTAAGTTGTTTGTGGGTGACCCTGGTGCAGATTAGATTTTGGCAAGATTCGGGATAAAATAACCCACCATTTTTTTTGCAAAATGACCCGCAAAAGTCTCATGTATTCACTCTAGCTAAAATACTAATTGACAAAATTTCACAAAATTTTGGAGATAAGTAATTTTGGGATACCCTGGTGCTGATTAGATGTTGGTATGATTCGGAAAAGAAGAACCTGTCTATTTTACGAAATGACCCACAAAAATCGTCAATATCTTAAGTAAAAGAGACTACATATGTTCAAATGTAATTAAAAATTCTTGTTTTATAAGTAATTGTTGATGATGGAAATAATAAGATTAACCCTATCACTCTAGGACTAGCTGTTCAAGACATATTTTACTTATTTATTTTTATTTATTTATTTATTTATTTATTTATTTTTTGTGTTTTTGCTACGCCGCTTTTGAAGATACGTTCAGTTACCAAATGAAAATGAAAATTGAATTAAAAGTGCAAATTTAATGCAATTTCAAATAATTATGCGTGTTATTTTGCGCAATTAAACTTAATTTAATAAATTATTAAAGAAAAAAAGAGAAAAATGAATTTGAGTCTGTAAGGAAAGTCATGTGCAGCCCACATCAGATTTTTTTATAATGCATACACCTAATATAATTATATCTAATCATACGCATTATATTAAAACTTTCATTTAGTAAAATTGATAGACATTGTCCATATGATGTGTGCTTGGTGACTATTATCAAGATTAGCTATGTTGCATATTTTCTTTTAAAATTGTAGTGCTTGCTCACTTTTCAAATATAAACTCATTGGGTTTAAATCCTTTGCTTAGCAACATGATATTATTTTTTTTTCCAAATAACTTTTCTAAACAAATATCGTTTGCATAATGCTATCTCAATGGAAGGATTCGCAGTGCGCTTTTTAACACTTTACAACATAGTTGAAAGTATTTATGACTTTGTTCATTCTCTCTGCCTGTCTGTCTATCTGTCCGTTAGCACAATAACTGCCGTAAAAATGGCTTTATCAAAATGAAATTTTAGTATGTTTTTAGACGGTCTGTGGGACCTATGGGAATATAAATGAATAATTTCACCCAATTAGTTTTTTATTGAACCCGGATTGAAAAAATGAAATACATTGGATCCTATGGGACCTAATGTTTCAAACATTTTTTAAGCGAATTTAAAATTCACAAATTGCTTCAAAAATTTTAGGAAATATTCAAATTATCCCATAAAATATATAAAAAAATTTCAACAAAAGTTATCCAAATTCAATTAAATTCTGACTCTCGTTATATCCTCCAGAAAGAAAAACAAGAAAGATCAATCATGCTTAAAGCATTGATTATGAAACACTTTCCAACTTCAATGCAATTTTATTTAAACATGTCTAAAATGCAATATATTCCTCGGTAATATTTTAAAACTTATCACAGTACTACATTAATTTATTATATTTGAAACCTTAAACCTTCATCGAAAAAAATTAACTTCATTCAAATGACGGCATTAAAGTATAAATTGCCTGGTTTAAACATCTCTAAAATGTTATACATTCCTCGGTAATAATTTTAGAATTATCATAATACTACGATAATTTATTATATTTGAAAACTTCATCGAAAACAACTGAAATCCATTCAAATGACGTCATAAAAAAATAACACGTCTGGCTCTCTCTATAAAAGCAACATTTCATTCATAAATAATTCCCCCATTCATGTCATTCATCACAATACTATAATAATTTATTTTATTTAAAAATTAAGACCATTGAGCTGCAAGTAAGTAAACTCTATGCGTAAAACTTCATCGAAAATTATCGTCCTTCTCTTTCTAAAATCAATGAATTCATATCAGCATTACACTTTACATAGGTGAAAAATAGGCTTAATAGTAGAAATAATCAAATTTGGAAGAGCATTTAAACTGAAATATATTGTCATTGCGTTGTTTCGGTATGTAGATGCACAGAATTTAGGCAAAAATAAAGTAATTTTAGGACGGATACAACACTCAATATGAATTAAAAAGAACTTTAAAAATCACGATTTTGACACAAGACGGATGCCATATATCATTTTGAAGTGGGTCATGTGATCGTTTCATATCATGGACACGTGATCGCTTAATATAAGAGGTGTTATTATTATTTTAATTTTTATTTAAAAAGCAACTGAATATATTTCGCTGAATTTTTTTTTATATATTTTATGGAACAATTTGAATATTGCCTAAAATTTTCGAAGCAATTTGTGAATTTTAAATCCGCTTAAAAAATGCTTGAAAAATTAGGTCCCATAGG
This sequence comes from Amaurobius ferox, assembly GCA_951213105.1. Lineage (NCBI taxonomy): Eukaryota > Metazoa > Arthropoda > Arachnida > Araneae > Amaurobiidae > Amaurobius > Amaurobius ferox. The sequence continues at coordinate 105,281,308 of OX578144.1, forward strand.
GCTCAATGTATTCCATTTTTTCAACCCGGGTTCAATCCAAAACTAATTGGGTGATATTATTCATTTATATTCCCATAGGTCCTATAGACCGTCTGAACAACATACTAAAATTTCATTTTGATTAAGTCATTTTTACGGCAGTTATCGTGCTAACGGACAGACAGACAGAATGAACAAAGTCATAAACACTTTTCAACTTTGTTTTAAAGTGTTAAAAAGATGTATTTTATAATAATTATCTTTCCAAGAATTTAATTATTTTATATAAAGGTTTCACATTTTAAAATAAATATGGTAGATAACAATTTTTCCAATTTCTAAATAAAATAAATTATTATACTATTGTGATGAATTAAACGAATGTAAAAAAAATGATATGGATGAAATGCTGCTCTTACATAGAGGCGATTTATATTTCAATGACTCATTTGAATAAAGTTCATTTGTTTTCGATGAAGTTTTCAAATATAATAAATTTTTGTAGTGTTATGATAATTTTAAAAATATTACCGAGGAATGTATCGCATTTTAGAGATGTTTAAACCAGGCAATTTATATTTCAATGCCGTCATTTGAATGAAGTTCATTTTCTTCGATGAAGTTTTCAAATATAATAAATTAATGTAGTATTGCGATAATTTAAAAAATATTACCGAGGAATGTATCACATTTGAGAGATGTTTGTATAAAATTGCATTGAAGTTGGAAAGTGTTTCATAATCAATGCTTTATGCATGATTGATCTTTCTTGTTTATCAATTTCCCGATAACCCTCCTGGTCCTAGCAACTCGAAGCATAGACTGAATTTGTAGGGCTATTTTACAGCTACCCACAACATTTCATAAAATTCGGTGCAGCGTTCTCCCGTGATGATGAGATAAACACACACACACACATACATATTTTCGATTTTATTTATATAGATTGAATTATACTATTTCTAAAAATAATTTGCTCTAGTTTTATTATAATATTAAATGACATTTACTAGGAATTTTAAATTAACCATTTTTAACATCGACGCGAATCGCTCTCTAGCATGTCATGTCGATCCCTGTTGGTCGATATCGACCACATTGGAAACCCTTATTTCACTTTAATTCTTACATTTGCAATTTAAAAAAATCTGATGTAAGCAGTGCATGACTTTCCCTGCAGATTCAAATTCATACTGTAATTTTTTATTGCATTAAGCATTAAATTGAGTTTAATTGCAGAAAATAATATGGATAATTTTCTGATATTATAACCAATTCTTTTTTTATTGCATCTTCTTTTTTTTTTCTTTTTGGCAAATTGTTTCACTTTAAATTCTTCAGGTCCTTAAAATTCCAAAAACTACAATATCTCGAGTATGATTTATCCTACAGTCATGGGATCAGATTTATTCGCTTAGTTATCAAATTTTACATGTAGAACAAGTACTTAATTAATATATTTCATCAATTTTAGTCATTTATTACAGAGTTCCACTATCTTGAACATGTAGTATTTCATTTTAGATTGAATATATTAGATTTGCGGGACATTTCGCAAAAAAGGCAGATTTTTTTTTCCGAATCGTATCAAAATCTAACCAGCATCACACTATCCTACGAGAGACTTATCTACCAAATTTTGAGTAATTTGATCAATTAGTTTGTCAGCTAGAGTGGACACATACAATTTTTTCGGTCCATTTCGCAATAAAGACAGGTTTATTTATCCCGAATCGTACCAAAACCTAAGCATCACCAGGGTCGTCCACAAGTGACTTATCTACCAAATTTTATGAAATTTAGTCGATTTGTTGAGTTAGAGTGGATATATACAATTTTTGTGGGCCATTTCGTAAAAAAATGCAGGTTCTTCTTTTTAGAATCGTATCAAAATCTAATCAGCACCAAGATGACCCACAAGTGACTTATCTACCAAATTTTATAAAATTTGATCAATTAGTTTTTCAGTTAGAGTGAATACAGGTAATTTTTGCGGGCCCTTTCGCAAAAAAAGGCGGGTTGTTTTATCCCAAATCGTACCAAAAACTAATCAGCACCAAGGTCACTCACAGGTGACTCACTTACCAAATTTTATGAATTTCGGTTCATTAGTTTTTGAGTTACAGTCGATACATTGCACAGACAGACAGACACGCAGATAGACAGATAGACAAACACACAGACAGACGGACACATAGACAGACAGACAGACAGGCACACACTCACACACAGACGTCACGCTAAAAATAGTTTTTTCGTATTCTAAAGGTCTCAAAACGTGTAGATCCGTCAAAAACTTGAGTTGCGATTTTCAGCATGATTCTAATACTTTCCCTATACATTATTATGTATTGAAGGGAAAGTAAAAATAATGTATGAGATCCACGGTACTGTGTTTTTCACGTTGACAAATAAGTGTATCTAGCTCGTTCCATTCACAAGAAAAGATACTTCGAGTAATACTTTTGTATTTGGACGTCAATAGTCATGTATCTGCTATAAGAATAGATTATTTCTCCATCCATAACGCTTGGCGAGATGTTGGCGACAAATTTGGTGGAATCCCGCCAACTTGGCGACTTGATAAAAGTGACGCTAAATCATGGAAATTGACGGCTAATTGACGAAAATTCGATATCTTGGAAAGAATCTAATAATCTACTATAAGAATAACCTATTTTACCGGCAGTAATGTTTGGCAAAATTTTGGTGGCGAATTTGTATCAATATCTCCAACTTGCTGACTTTTAAATGTTGCCAAATTGACGAAAAGGTCAACTAATTGATAAAAATTCGACAAATTCATGAAACCGACGCTAAATCAATGAAATGACAACTAATTGGTGAAAGTTCAATATCTTGGAAAGAAAAGAATAAACTATAAGTATAACCCATTTCTCCGTCCGTCCTTAACACTTGGCGAGAAATTTAGCGGGGCGTCGCCAACTATACTACTATTTTAGACTAATTTAGATGTTGCCAAAGACTATTTTAAATGTTGCCAAAGTGAGAAAAATGGTTCCAAATTGATAAAAATGACGCCAAATGGGAAGTAATGGTTCGCAAATTCTGATTTCCGTCATATGACGGGCATATCTTCTAGTATATAAGAAACGCTCGTCTCACCGTGTGTCTGTATCACTTGATAATGTATTTGGCGAACTTGGCGAATAATCTAGCAAAGCGATAATTGGGCGAAATATCGCTAACTTGGCGATATTTCGCACCAGATTGACGAAGATATCGTCAAAATTGCAAAAATAACGCTAAATTAATGAAATTGTTGAATTGGCGCCTAATTGATGAATAAATTATTAAAATATTTTAATCTATGGACTATATCGCTTATTGAGGATATCATCAATACTGATAATTGTTTATTTAGAGTTGTGCATAATATAAGTTAATTGGGTACTTTGAAATAGTTTTAAACCTTTACACCTTGTCTTCCGGAAAATCGCCAAATGTTCGATTCAACATTAAAAACACAGTACCGAGGATAGTGTACATTATTTTTTTACTGGAAAAAGAGTAAATTCATTGCAGTATATAAGGAAAGTCATATGCTGTCCACATCAGATTTTTTGGCATGTTTTCATACTGGTATTACAACTATAGCATATTATATTCTAAAGAGCTATATTTAAGAGTAAAACCGGTCTATATACACTACCTACCCGACACAGAAAATGCAACACCATGAAAGAGCGAATAGTGTGTGATGTTAAAGGATACACAGACAGAGATAGTATATATAAATAAGTGATGTTAATTTCAGAAAGATAATGCAATACAATAATGCCACAGACAGGGTGATCAGTGAAGCAGAAAGATTTTTTTCATCAGATTTTTTCACACATCAGATTTTTTTCTTCAGATCTGACTGGGAATATAATTTTGTATAGTGAAAACAGAGATTCTTAAACTTTTAGGAGCATTAATTTAAATGTATTAATAGAATGTTTTGAAGAACAACGTCATTCAGAATATGATAGAAATTTCCTCATCATTGTGAATCTAAAGTTTCTATATAGTTAACACTTTACAACATAGTTGAAAAGTGTTTATGACTTTCTTCATTCTGTGTGTCTGTCTGTCTGTCTGTACGTTAGCACGATAACTGCCGTAAAAATGACTTTATCAAAATGAAATTTTAGTATGCTGTTCAGACGGTCTGCGGGACCTACGGGAATATAAATAAATAATATCAGCCGCTTAGTTTTGGATTGAACCCGGGTTGAAAAAATGAAATACATTGAACCCTATGGGACCTAATTTTTCAAACACTTTTTAAGCGAATTTAAAATTCACAAATTGCTTCGAAAGTTTAATGAAATATTAAAGTTATCCCATAAAATATATAAAAAAATTTCAGCAAAATATATTCAGTAGCTTTTTAAACAAAAATTAAAATAATAATTACATCCTTTATATGAAGATATCACGTGACCATTATATGAAGAGATCACGTGACCCACTTCAAAATAAAATATGGCATCCATCTTGTGTCAAAATCGTGATTTTGTCATTTAAATGAGGTTCATTTTTTTCGATGAGGTTTTAAGTTTTCAAATATAATAAATTAATGTAGTACTATGATAATTTTAAAAATATTACCGAGGAATATATCACATTTTAGAGATGCTTATATAAAATTGCATTGAAGTTGGAAAGTGTTTCATAATCAATGCTTTATGCATGATCTTTCTTATTATATATTCCGTACGAAATAGCCGGTATACCTCTTGTTTTAAAATAATATAAAGTACTCAGAAATTAAAATAGTAAAAACAATTTTCAGTTTGGGGGAACTAATATACCTTCAAGAATATATCGGAAGTATCGACTGCAGTTTTAATACGTAAGACAACAATTATAAACCTACACTTTGTCAATTCAAGAACATGACGTTTTCCCAGACTGCAAAAATTTTTAATTTAGATCAATATTTCTTGAACCATTCTTATGAGAGTATTTCTACAGTGTTTCAGAAGAAATATCCATTCTCTATAATCCCTAATGATAAAAAAAATTTATTCTTTCTTTTTTTTAAACACTTTAGAGCATAGTTGAAAAGTGTTGTTGTTGTTGAGACCCAGACCGTCCGACCTACCAGAAAGGTGTAAGGTAACTAGTTGAAAAGTGTGTATCACTTTGTTCATTCTGTCTGTCTGTCCGCTCGCACGATAACTGCCGTAAAAGTGACTTTATCAAAATGAAATTCTAGTAAGTTATTGCGAAGGTCTGTGGGACATATGGGAATGCAAATGAATAATATATGACCCCATTAGTTTTGGTTTGAATCCGGATTGAAGAAATAAATTAAATACATTTAACCCTATGGGACCTAATTTTTCAAACATATTTTAAGCAAAGTTAAAAGTCACAAATTGCTTCAAAAATTATAGGAAATATTTAAATCATCCCATAAAATATACAAAAAAAATTAGCAAAACATGTTCTGTAGTTTTTAAATTAAAATTAAATAATAATTACACTAATATAATGTGAAGAAATCACGTGATCCACTTCAATATAAAATATGGCATCCATCTTTATTTCCCAGTATAAAAATCGCGATTTTTAAAGTTCTTTTAAATTAATATTTACTATTGCATCCGTCCTTAAACCGTTTTATTTCTGCTTATTTTCTGTGCATCTATATACTGTGCCAACGCAATTACAATATTTTTTAGTTTAAATGGTCATCAAACTTTGATTATTTCTACAACGAAGCCTAATTTTAATGTATACAGAATGTAAACAAGTGATTGCAAGATGAGTTGTATAAGAATTGCTGAATTATTTTCACCCAAAATTATTTAATTTTGGAGTCTGGAATAAAAGTGTATGAATGAAATATTCCCTGCTTTTACATAGGGAGCCAGACGATTTATATTTCGATGACGTCATTTGAATAATTTTCACTTTTTAACACTTTACAACAAAGTTGAAAAGTGTTTATGACTTTGTTCATTCTGTCTGTCTGTCTGTCCGTTAGCACGATAACTGCCGTAAAAGTGACTTAATCAAAATGAAATTTTAGTATGTTGTTCAGACGGTCTGTAGGACCTATGGGAATATAAATGAATAATATCACCCAATTAGTTTTGGATTGAACCCGGGTTGAAAAAATGAAATACATTGATATGGGACCTAATTTTTCAAACATTTTTTAAGCGGATTTAAAATTCACAAATTGCTTCGAAAATTTTAGGTAATATTCATATTGTTCCATAAAATATATAAAAAAAATTCAGCGAAATATATTCAGTAGTTTTTTAAATAAATATTAAAATAATAATAACACCTCTTATATGAAGCGATCACGTGACCATGATATGAAAAGATCACGTGACCCACTTCAAAATGATATATGGCATCCATCTGGTCTCAAAATCGTGATTTTTAAAGTTCTTTTTAATTCATATTGAGTGTCGTATCCGTTCTAAAACCACTTTATTTTTGCTTAAATTCTCTGCATCTACATACTGAAACAACGCAATTACAATATATTCGAGTTTAAATGCTCATCCAAATTTGATTATTTCTACAACGAAGCCTATTTTTCACCTATGTAAAATGTAAACAGCAAAATATGTAGAATGAGTTATATTAGAATTGCTGTATTTCTTTAACACAAAATTATTTAGTTCATGTAGTCTGCATAACTGATATGAATGAAATATTAATTGATTTTACAAAAAGAAGGACGATTTTTTTCGATGAAGTTTTACGCATAGAGTTTAATTACTTGTAACTCCATGGTCTTAATTTTTAAATAAAATAAATTATTATAGTATTGTGATGAATGACATGAATGGGAAATTATTTATGAATGAAATGCTGCTTTTATAGAGAGAGCCAGGCGTGTTATTTTTTCTATGACTTCATTTGAATGCATTTCAGTTGTTTTCGATGAAGTTTTCAAATATAATAAATTATCGTAGTATTATGATTATTCTAAAATTATTACCGAGGAAAGTATCACATTTTAGAGATGTTTAAACCAGGTAATCTATATTTCAATGCCGTCATTTGAAGGAAGTTCATTTTTTCGATGAAGATTTGAGTTTTCAAATATAATAAATTAATGTAGTATTATGATAAGTTTTAAAATATTACCGAGGAATGTATTGCATTTTAGAGATGTTTAAATAAAATTGCATTGAAGTTGGAAAATGTTTCATAATCAATGCTTTAAGCATGATTGATCTTTCTTGTTTTTGTCTTTTTTGCGATAAAGTTTCAAGTTTCCAAATATAATAAATTATTATATTACTGCAACAATTTAAAATATGTCAGCGCTAAAGGTATCGCATTTTACAGATGTTTAAACAAAATTGCATTACAGTTGGAAAGTGTTTCACAATCAATGTTTTATGAGTGATTGATATTTCTTGTTTCAATAAGTGACGACAGTCAAGCCTTTTTATGTTACAGGTTTGCTTAATTTAAATCAAGATATTATATTACTTAATTTATCTCAAGATAATCAGGATGAAATAGAGACAGCTTGGCTGAAACACTTCAACTCTTCTGAACTCTTCAATTGCACGTTCATAAAAATAGATAGAGAAATATTTCTCTAAAATGAAAGTTCTGTACCTCTGGGAAAACACCATGTTCTTCGTTTGATAAAAAAAGAGATTTCAAATTATCAGCTGGCATATTAAAAACATTATAAGATTCTATTACTAAATTTCTCTGTACATTATATGATTTTAAAATTTGATTTGGCAACTTTTCGATCGCCCCGTGTATAGCAAGAGTTATGCGATTGCACCTGTCAATATTATTCTTTTGAAAATACCTAAATATTCTAAGAAATATTCGTTTTAAAACATTTGTAGATATTAACTTTCTTTAAAAATAAACAATAAAATGCATTCTATCATAAAAATAGCGCTTAACAAGATAGAACCATAGAACACATCATTATATCACGTATTTCCGCTGTGAAACATCTGTATGTTCTCCACTTTAAACACAATTTGTGAATTCTAAGAACTACATAACGAGGTCACTAAAACATTTATTATTAAGCATAGATCACTTTAGCTGATAAGAAAAAAAGGGGTTTCCTCTCAATTTTGGTAAACTGACTTAAAAAGTAAAAAAAAAAATGTAAAATATACATTTAGTTATACCAACCTACATATTAACCGTGACCTTGAGACAACAGGGGAACAGAAAATTATATATTACGGTCTTTTTTAACCCAGTTTCTTGGATCGTCACAGTCTGTTGAGTCCGAATTTTTTATTATTCTGAAATTCCGGTGAAGCCGAAAGTAGATGTAGTCTGTCTCCTTCCTTTCAACACTGCACTTCACTACATAGTAACTGTAAAATTTGACATCCGATCGAAAAAAAACATTAAAAATCTGATATGGGCAGCACAAAACTTTCCCTACAGATTCAAATTCATTCTCTTATTTTTTAACACTTTACAACAAAGTTGAAAAGTGTTTATGACTTTGTTCATTCTGTCTGTCTGTCTGTTTGTCTGTCTGTCCGTCCATTAGCACGATAACTGCCGTAAAAATGACTTAATCAAAATGAAATTTTAGTATGTTGTTCAGACGGTCTGTAGGACCTATGAGAATATAAATAAATAATATCACCCAATTAGTTTTGGATTGAACCCAGGTTGAAAAAATGAAATACATTGAGCCCTATGTCACCTAATTTTTCAAACATTTTTTAAGCGGATTTAAAATTCACAAATTGCTTCGAAAATTTTAGGTAATATTCAAATTGCTCCATAAAATATATAAAAAAAAATTCAGCGAAATATATTCAGTAGTTTTTTAAATACAAATTAAAATAATAATAACACCTCTTATATGGAGCGATCATGTGACCATGCTATGAAAAAATCACGTGACCCACTTCAAAATGATATATGGCATCCATCTTGTCTCAAAATCGTGAGTTTTAAAGCTCTTTTTAATTCATATTGAGTGTTGTATCCGTCCTAAAACCACTTTACTTTTGTTTAAATTCGGTGCATCTACATACTGAAACAACGCAATTACAATATATTTGTGTTTAAATGCTCATCCAAATTTGATTATTTCTACAACGAAGCCTATTTTTCACCTATGTAAAATGTAAACAGCAAAATATGTAGAATGAGTTGTATTAGAATTGCTGTATTTCTTTAACACAAAATCATTTAGTTCATGGAGTCTCCGTAGCTGATATGAATGAAATATTCATTGATTTTATAAAAAGAAGGACGATTTTTTTCGATGAAGTTTTACCCATAGAGTTTAATTACTTGTAGCTCCATGGTCATAATTTTTAAATAAAATAAATTATTATAGTAATGTGATGAATGACATGAATGGGAAATTATTTATGAATGAAATGCTGCTTTTATAGAGAGCCAGGCCTGTTATTTTTTCTATGACGTTATTTGAATAAATTTCAGTTGTTTTCGATGAAGTTTTCAAATATAATAAATTACCGTAGTATTATGATAATTCTAAAATTATTGCCGAGGAATGTATCACATTTTAGATATGTTTAAACCAGGCAATTTATATTTCAATGCCGTCATTTGAATGAAGTTCATTTTTTTCGGTGAAGGTTTAAATTTTCAAATATAATAAATTAATGTAGTATTGTGATAAGTTTTAAAATATTACCGAGGAATATATTGCATTTTAGATATGTTTAAATAAAATTGTATTGAAGTTGGAAAGTATTTCATAATCAATGCTTTAAGCATGATTGCTTTAAGCATTTAGGAATATCTTTCTTGTTTTAGCTACTTTGTTGATAATTTCGGGAAACTGATATGAAAAAGTACAGGCGTTCATGAAAATTCCAGCTTCATTTCTGAAATATTCAGCTAATTATCGTCTGCCGAAGTGTTAGTTTTGTGTGTGTGTATATATATATATATACATATATATATAATATATATATATATATATATATATATAAAAATTAAATGATTTTAATCGAAAATTTTTTGCATAAACTACTGTATGTACAAAAAAAAAACCATCTCTATTTTCATACTTGCAAAAAACTTTTTTATATATATATATATATATATAAAAAATATATATATATATACATATATATATACATATATATATATATATATATATATATATATATATATATATATATATATATATATATATATATATATATATATATATATGTATATATATATATATATATATATATATATATATATATATATATATATATATATACAGGGTGTCCAGTGCTATCGGTGCCCAATGGCTAATTTCCTCAACCGTTAGTTACAGAGATACACTTTCAATTGCAAAAATGTTTTACATTTTAAAATCTATTATCTTAAATACAGTTTAAATCAATAAATGCATTTCTGAAAGAAATACGAAATATAAATTTTTATACAGTTCCCCGGTCCTACCAATTATATTTAGGAAAATCATCCCCATACAATTTTATGCAAAATTTAAAAAAAACATCCGTTTACCACCAAAATTGACCGATTTATACCTGTTTAAATTTGGAGCACTTTTTGTGCTAAGAAATGGTCAATACGGTCCCTGATTGGTTGGTTGCCTAGAGAAATGGGCAATACAGTCCCTGATTGATTGGTTGCCTGAAACGGGACATTTTTATGTGTGGAAAAGCGACTTAAATCATAAAGTTGAATGCTTCATAACTCCGTGAATTTTGGTCGTTAAAAGAAGATTTTTTTTTTTATTTTGCATGAAATTGTACGAGAATGATTTTTCTAAATATAATTGGCAGGACCGGGGGACCGTATAAAAATATATATTTCGTATTTCTTTCAGATATGTATTTATTGATTTAAAATGTTTCTACGATAATAGATTTAAAACTTAAAACATTTTTGCAATTGGAAGTATATCTCTGTGACTAACGGTTGAGAAAATAGTCATTGGGCACCGATAGCACTGGACACCCTGTATATATATATAATACAGAAGCGTTATTTTAAAATACATTTTCGTGTCCTAGAGTACTTGAAACGTATAGATCCGTCGAGAACCCGAGTTGCGATTTTCGACACGATTCCAATACTTTCCCTACTAATAAAATGAATAACATACGCTTTAAAATGCTAGCATGAATTTTTCACGAGTTATTGCCCATTTCTAAAATAAATTTTTTAAGAAATCACATGAAATTATACAGTAATAACTATTATAAAATACCAATAAGTACAATACTCTTTGTATGAAGGATGACAAAAACTTGAGCAACGTATAAAAACACAAATAATACAATAATGCAGCATACAGCTGTATCGAGGATACACTGGACCTCCTTCGTCAGTGTATGCACTGACGAAGGGGATCCAGCGTATCCTTAAAATAGCTGTATGGTGCATTATTGTATTATTTGTGCTTTTATACGTTGCTCAAGTTTTTCTTAACGTAAAATATGTTCACTTTTCATATGCAATGATATACAATAAATTTTTTAACATTATTCTCGTAGATCTAGTTTATTCCATTCCCAAGAGAAGATGCTTTAGGTAATAATTTTGTACTTTGACGCCTAACAATTTGCAAATAATAGTCATTTATGTATAAGAAAAGCTCTTCTCTCCGTTTGTACATAAAGCTGAGAGATAAATTTGGTGACTTTGGGGACGCATTCAAAGAACTATCGCTAATTTAGCGATATTTTGCCCCAGATTGGCGAAAATATCGTCAAAACTGCAAAAATGATTCTAAATTAACGAAAATGACGTCAAATTGATGAACAAAATATTAAAATATTTTAATGTGTGAACTATATTGTTTATTGCGGATACTGTTAATAATGGTCAATTAGTTTATGGGAATTTTACATGGTAACGGGAAGTTACGGGAGTTACGGGAATTTTACATGTTGTCATCCGAAAAAGTGTCATTCAACATTAAAAACATTGTGGCGTGGATTTTATACATAAATTTTTCACTGTGAAAAAAGTAAATTTATTGCATTATATAGAGAAAGATTTGTGTTATTTATTTAATTGGCAGTAATATACCCTTAAAAATATATCTGAAATATAATCTGCTTTTTTTGTTTTAAATGCCACACTATAATTTCTGGCATACTTTTTTATAAATCGAAGAACCTGGCGTAATCCTAAAGTGATTTTTTTTTTTAATATTAGTAAAATATTATTTCACTGCCCATTCTTATGAAATTGTCATTGAAGAATTTCAGAAGCATCCATTAAAGATTTTCAGCAATGCAATCTCTATTTCAGACAATTTATCCTGAGTTCAAAAGAAAGCTCTGCCTGTTCTCGCTTTGTCCACAACAAATCCAGGTTCATCGAAAACGCTTTTCTGATCTCGTTGGATAATTGGAATTTTTAAATCATGGGTATTTATTCTGAAATTTTTCAATGACGCTCTAATAAGAATGTCTAGAGATTCACAATGGAAAATGTTGACCATGTTGACCGCATAAAAAGACCTGAAATTATCGTCTGGTGTATTGAAAACAGCAGACGATTTTTCTTATATATTTTTGAAGGTATATTAATACCATTCAACTGAAAAATATTTTATACTTCAGTTTCATTATATGATTTTAAAATTGGGTGTGAAAGACTTTTCAATCCAATCGTACTACGCATTGTAGAAAAAGTAAAATTATAAAATACATAAATATGCCAATGTGAGAAAATCACAATTTTCTCCAAGCAGTTTTTACATAAATAGTATTTAGGGAGTGAAAAAGAAACATAAGCTCATAAATGACGTAGATTGATGTTCAAAATATGTTTTTGTATTTATTATAATTAAAATATTATTATTGTTTCATTTCATTACATTCTGTCTATTTTTAATGTCAGGCTCTCTCAACAACAAAATTGAAAATTTTATAATTTACTTACAAAAATGTATATTATTAAAAAGTATTTTGGATACTTAAAATACTTATGCTCTCACAAGTGCCGTGTAGATGTGACTATAATGATCCTGCTACGCATTAAATAGTATTTTCACAATACATTTCAAACCTGTGTAATAGAGCATATTAATTTAAAACAATGCCAAAAGATTGGAAAAAGCAAATAGGTACAATTAAATCTTCTGCATGTTCTGCAAATTTACATTGGTTTTTGCATTTTTAAAATTCTTACGCTATCATAACACCGTATGACTGTGACTTTAATGATCCTACTACGCATTAAGTAGTATTTTCACAATAAAATTCGAACCTAGTAATAGCGGATATTAATTTAGAACAATACCAAAAGGTTGAAAACATCAAACAGATACAATTACATCTTCTGCATGTTCTGCAAATTTATATAAATTTTTGCATACTTAAAATTCGTACTCTATCACAACACCGTGTGAATGTGACTTTAATGATCCTGCTAAGCATTAAATAATATTTTCACAATAAATTTCAAACCTGGTAATAGCGAATATTAATTTAGAACAATACTGAAAGGTTGAAAAAATAAAAATATGTTTCTGTATTTATTATAATTAAAATATTATTATTATTTTCATTTTATTACATTCTGTCTAATTTTAATATCAGGCTCTCTCAGTAACAGAATTGAAAATTTTATAATTTACTTACAAAAATTTATATTATTAAAAAGTATTTTGCATACTTAAAATACTTATTCTATCACAAGCGCAGTGTAAATTTGACTCTAATGATCCTGCTACGCATTAAATAATATTTTCACAATAAATTTCAAACCTGGGTAATAGAGCATATTAGTTTAGAACAGTACCGAAAGGTTAAAAATATCAAATAGGTACAATTACATCTTCTGTATGTTCTGCAAATTTACATTCATTTTTACATATTTAAAATTCTTAAACTATCATAACACCTTGTGAATGTGACTTTAATGTTCCTGCTATGCATTAAATAGTATATTCACAATACATTTCAAACCTGGTAATAGAGCATATTAATTTAGAACAATACCGAAAGATTGAAAAAATCAAATAGGTACAATTATATCTTCTGCATGTTCTGCAAATTTAAATTAATTATTGCATACTTAAAATTTTTGTGCTAACTCAAACGCCGTGTGAATGTGAATCTAATGATCCTGCTCAACAATAAATTTCAAACCTGGTAAGAGAGCATATTAATTTAGAACAATATCTAAAAGTTAAAAATATCAAATGGGTACAATTACATCTTCTGCATGTTCTGGAAATTTACATTAAGGTTTCATACTTAACATTCTTACACTAACACAATAAACGTGTAAATGTGACTCTAATGATCCTGCTAAGTATTAAATAGTGTTTTCACAATAAATTTCAAACCTGGGTAATAGAGCAGATTGATTTAGAACAATACCAAAAGGTTAAAAATATCATATAGGTACAATTACATCTTCTGCATGTTCTGCAAATTTACATTCGTTTTTGCATTTTTAAAATTCTTACGCTATCATAACACCGTGTGAATGTGACTTTAATGTTCCTGCTACGCATTAAATAGTATTTTCACAATAAATTTCACACCTGGGTAATAGAGCATATTAATTTAGAACAATACCAAAAGGTTGAAAAAAAGAAATAGGTACAATTACGTTTTCTGCATGTTCGGCAAATTTACATTAATTTCTGCATACTTAAAATTCTTACGCTATCACAAACACCGTGTGAATGTGACTCTAATGATCCTGCTATACGTTGTATAGAATTTTTACAATAAATTTCAAACCTGAGTAATAGAGTGTATTTTAAACAATAAACGTTAAAAAATTAAATAGGTTGAAGTGCATCTATATGTTTTTCCACATGTACATCTTCTGCATGTTCTGCAAATTTATATTAATTTTTGCATTCCTAAAATACGTTTTCACCAACGTCGTATAAAGACTCTAGGGATCCTGCTATGCAATGAATAGTATTTTCACAATAAATTTCAAAACTGGATAATAGAGTATTTTACCTTAGAATAATACAAAAATGTTAAAAAATATCAAATAGGTGCAAGTGCATCTTCTGTAGATTTTTCTTTAGAGTCAAATTATTGTTTTATTTTTAATTTCACTTCTAGTCATTGCTAACTGTTAAATACCCTAGAATCACGAGGAAAATAGTCGTTCCCTTTTCAAGACAATATTGAAAAAGTACATAGATATAAATTAATATTTTGAGAAAATAATTTTTTTATTTTTATTTTCTTTTCTTTTTTTGGCGGGGGGAGGGGGGGAAGGATGCAAAATGATGTTTTGACAGAAATTAGAAGAGGGACTACAGTTTAGATTTTTCTGATAAATGATTGATCTTTACTGTTCTGTTACAAAAAAAATTAACATATTTTTGGTAAAAGTGCTAATAAGTTACTGTAAATAAGTAGTTTGCTATATGCGAGAAAAACATTCAAATAGCACAATAAATAAACACTTCATAAATACAGCAAGAATGTAGAAATAAACTAATCAGCTAGTTTGTATTTGTATATATGTTGTATTTATGAAATTTTTGTTTTATTTTTACAGTAATACCTGAGCGTTTATTTAATTCAAAATAACGTTTTTAGTTGTGATTTCTTCAAACACAGATCAATATCCGACTGATACTGCTCTAATACCGGTTCCTGTTTGTGAAAATCATGATGAGGAAAATTATTTTGAATATTTCTCTTAACAGTCAATTTTTAGCGCTTTTACACTATAGGATAAAGGTGCTAGAATGTATGCATTCTAAAAAATATTTAATAATGGAAATAAAAATTCTTACCTTATTTAAAAGCACTGATATTATAATCAGTAGTACATAAAATGACTCGATTAAGTTTAAAATAATACTATATTGCATAAATTATAAATAAAACGTTATAAATGTATAAGTACTCATCACAATAAATCCATCAAGTTTTCATTTTATCATCATCGCTAAAGAATTCAAAGAGAGAGAGAGCTTAGCGAATAGAGCATAGAGAGGATTTCAAATATACTTTTACAAATTACAAAATTTCTTTAAATTTTCAGAAAAGACATATTATGATAGAAGAATAAAAAATATCAAAATCCTTTGGTAAGCAAACTAACTTATGGAACAAGTAATATAACAAATAGATTCTCATACTAAGTTATTATTATTGGTAGATACTTTTTTATAATGGCAATCCATTTAAACTGCACGATATCGTTTATATTAAATAGTTTTCTAAGCTCCATAATGCAATATTAATTTATCAATTATCTACAGTTTTTATCCACAAATCAAACAACTTTGAGATATGAAAATAAATCCCCAACAAGTATCATACAAATTAAACTTGTCACTTATTATAACGATAATAAATGTCTTGATTGTTGATTTCTAAAAAAGCTTAAGCCACATAAATTCCCCATTATGGCTCCATTTGAATAAAAAATGCGCAAAAGTTAAAAAAAAAAATGGATTGTTTGAAGAAAATCCATGAAATAATCATATGTAATGATATTACAGTTTTGAAATAAACATATTGTCTGGCACACGCAATAAATTCTCTATTTTAGACGTTATTTTTTGAAATAAAAATAGTAATTTTGCTGAGATAAAGTAATAAGTATCTTTATCTTTCCAATTTTCAATTCAATATATTATTAATATTGCTGAAAATATTGCCAATAAATACTGTTAAAAAACGGATATTTGGGTAAATTCATATTGGTGTGTAACCAGATTAAGTAGCACTTTGTTTTACACTAAATGTACAATTTTAACTGTCAAATAAATATTGCTTTAATTTTTATCTTCCACTTTCAGAAAAGGCAACAACGACATATGACTTCGTTTTAAAACTTTACAATGAAACAGTCATATAACTGAAACTCGATTATAATTGTTACCTCGCCAAGTACCAACCATACATTTGATTCTCGCTTTTAGTAGCAAAGGAGATGCTTCAGTCAGTTCTTTATCTTCAATTTCATCTCCATATTTTATATAAAGTAAAACATATACCACAGATGTAAACGAGATAAAAATGCATATGGCGATGAATACGGTTTCTGGTAGAATAATGTTGGTAAAAATTTGAGGAAACACAACATAGTGATACAAAATATAATCAATTTCCGATGCTGATTTGCCATTAATTTCAATCTCTAGAATAGGAAAAGTAGAATTTATAGCATATTTTATTCCAATTTTATCATAAAGAGCATCCAATGGAATACTTAGCTCAAACCACAAGGTAAAACTAGTAACAATATTCGATTTCGGTTCAATATTGAAATGCGATTCAAACAGCGATGCTTCAATATCAAGTTTCAAATCATAGTGACCAGTATTTCTGTTCAAAAATGTTGGCAACAAACCAGTATCCCCATAAACATTGTTAAACATGGATAAAACTGATCTGTTTTCCCTTTCGGGGCAAACTTTGTTATTCCACTGTAAAAGGAATTTATTACTTGAAACGACGAAATTCTCCGGGTAAGTTCTTGTTTCGAATTCGATTCCATTTTCAATGAACTGCAAACACTCGCAAGACATGGTTTCAATAATGTTTGAAATTGATCCGTTTCCATAAAATGTAGCATTCAAGAACTGAAATAGATCAGTGACCTTCGAACATAGTTTATTCTTTGAAATATTTTCTGTCCTCTTATTCTTTATTTGTATAATGCGCATGCTCGACATACCAACTTCAAGATGATTATGTCCAGACACATTTTCCGGTAACATTAAAGGCAAATTCTGCAACTTCTGACCGTCAATAATTTCTTTCAATATAGTTTTGACTGTAGTTTGACACACAATATTTCTTCTTAACACTTTAAATATATCTTCAGAATATTTCAAATTGGATGCATTGATTCGCAGGTACTTTTCAACGACGGACACATTCAATGCAAATATTATCACATTTTCGTCTGCTGCGGAATCTTTCCTAACAAACTTCAAATCACCATAATTCAAATTGTCTATAAATCCACTGCTGTTGCCATCCTGATGTTCTAAATTGTAAGTAAATGGGCCGACTTCTTCAACTTGTAACTGTGCTCCTAAATGAATGAAATCTTCACGATTGGTAATATTGAAGAAATGAAACTTCCGCTGCTGTTTTAAAGATGTTTTGTCCCACATATCAAACGAATCAGAATCATTATCTACGATCAACTGCTTTTCTGTATAGAACTCGTATATTTTAGGAAATATTATAGCAAACAAAGAAAATATCAGGCCAAACGAAATTACGGAACATAACAGAAACCACGTTCTATTTTCCATAGTTATTTTTAAATAATATAAAACTTGACACGGGGATACTGCGACTTTGCTTAAAATCAGTTAAATAATGTCCCCTTTACTAATCTAGTTTTCGTTGCAGGGATCAAAAGCCACTGCTGCAAGCTGTTTCATTCACCCCAAAAAACCGGTACTGACTTGTGATTGTGTCTCACTGTTGACCACTAAGGATCAGATAGATATGCAAGTAAGGTACACGATTGATAAAGGTAACTCGTGTAAAACTCGTGAACTTTATTTTATCACCAACTAGGCTGAAAATGTTTACTCATCTACACAGAGCTGTAGAGTTGCAAAAAACGCGGGAATTTTGAGAAGCGGAAATAAACCCGGGAATTTTAGAAACGTTGAAAACTTTGATGGGTAGAAACAAATTTAGGCGTTTCTTATATGATCCGGCTAATCCAGCACATTACGCAATTTAAACCTTAATGATGATAATTAAATTTACTATATCTTTGTAATATTTCAAAGGTGAAGTCTATTGAAATACAATTTTTGAAAATGTAACATTACAAGAATTTTGTTGAAATGTGCAAATTTTATTAATCACAAAATGATTAAAATATCATTGGGATTGAATTGGATTTCGTTCAATATTAAATGAATATAAACGAATATAAATCACTTTATAATAAGTATTTCATCGGAGTATTTTTACTTTTCAAATAATTACAAATTAAATTGCAATTAATTTGTGAAAATAATTTTCATTTTATATATAATAAGACTCCCATAATTTAAATATTACTTTCACTGCACTACATGGTAATGTATAAGAAAAGTATTTGAATCATGCTGAAAATCGCAATTCGAATTTTCGATGGATCTACATATTTTGGGACCTTTAGAACACGAAAAAAACTATTTTTAACGTGACGTTTGTGTGTATGTCTGTGTGTGTGTCTGTCTGTGCAATGTATGTATCCACTCTAACTCAAAAACTGATGGACCAAATTTCATAAATTTTTATAGACAAGTCACCTGTGTGTGACCCTGGTGATAATTAGATTTTGGTACGATTCGGGATAAAAGAACCCACCTTTTTGTTACGAGATGGCCCGTAAAAATCTCATGTATCCACTCAAGCTAAAAAACTAATTGACCAAATTTCCCCACTGAGTACCACTGCTTTATATGAGCTCTGTCCGTGTAATGCTTTATGTAGATGCAGTTGTGATAAAAAATTTTGACACATATTAACGTATTTTTGATCTAAATAATTTCCATCGTCAATTTTTATATGATCCCTATTTTCACTAATGAAACAGTCTTTCACATGGTACGGAAAAGTGGCATAAGTCAGATTTTTCCTTTATCATAATTTAGTTGATTTTAAAGATGCAGATATGCGGTTTTTCTTTTAATGATCTTGTTGATTTAAAAAAAAAAATTTCTGATTGACCAAATTTGTCTAAGGGGGTCGTATAAAAATTTAAAAAGTGTAACTTTTTGAAAATTAATGGTAGGACTATTTCATTAGCGTAGTCTTATTTCCTACCTCACTTTCAACATTTTTGCAATTTACATTGCCCACTTATCTCCAACAGGTAAAGAATTAAAGAACGTTTCAATCTTTTTGGGACACCCTATATAGTAAGCTGTTGATGAAGTCACCAATTAATACAATTTATAATGTCATAAAAATAACGGCGTTATAGCTACCCCAAAAGAAGTTTATAGTAGGGCTCCCAAAACTACTATTAATCCATCACTACTTCCGAGTTTTTTCTGACGTAAAGTAGTTATTGCTCAGGGAGATGATTTACATTGCATTGCTCGAATTCTAGTTGCACTGAGGATACAGGGTTTTAAATGCAATGGATCACTAAGATCTCAAAAATAACGGTTTTCGAAGAACTATACTTATGCAGTAATTTTCAATTCCAGGTGAAGATCCGAGATTCGAAACCTGGTTGTGGCACGAGTACTTTGTTACGTTTATTTGCAAATTATTTGCATACGAATGATTTGCATACGGAGGTCAATATGTTTCCATTGGATTCACAATTTGCTAAAAAAAAGGCCTTAGGACCCATAAACGTAGGTGGATGTACTTATAAGGCTCCTCCTGTTCTTTGACGGAAGACTTATATTAGTTCTCCATAGGGGTTCATATTGAAAAACAAATTTTTATACTGTAAAGTTCCTTTCCATTTGATCATAATAGGGCCGTAGCTAGATACGAAATTCAAGGAGGCTCAACAATTTTGAAGAAGGGCCTCACCAAAACAGTTAATTATTAGCATTTATTAAATAGTTACTATTATATATTTCAATCCTTATACATCGTTAACAAATAATTGCATATTTATATTTGTAAGCTAAGAGTTGATTAGGAAAATTTATATAGCTACTAAACATCAATATTAATATATAATAATTACAATTAATTCTGATATAAGTATTAAGTAGTAGCAAAACTGTTAATTAATCGAAGGAAATTTCTGAAAGTTAATACAAGTTAACGCATAATATTAACTCTTAACTATTTATCAGTTGATTTTGACTCTTGAATATATAGCAGTGAACCCTGCAATAATACAAAAGTATCCAAATATTATTGTCTTGATATTTAAATATTTTTAAACTAAATATGTAAATAAATTTATCATCTGTATAACCACTAATTCATCTAAATTAAATAAACTTTAAAACAGAGTAATTTATAAAAATATATCACAGAAATGTTTTATGCAAAATTTGGATAGCATGTTTGATGAAATTTCATATCGTTACTAAATATTTAATATTTTTATCACGAGGGGGGGGGGGGGGGAGGTGAGTATACCTCTTAGGGGACATAGCCCCCTTTGGCCCCTGCCTGGCTACGGCCTTGGATCATTACTCATAATCCTTCATTTACGAGATCTTGACTAAATCCATGCTCTGAGAAACAATCAATATAACAAATATAAAACACATATCTCCGAATAGAACCAAAATAACTATTTGAATGCATAAATCTAGTCCAAAAACAAAGTCCGCAAAATCTATAACCAGGAAAAATTCAAATGACTTCTGCCGATGCTTCCACATGACCAGATTATTCAAAGACCCCCTGTTTAGTGTGCTCCATTTGACGTGCCTTTCCGATTCATTCGATTACGAGGAAGGGGGGCGGAGGGGGAGGAGATGATGAACTGGGTGGGTCAAAGAGAAAAAGATATCTAAAAGAGGAAGTTCAGGAACCCCCAGATGCAAATTTACGCAAATCATAACGCTTTCGATTTAAATATTTCTTTGATGTTTCTCTTTCCCTTGATGCGCGAATCAAGACAGAGATACTTTTTTTTCTTCTCTATAGCTTTACTGTATATAAGAAAAAAAATTGTTGTGGACAGCACATGATTTTTTCTATAAAATGCAATGAATTTGCTTCTTTCACAGTGAAAAAATGATGTATAAGGTTTACAGAGTAATGTTTTTAACGTTGAAGTGAACGTATGACGCCTTTTCGGATAGCAATTTATAAAACTATTTCGAAGTATCCGATTAACTTATATTTCGAGCAACTCTAAATTGACAATTATCAATATTGATAGCATCAGTGCACATAATCAATATAATGAAATATTTACATATTTTATTCATCCATTTGGCGTCATTTTTGTTCATTTAGTATACCATTTATGATATGTTGACGATATTTTCGTCAATCTGGGGCAAAATATCGCCATATTCGCAATGTTTCGCTAAATTAATCGCCAAGTTCGTTAAATTTATCGCCAAGCGTTACAGACAAACGGGGATGAAAGCTCTTTTTATATATAAATGTCTATTGGTGAATTGCTAGGAGTCAAAATGCAAAACTATTACACAAAGCATCTTCTCTCGTAAATGGAAAAAACTAGATCCATCCGAATAATGCTAACAAACTTATCGCATAATATTACATATGAAAAGTGAAGTTATTTCACAATAGTAAACACTTTTAATTTTATGTAATTTTTTATACATTTTTTTTATAATGCGCAATATCTCGAGAACGACTCATGGTAACTTTCTAAAATCTGTGTCACCGTTCTCTGTTAAAAAATTAAATTTACTAAATGATAAAATGATAATTTACGTAACGTTATTGAAAATTCTGATTATTTAATGATTTTTTCAAATTTTCATACGAAAATTTAAGGGTTTTCCAAACATTCGGTCGAGTTTAAAATCAATAGGGTTTCAGTATTCACCGATTGTAATATCTGTACCAAATTTCATTTGAAACGCTCCATTCGTTCGTGAGAAATCGCTTCCACAGACTCACAGACACACACACTAGCACATACATACACACAGACATAACATCAAAAACGTTCGACTCGAGTTAAGAGGTGTGTGCGGGAAACGTAATCTTCCGTCGAAAACTCGACTTCGAATTTTCGACTTTCCCTAGGTCGGACGATCTGGGTTTCAACAATACTTTCCCTATATAATGCTATAATTCCCTATATAACCCTATAATTTATATAACCCTATTTGATTCCCTATATAACCCTATAAATGCACTTATATAATGCTATCCATTCTATGTATATAGGGAAAATAAAAGGATCTGAGGTGGACATCCCGTGACTTTTCCTACATTATAAGACGACGATTTGTGTAATTATTGGCCTAAATAATAAAATAACTAAAAAAATAAATATTAATTTTAAAAAATAACGCCTAGGTGCGCCTGGTGAGCCTACGTCAAGAAGTACCTTTGTACCAAATTTCATGATCGTGCAATGCTTAAATTTTGCTCTACATAAACTGCACACAGAGACAGAAAAAGAAATATCGTCTTTTATTATGTAATATTATGTAAAACTGTAATCTATATATTTTGAGTTGATTTTATTAAATAATTAAATTTTCAGTCCGCGTGACTTTGATGTTCTCATCACTTTTCATTCATGGGGATTAATTCTACATTGCCCAGTATATCAGAAGCACTTGCTGGACGTATCAACAGAGTGACGCTCTTTACATTACGAAGAAGTCAAATTTGTGAACACAGTCTCAGCTGGTAAAATCCATGGACAAATTATGCAGCTTCCATAGGCAAACTATGTCCCTGAGTAAGCAACGTCCCTGAGTAAGCTATGCAGCTCGTATGGACAAACTAAAAACCCAAATTTCTGTATGTTTCACTTAATTATTAAATGCTATCCATTATATAATGCCAGCCATTATGCCAACCATGCAATTAAATTATTTTAAATGCTATCTATAATGATTGCATCTAGAAATTGGCTACACAACTTGGCGGAGAAAAGTATCAGAGGAAAAATTATAAAAAAAAGTCCCTATTTTACTACCTTTAAACAACAATTTATCTATTCATCCATAACAAAATCTGAAAGGTTTTGTTTTTGTTCAATAATATACAGGGTGTCACAAAAAGATTGAAACGCGTTTTAATTCTTTACCTGTTAGAGATAAGTGGGCAATATAAATTGCAAAAATGTTGAGAGTAAGGTAGGAAATAAGACTACATCAATAAAATAGTTCTTCCATTAATTTTCAAAAAGTTACACTTTTCAAATTTTTATACGACCCTTTAGACAAATTTGGTCAATCAAAAAATTTTTAATTTTAATGCAATAAGATCATTAAAAAAAACCCGCATATCTGTATCTTTAAAATCAACTGAATTATGATAAAGGAAAAAATCTGACCTATGCCACTTTTCCGTACTATGTAAAAGGCTGTTTCATCAGTGAAAATAGGGATCATAAACATATTGACGATGGAAATTGTTTAGATCAAAAATACGTTAATATGTGTCAAAATTTTTTATCACAAATGCAACTAAATAAAGCATTACACAGACAGAGATCTACCGGCCACACAACTTGATACCATAAACCCCCTGGGTTGGTCGTGTGGTCTGGGCCTTCAACAGACAGAGATCTTATAAAGCAGTGCTATTCACTACGCGATTGAGTATCCTATGTATTATCATCCAGTTTTATTTTTTTGTGATATGTCACAAATTTACATTTCTAATTTGATATACGGTCCCCATTCACAATGTTCAATTTTCAATTAAATATAACTCTCTCAATTTTAAAGATACAGATATGAGGGGGTTTTTTTTAATGATCTTGTTGCATTAAAAATAAAAATTTTCAAATTAACCAAATTTGTCTAAGGGGGTAGTATAAAAATTTAAAAAGTGTAACATTTTGAAGATTAATGTGAGGACTATTTCATTAACATAGTCTTATTTCCTACCTTACTTTCAACATTTTTGCAATTTACATTGACCACTTGTCTCCAACAGGTAAAGAATTAAAGCGAGTTTCAATCTTTTTGGGACACCCTGTATATTTAATCAGCTAATTTTCGCGATTTGGATTACAGATTTTATACGAAGCTGTAAGCATTTATTCAGCCCGCGACCACCGAGATACTCAGTATTTCAGTATTGAGTAATTCAATAGTCGCTAGATACTCAGAATCTCGCGATACTGAGTATCTTGGGGGTCGAGGTCAGCCGCTTCTTCCATACCATGTGACCTAGGGTTTGAGTTTTATTGGTCGATTTAGTACAGCACATTCATACAGCAAATTCATTTTCGGGTTGAACTTAAAATGATGTGCCAATGTTTGCTGTACAAAATGGCTGTCGTGTAATAAGGCTATAAGTTAATGAGTCACAAATGACTATGTACCAACATGAGAGAGAGCTGAGAAAGTGTCTATACGAATCGACCTGGGAAAAAAATCTACGTGCGGCTTATCTGCTATTGTGAGCTTATCAGCGTTAAGAACGCTTTCATCGTCCAGCTTATCTAGACTGGCGACAAGGCTCACTTGAATACCCTGTGGGGGGCCGGTCATGACAGGGTTTCAATTTTGTCTTCATACGCCCATTATGCGTCAACTATGATGGTTACCAAAATAACAGAATTAAATTTGAATATCAATTTAGAATGCATTTCTACTTTCCCGACATACACAGTATAATGTATAAGAAAAGTATTGGTGACGAGGTCGAAAATTCGAATTCGAGTTATCGACAGAAAAACACATTTTGTACATTCCCGAACTGAATTCGAACGATTTTGAGGTGATGCATGAGAGTGTATATGTATATTAGTACATGCGGGTGTGTCCCTGTAAATCTTTAGAAGCGATAAATCACGAACGAATGAAGCATTTCTAAAATAATTTGGCACGATTATTACAATCAAGGACTACTGGGATGCTACTGCTTTTAAATGAGATTGAATGTTTGGAAGACCCCCCCCCCCCCTCCACAAAATTTTCGATTGAATTTTTGAAAAAATAAAGAATTCAGAATTTTCAATAATGGTAAATAAATAAACATATCAGACGAAATTTTCATTAGAAAAAGAATGACATAAACTTTAGAACGCTAACCATTCTCGAGATATTGCACGTATTTAAAAATAATTATCCAAAAAATTACATAAATGTAAAATAGTAATAAGTTTCAGTAAAAGTGCTCAATTCCCATATGTTATATTATCTATCAATTCTAGGAACATCATTCTCGTGGATCTAGTTCTTTCCATTCACAAGAGAAGATACTTTTATAATAGTTTTGCATTTTGAAGCCAAAGAATTAGCCAACAGTCCTTTATGTCAAGGGATATTAATGAAATGTCAATTGTATTTTGATTGAGATTTTGCACATGAGTATGAATAGGTCATCCTGTTTGAAAGAATAAGTCGTCAAAAACGCCCATGTTGAATTTACGTGGTGTCAAATCTATGGCAACAAGCTGGAGTGGGGCTCAACACTTGATTTTCTCATACCAGAATCCAGTTTTAAGTAGCCTGTGACATATTATTATTATATTTTTCCCCCTCCAAATTTTGATCTTTATCGTTGGTCCAAATGATTACAATTATAACATTTTACCCTTCATTTTAAAGGACTTGAAAAATCTTTCGGTTGATACTAAGTTTGACAAAATACTACTAAGTTTGACAACTCCCCCCCCCCTCTTCCCGAGAGGGGGCTAAAAAATATCACGAATACAAAAATTCTATCGAGGCTATTTTTTACTACAGTGATTAAACATGTTAAGTTTCGTGATCATTGAGCCATAAATAACCCACTTTGCATAATTATGTCAAATTTTGTTATATTAAGTATTACATTATTATATGCTGCCACGTTAAAAAAATATAAAAATTCGGCGTTTTCGCTCAAAGTTCAAAAAGTTCTATCTAATTCTAGATTTTTCGTTAGTAAAGCCGAATAAAATGTTTTATGAAAATCCATTAATATTTGTAGAAGCTATCGTGTACACAAGAAATCGACCACAGGCAGACGACAGACATCATTCTAAAATTAGTCAAAACGTGTTCACTAGAACATATATTGGAATCAAAACCTTGAAATCGAAAATTTTCGTGAAAACAATACTTTCTCTATAGTCTATACTATATCCTATAGTATGAGAAATGAATAATATGATTGTATCTTGTACACTCATACTTCTCTGTGAAAATAGAAAAATCATTGAATTATGTAGTCAAATTCATATTCTGCCCCCATTAGATTTTGTATTGAAATATGAAAGAATATTAGAACATTTTATTTATAATTATATTATATTTAATAAGTTTATTAGTTTTAATAAGTTTTGAATTACATTATATTTAATATTGAAGTATGAAAGAATATTAGAACATTTTATTTATAATTATATTATATTTAATAAGTTTATTAGTTTTAATAAGTTTTGAATTACATTATATTTAATATTGAAATATGAAAGAATATTAGAACATTTTATTTATAATTATATTATATTTAATAAGTTTATTAGTTTTAATAAGTTTTGAATTACATTATATTTAATATTGAAATATGAACGAATATTAGAACATTTTATTTATAATTATATTATATTTAATAAGTTTATTAGTTTTAATAAGTTTTGAATTACATTATATTTAATATTGAAATATGAAAGAATATTAGAACATTTTATTTATAATTATATTATATTTAATAAGTTTATTAGTTTTAATAAATTTTGAATTACATTATATTTAATATTGAAATATGAAAGAATATTAGAACATTTTATTTATAATTATATTATATTTAATAAGTTTATTAGTTTTAATAAGTTTTGAATTACAGATATTAACGATTTGGGCTGGTCTTTTCGAAAAAAAAAACAGTCTGGCTCTATTTTTTTAAATCAAACCAAAATTTAATCAGCACTAGCAAAACCCACAATTACCAAATTTTAAGGAATTTCGTTGAATAGTTTTACTATCCCTGCAATACATAGTAATGCATAGGGGGAACACGAAAAACTATTTTTAGCTCAAAGTCTGTATATGTGTCTGTCTGTCTGACTGTCTGTCTATGTGTCTGCGCAATGTATGTATCACTCTATAGCTAACAGTACTAACACCTCAACAAAATTTCACACACTTTGATAAATAAGTCACTTGCGGGGGTTACCCTGAGACTAATTAGATCTCAATAAGATTCTGAAAATTTTAACCTACCTTTCTTTTTGTAAAATGGCCCGTAAAAATCATCAAAATTTGAAATAAAAGACTAAAAAATCTGATGTGGGCAGCGCATGACTTTTCTTATATGATGCAATGAATGCACTCCTTTTACAGTAAAAAAAAAAATAATGTATAAAATCCACGGTACTGTGTTCGTCAATTAGTCGTCATTTTATGGATTTAGCATTGGTTTCATGAATTTGACGAATTTGGCGACGAAAAATTATCCAATTGATTCCTATATTTCATTATTATGTCAATAAAAAAATCTGATGTGGGCAATACATGACTTTCCTTATATAATGCAATGAATTTTTTTGAACTTTTTCAGTAAAAGAAATAGGTTATTCTTATAATAGATTCTTATATTATTTCCAAGATATTGAATTTTCGTCAATTAGTCGTTATTTTCATTGATTTAACGTCATTTTTATCAATTTGGCGACATTTTCGTTAATTTGGCAACATTTAAAAAGTCGCCAAGTTGACGGCATTCCACCAAATTCGACACCAAAATCTCGCCAAGCGGATGAGGAATATGAGACGAGAAATATGGATGAGAAATAAATTATTCTTAGAGCAAATAAATGACTATTGACGTCTAACTTCAAGAGTTTTACTTCAAGAGTTATTAGAGTATCTTGCCTCATGAATGGAACGAGCTGGATCCACGAAAATTGTGTTACCAAATTCATCGCATGATAGTACATATTAAAAGTGAACATAAGTCACAATAGTTGATATTTTTTTTTAATTTTATGTGAATTTTTGATAAATTTATTTGAAAAATGTGCAATATCTCGAGAACCGTTCATGCTTGCGTTCTAAAGTTTGTGTCAATCGTTTTTAGTGAAAAATTACATAATAAATGACAATTTGCATAACTTTATTAAAGGTTTTTTTTATGTTTTTTTTTTCAAATTTTCACTCAAAAATTTAGTGGAGTTCTGAACATTCGATTGCGTTTAAAGACAATAGATTTCCAGTACTCACAGAGTGTAAATTTTGTACCAAATTTCATCAGAATCGCTCCATTCGTTCATTAGATATCGTCTTCACACACACACACACACATGCACGCACACACACACACACACACACACACGGGCATCATCTCAAAAGCGTTTGATTCATGTTCAGGGATGCTTGAAACGTGATCTTCCGTCGAAAACTCTAATTCGAATTTTCGACCCGTCACATTACTTTCCTTATACATTATGCTTTGTATATAAGGAAAGTAATATGGTTAAATAAATTGAATAAATGCTTGTTTTTTACGCATTTTTTAAGACAAAAATATAACATCAATCCCACCACTCCATAAAACGCTTTCGAAATATTCCAGATATTGTTTGAAAATACGCCAAATGGAAAAGAAAATTGAATTAAATGCAAATTCAATGTCACTTCAAATAGGTATCCTTGATATTTTATGCAATTTAACTATATTTAAATCATTATGAAAGAAAGAAAAATAAATTAAATGTGAGTCTCTAGGAAAAGACATGTCCTGGTCACATCACATTTTTTGAACTACAGTATAAAGCATCGTCGGCTCCTCCAAATTAAAAAAAAAAGTATCTCAAGAAAGTTTCGTCCTAAAGTAATGGAATTGGTCTGATTCGGTTTATCGTCAAAAATTTCGTACAAAATAATCATTTAATTAATATTTTTATTCATACTTAGTATTTTATTTCGGATTTTTACGATTTTTGTGGGCCACCTCGAAAAACAAAAAACTTGATGTGGGCAGCACATGATTTTCCTTATATAATGCAATGAATTTACTACTTTTACAGTAAAAAAAAATAGATTATTTTTATAGTAGTTATTTATATTCTTTCCAAGATATTGAATTTTCGTCAATGAGTCGTCATTTTCTATGTCGTCATCATCAATGAGTCGTCATTGATTTACCGTCATTTTTATCCATTTGGCGAGTTTTTCGTTAATTTAGCAATATTAAAAAAGTCGCCAAGTTGGCGACATTCCACCAAATTTGTCTCCAAAATCTCGCCAAGCGTTATAGACGAAGAAATAAGTTATTCTTACAGCAGATAAATGACTATTGGCGTTCAAATATAAAAATATTACTCAAAGTATCTTTTTTCATGAATGGAATAAGCTGGATCCACGAGAATGATGTCACCCATTTTATCGCATGGTGTTACATATGAAAAGTGAACATGTTTCTCAATAGGAATTTTTTTTATTATTTTATATGACTTTTTGATAATTTTTTTGAAAAATGAGCAATATCTCGAGAACGGTTCATGTTAGCGTTCTAAAATTTATGTCGATCGTTTTCATTAGAAAACGATTGACATAATTTCTAATGAAAACTTACATAAGAAATGTCTATTTGCGTAACTTTATTAGCGATTTTGGATTTTTTGACGATTTCTTCGGGTTCTAATCATTCGACGGGGTTTCTGATCATTCGATTGCATATAAAAACAATAGGCTTCCAGTGTTTACAGATTGTGATTTTTGTACCAAATTTCGTTCGAATCGGACCATTCGTTCGTCAGTTATCGTTTCCATAGATTCACTGACACACACGCACACACACACACTTTCACACACACACACACACTTTCACACACACTTTCACACACACACACATACTTTCACATACACACACACAATTTCACACACATCACCTCAAAAATGTTTGGTTCGTGATCAGGGATGCTTGAAACGTGCTCTCCCGTCGAAAACTCGAATTCTAATTTTCGACCCCGTCACAATACTTTCCTTATACATTATGTATATAAGGAAAGTAAAATCTGGTTCTATTTTTCCGAATCATAGCAATATTTATTCAGCACCAGAGTAATTCACAAAAAAACTTATCTTCCAAATTTTATAAAATTTCGTCAAATGGTTTTTGAAGTAGAGTGAATACATACATTGCACAGACACACACACACAGAGAGAGAGAGAGAGAGATGTGACGTATAAACTAATCCTTTCGTGTTCCCATGATTCCAATGCTTTCCCTATATTACCATGCATTGCAGGGAAAATAATAACCTAATGTTTCATAATGAATGATATGTTGATCACTTTTATAATAAAACAATAAAGATCAACCACGCTTAAAGCATTGATTATGAAACACTTTCCAACTGAAATGCAATTTTAATTAAACATCTCTAAAATGTGATACAATCAGCGTTGATATTTTTAAATTATCACAGTACTACAGTCATTTGTGATCCTTGAAAACTTTAAACTTCATCGAAAAAGCAAACGGTAGTTAAACAAAATGAATGTTATTCAAATGAGGTCATCGAAATATAAATCATCTGCTTCTCTATGTATAATCAATGAATACTTCATTCAATTCACTTATATTCTAGACTCCAGAGTAAATAATTTTGCATGAAAAATTATTCAGAAATTCTTGTACAACGCATCTTACAATCGGTGGATTTGTTTACATTATGTATGCCATATTATAGCATTAAATTTAGGCTTCGTTGAAGAAATAATCAAAGTTTAGTGATCATTTAAAACTAAAAAATATTGTAATTGTGTTGGCACAGAATTTAGATACAGAGATAATATGCAAAAATAAGACGTTTTCATGACGGATGCAACACTAAATATAAATTTAAAAGATCTTCAAACATCACGATCTGGTTCCTACACAACGCAAAAAATGGATGCCACATTTTTTCAATGAGTCACGTGATATTTTCATGCATCATGAGTGCAATTATTATTTCCATTTTAATTTAAAAAACTACCAAACATATTTTCTTGAAAATTATTTTACACATTTTATATGATGATTAAAATATTTTCTAAAATTTTCAAGGAAATTTGTTAATTTTAACTTTGCTTAAAAATTGTTTGAAAAATTAAGTCCCATAGGGTTCAATGTGTTTCATTTTTTCAACCCGAATTAAATCCAAAACTAATTGGGTGATATTATTCATTTTCATTCCCGTATGTCACATGAACCATACTAAAATTTCATTTTGATAAATTCATTTTCACGACAATTATCATGCGAACAGACAGACAGAATGAACAAAGTCATAAACTGAATGACTATGTTGGAAAATGTTAAAAACAGTGGAGTCTCCAGTCCGATAACACCGAAATGTTTTGCTTGAATAGCGTCTAGTAAAAAAGAACTATATAAGAAAGTTCAATGTTTATTCGTTGTTTTCAGTCTCATTTGCTTCGTTTATAACTGATAATATAGTCATATGGTAACTAAATTAGAACCTCTATAATATAATATAATTAAAGCCGTATTTGCAAAATAGTTCAATATATTAAAACATCAAAATTATAATCATTGTTTTTCTAGCTCTAAAACGAATAACACATTTCGAAATTCAATTATATATCTTTGCAGGTATTTAAAGACCTACAAATGACACTTGTCGTTTTAGCTAGGACTTTTGGTTTTCGAGATAGAAGAATTAAAATCTTTAAAAACGGAAAATTATCAATTTTCTTCAACTTGCCAAGACGATTGCTTGAAAACTATATGAGCTTCGTAAAAACAAAAACTCTGATGTGGGCAACACATGACTTTCCTTATATAATGCAATGAATTTACTATTTTTACAATAAAAAAATAGGTTTTTCTTATAGTAGCTATTTATATTCTTTCCAAGAAATTGAATTTTCGTCAATGAGTCGTCATTTTCACTGATTTAGTGTCATTTTTATCGATTTCGCGAGATTTCCGTTAATTTGGCAACATTTAAAAAAGTCGCCAAGTTGGCGACAGTCCACCGTCACCAAAATCTGGTCAAGAGTTATAAAAAGAGAAATAAGTTATTCTTATAGCCGATAAATAACTATTGGCGTTCAAATGCAAAGTTATTACTCAAAGTATCTTTTTTCATGAATGGAACGAGCTAGATCCACGAGAATGATGTCACTCAATTTATCTCATAATATTACATGTGAAAAGTGAACATGTTTCTCAACAGTTAATATATTTTTTTTTTAATTTATGGGATTTTTTGATAAATTTATTTTAAAATATGCAATATCTAGAGAACGGTTCGGGCTAGCGTTCTAAAGTTTATGTCAATCATTTTCTAAGGAAAAATTACATTAGAAATGTCTATTTGCGTAACTTTATTAAAGGTATTGATTTTTTAATGATTTTTTCAAAATTTCACTCGACAATTTAGGGGGGTTCTGAACATTCGATTACGTTTAAAAACAATAGGCTTCCAGTATTCACGGATTGTGATTTTTGTACCAAATTTTGTTCGAATTGATCCATTTGTTCGTTATTTATCGTCTCCACAGACTCACTGACATACACACATACACATACTTTCACACACACACACACACACACACACACATACACAGCCAACGGCCATATCGTGCTGAAAACACCGGTTCTCGTTAGATCACCAAGTCAAGCAGCATCGGGCGCGGTTAGTACTTGGGTGGGTGACCACCTGGGAACACCGAGTGCTGTTGGCACATTTTGGACGCTGTAGCCCGTTGGTTTGCGCGCTGGATTTGCACGCTGCCACAACTGCCGCCGTGTTCATGCGGAGTACGATCACGTTAAACATGTGGGTCCGTAAGTCCTTCCGAGAGGTTGGTGGTAGGGGAAGAGGGGTACAGTCCCTGTGGATGCCGCTCCCACTGGGTTCCGGTCTAAATTGTGTGGCATTTCCCGGTCGTCCAAACGGTTACCTTACACCTTTCTAGTAAGTCGGACGGTCTGGGTCTCAAACAACAACAACATACACACACACACAGTCATCACCTCAAAAATGTTTGATTCGTGATCAGGGATGCTTGAAACGTGCTCTCCCGTAGAAAACATGAATTCGAATTTTCGACACCGTCACAATACTTTCCTTATACATTATGTATATAAGGAAAGTAATTATTGATCTAGAAACTGGATTTCAAGTTAATATTTTTGTTGCTTAGCTTACTATTTCAAATATAAATATCTCTATGTGTCTTTTATAGTTCAGAAGATTGTTCGGGTGAAAATAAGCCAAATAGAGCAAAAACTCGCTTTCACAGAATCTTTTTAAAAAAAAAAGAATTCAAAATATTAAAATATAAAAATTATTTTTATATATTCATTCCTATTACCTTCTTTTCGACAAAACAAGTGAAAATTGTTTACAATTTTATCCATTAGATTCTTTATATCTATCAGATACGCTATATGTATTTTTTTTATCTATTAGAGGTATAAACATCCAAAATGTTTACATTTTTTGTAACGCTCCGATTTTAGCATGGATAATCCAAGCATAGATGTTATTCACATCAAAATATTTTCTTTATTATAGAATTGAGTATAGTGTAAGGAAAGTATTGTTTTCACGGAAATTTTCGATTTCGAGAGTTTCATGCCAATAAATATTTTAGGATCTCCTG
This sequence comes from Amaurobius ferox, assembly GCA_951213105.1. Taxonomy (NCBI): domain Eukaryota; kingdom Metazoa; phylum Arthropoda; class Arachnida; order Araneae; family Amaurobiidae; genus Amaurobius; species Amaurobius ferox. The sequence goes on from OX578144.1 coordinate 105,315,398, forward strand.
AAAACGTTTCGACTATTTTTAGAGTAATGGCCGTCTGTCTGTGGTCGATTTCTTGTGAACATGATAACTGCCATAAATATCAATGGATATTTGCATAATTTTATATTTGGTTTGCTATTGTAAAACCTAGAACTAGGTAGAATTTTTTGAAATTCGATCAAAAACTTATATATATATATTTTCTTTTATAATTTATATTATTTATTTATATTATTATTATTTCTTATAATAATTATACATTTTATAATTTTATATTTTCTTAACATGGCATCCTAGGACACACATTTGGCATGGGGCGCGGTAGCCCATTGGTTAGCGCGTTGGAGTTGCACTCGGTAGGCCCGGGTTCGATTCCAGCCACTGCCAAAACTGCCGCCGTGTTCATGCGGAGTACGATCACGTTAAACATGTGGGTCCGAAAGTCCTTCCGAGAGGTTGGTGGTAGGGGAAGGAGGGTACGGTCCCTGTGGATGCCTCCCCCACTGGGTTCCGGTCTAAATTGGGTGGCACTTCCCGACCGTCCAAGAAGTTACCTTACACCTTTCTAGTAGGTCGGACGGTCTGGGTTTCAACAACAACACATTTGGCATGATTATATAAAGGAGTTTTTTATTAACCTTTTGCTTACAGGTGGGACAGCGTCCATCCCAAACGAAGAACCTCTGAAAAAGACAAGCATTTGGCATATCCTATCCCAAACAGTTCGATCCCCCTTTGCGGACATTGGCGTCCTTGTACTCCAATGTCTGCAAAAGGGGATCGAACTGTTTGGGATAGGGTATGTTAAATGCCTGTCTTTTTACTTTCCTTATATACATAATGTATAAGGAAAGTATTGTGACGGGGTCGAAAATTCGAATTCGAGTTTTCGACGGGAGAGCACGTTTCAAGCATGCCTGATCACGAATCAAATATTTTTGAAGTGATGTCTGTGTGTGTGTGTGTGTGTGTGTGTGTGAAAGTGTGTGTGTGTGTGAAAGTATGTGTGTGTGTATGTGTGTGTGTGTGTGTGTCAGTGAGTCTGTGGAGACGATAACTGACGAACGAATGGACCGATTCGAACCAAATTTGGTACAAAAATCACAATCCGTAAACACTGGAAGCCTACTGTTTTTATACGCAATCGAATGTTCGGACCTCCCCTAAATTTTCGAATGAAATTTTGAAAAAATCGTCAAAAAATCAAAACCACTAATAAAGTTACGCAAATATACATTTCTTATGTAATTTTTCATTAGAAAACGATTGGCATAAATTTTAGAACGTTAACATGAACCGTTTTCGAGATATTGCACATTTTTCAAAAAAATTATCAAAAGTCATATAAAATGAAAAAAATATATTTCCTATTGAGAAACATGTTCACTTTTCATATGTAATACCATGTGATAAATTAGGTGACATCATTCTCGTGGATCTAACTCGTTCCTTTCATGAAAAAAGATACTTTGTATTTGAAAGCCAATAGTCATTTGTCTGCTGTAAGAATAACTTATTTCTTCGTCCATAACGCTTGGCGAGACTTTGGCGACGAATTTGGCGGAATGTCGCCAACTTGGCGAATTTTTAAAATGCTGCCAAATTAACGAAAATCTCGCCAAATGGATAAAAATGACGCTAAATCAATGAAAATAACGACTAATTGTCGAAAATTCAATATCTTGGAAAGAATATTAGTATCTACTATAAAAAAAACATATTTTTTTACTGTAAAAGTAGTAAATTCATTGCATTATAAAGAAAGTCATGTGTTGCCCGCATCAGATTTTTTTAGAGGTTCCTCGTTTGGGATGGAAGCTGTTCCACCCGTAAGCAAAAGGTTAATAAATAAGGAACCTGAAAGGGGTTATTCATGACTAAATTATCACGAAGTTTAACAGTTTCAGTTATTGTAGCGAAAAATAAACACGATACAATTTATGTGTTTGTGACGTCATTAGTTTAGTGCTCACTCGGGGTCTCGGGAGTGGGGAGGGGATATATTGCCAAATTTGGTATCATTAAGATTTTTTCATGCCCTTTAAAATGAAGGGAAACATTTTATAAATGTGCTCATCTGCACTAACTATACATATTTTTTTTCTTGCAAAATTAGCAAAAAAAAAAAAGAAAAAAAATATAAAAAGCTACTGGATTCTGGAATGAGGAAATTGAGTTCAGCCATAGTACAGTTAACTTTTTAATTTTTCGTCTTTAGTTAGCATGACTTCAAGTATAGAAAAAGAAATATCGTCTCAATACTTGAATGAATAGCGCGTAGTCTGTCCAAGCGATGTTCAGTAATTCTTTTCCAGACTGCGACATGAGGTACAACAACCAAAAACGTAAATTTTGTAGCAATTTTAATTAGCAATTTTTTATCAATTCTCTCAGAGCATACCATGCTGCCTCTCGGATCACTTTCTTTCTAAACTCTGACAACGTAGCCTTGCGTACTGTCTTTAGACTTTAAAAATGAAGGATTGAAAAGAAATAAAAATCCAACTCCACTCCCCCTCCCCTTTTTAAAATTGTCTTTTTTTTATTATTCTGTTCTCTTTGATAAGAATAAAAAATCTGGGAGTAAATGCACCAGTTTCTTAAGTTATGCATCAGGGAGCAAGTGAACCCAACTCATTTGCATATCAATCAAAGAGCTTTCATCATTTTTTCTCAGGAGCCCTCTACCACCATTTGTTGTTATTATTTCCCCTTTAAAAGAGCTGCATAAACGCAGAAGAATATTTATAAAAACAGTTCCTGCTTCCTTTTCCCTATACCGTTTTTTCTGTCTCTGCAGTATTCCGAAATGGAGAAGCGAGTAGGGAAAAAATAAAGAAATTTAGGGAAGATGAAGACTTGGCCCCTCTTGGGATAAGGATAGGATGATCATTCTTTCTGTGATCTTGAAGGCTTCACTTCACGAAAATCTTTCTCGAAAGTTTTTCGTTTATTATGAAGTGCCGTATTCTTTTAATTCTTTAAGGCGAGCGGCAGTTTATGAGGAATGAGGGAAAAAAAGGGGAAATCTGAGAAGTTTGAACGCACTTCGACTTCGACTTTTAAAAGATTTCAATTTTTTTTTTTTTTTTTTTTTTTTTTTTTGATTGTTTGCATGATTGCGGGATTCCTTGGGAGTCTTCGGCGTCAAGAAATCTCTGAAAAAGTTTCATTAATATTTGTTTTAAAAGCCATTGCATATCGGTAGAGAGTTTTAGAGATTTTTATTTTCCCAAAATGCAGCATCGATTTTTTTTTCAAGAATAGTTTCGAAATATACGGAATATATTAAGAAAAAATCCATGTCAAATTCGTATACCGTACCCGACCTTTTAAATAAAATAATTAAAAAGGAGTTTCGAAGTTTTAAAAATTCTACTTGCTCAATCGAATGTAAAAGTTTAAGACGGCTACTTTCAAAAGATTAAAAGTTCAAATTTCTCCCCTATTCTTTGAGATTTTTTTTTCAAAATATCTGTCATATGTTACCTCCAGCTGTTCTCAGAAGATATATGGTAAATATTTTATCAAAAACAAAAGAATGCAATTTTTTTTAGGCATACATCTATAAATAAACTTGTAGTTAATCCATTTTAAAGATTGTGTATTTTTACTTTCCCTACCCTACAGTACAAAGAACGTTTTATGATTGGATTGAAAATTCGAATTTTTCTGATGAATTTTCCCGTTTCGAACAGTCTGGAACACGAATCATTGCTATCTCAAAAGTATTGTAATCTCGGCATTAAAAATTCAAGAAAATCTGTTGCAATCAACACATGACTTTCACTATAAAATGCAATGAATTTAATTCTTTCAGAGTGAAAGAATGATGTTTAAGATCTACAGCACAATGTTTTTAATGTTAAATTGCACATATGACGCATTTCCTAATGACAACATGTAAATCTATTTCGAAATACCCAATTAACTTCCGAATATACCGTCAAAATTGCAACAATGACGCTAAATTTACAAAAATGGCACCAAATTGGTGAATGAATTGTTAAAATATTTTAATATATGGACTATATTACTTACTGCGTATGCTATCAATATTGATAATAATTGCCAATTCAGAGTTTCGTGAAATATAAGTTGAGTACTTCTAAATAGTTTTACATGTCATACAGAAAAGAGCCACATGTGCAATTTAACATTAAAAACATCAATTTTACACAGTATTATTTCACTGAAAAAAGTAAATGCATGTGTTGCCGACATAATTTAAGCAGCAACGAATCACTCTTTTCGAAAGGTGAATGTATGCTATAGTGGGCAAGAATGGCTAGTGTGTAGAAATATCTGGATTGTAAGTCATTTCCTTCTTCAATTCACTTCTCCCTGATTTTTAACGATTTTCAAATAAAATTTTAAATATTACCAGTTAAAAAAGTTAAAGTAAAATATTCCTAAAAGGGCTGGTTCTTAAAAAGTAATATATAGGAATTCTCATAACAAAGCGAGTCTTTGGAAGCCGACAAAACAAACAGAATTAGCCAAATCTCTCCAATTTGTTTGGAGTGATTGTTGGTTTCCGTTTGCTGGCGTGGCTTGGTTTGAATCCAAAACGAAGCGACTCTCTTCACGCGTCATTGCGCGTTTCTTCGTGTCTCATCAGCCATGAAGCATGGCAGTAAAGAAAATATAATTTTAAACATTCTATTACTATGTTCTTCATTTAGTTACAACTACAAGCCCCAATTTGTTGAATTTGTCTTTAATTTCATCAGAGCACAATATAAAAAATCTGATGTGGGCAACACATGACTTCCCTTATATAATGTAATGAATTTACTACTTTTATATTAAAAAAAATAGGTTTTTCTTATAGTAGATACTAATATTCCATCCAAGATATTGAGTTTTCGACAATTAGTCATCATTTACATTGATTTAGCATCATTTTTATCCATTTGGCGTGATTTTCGTTAATTTGGCAACATTTCAAAAAGTCGCCAAGTTGGCGACATTCCGCCAGATTCGTCGCCAAAATCTCGACAAGCGTTATGGACGAAGAAATATGTTATTCTTACAGCAGACAAATGATTATTGGCGTTCAAATACAAACGTATTACTCAAAGTATCTTTTTTCATGAATGGAATGAGCTAGATCCACGAGAATGATGTCATCCAATTTATCGTATGGTATTACGTATGAAAAGTGAACATGTTTCTCAATAGGATATATATATATTTTTTTTCATTTTATATGACTTTTTGATAATTTTTTTGAAAAATATACAATATCTCGGGAACGGTTCATGTTAGCGTTCCAAAATGTATGCCAATCGTTTTCTAATGAAAAATTACATAAGATATATCTATTTGCGTAACTTTATTAGCGGTTTTGACTTTTTGACGATTTTTTCAAAATTTCATTCGAAAATTTAGGGGTTTCTGAACATTCGATTGCATATAAAAACAATAGGCTTCCAGTGTTTACGAATTGTGATTTTTGTACCAAATTTGGTTCGAATCGGTCCATTCGTTCGTCAGTTATCGTCTCCACAGACTCACTGACACACACACACACACACACACACACACACACACACATACTTTCACACTCACACACACACAGACAGACATCACTTCAAAAATGTTTGATTCGTGATCAGGAATGCTTGAAACGTGTTCTCCCGTCGAAAACTCGAATTCGGATTTTCGACCCCGTCACAATACTTTCCTTATACATTATGTATATAAGGAAAGTAAAAAAATTAAATTGTCGAATTGCTTATCAGTATAACAAAATGAACACATATAATATTTTTGTGAAATTAAAGGAAAATGCACTGAAAAGAGGATATGATGACAAAATAAAGGTAATTGCTAATACGATACGCAGCGAAGGGCTATTACTGTATAGGTGCACAGTACGGGACTTAATTTAACTCTTATCACTAAATTTAAATTCTAATATCTAAATAATCTGAATCATTTAATATCTAAATTGCAGATATTTTCATCTGACTCGTATAGTTTTTCTTCTACCTGTAAAAAGGGCTGAGATGGGCTGAGATTGACTTTTTGACGATTTTTTCAAAATTTCATTCGAAAATTTAGGGGGTTCTGAACATTCGATTGCATATAAAAACAATAGGCTTCCAGTGTTTACGAATTGTGATTTTTGTACCAAATTTGGTTCGAATCGGTCCATTCGTTCGTCAGTTATCGTCTCCACAGACTCACTGACACACACACACACACACACACACACACACACATACTTTCACACTCACACACACACAGACAGACATCACTTCAAAAATGTTTGATTCGTGATCAGGAATGCTTGAAACGTGTTCTCCCGTCGAAAACTCGAATTCGGATTTTCGACCCCGTCACAATACTTTCCTTATACATTATGTATATAAGGAAAGTAAAAAAATTAAATTGTCGAATTGCTTATCAGTATAACAAAATGAACACATATAATATTTTGTGAAATTAAAGGAAAATGCACTGAAAAGAGGATATGATGACAAAATAAAGGTAATTGCTAATACGATACGCAGCGAAGGGCTATTACTGTATAGGTGCACAGTACGGGACTTAATTTAACTCTTATCACTAAATTTAAATTCTAATATCTAAATAATCTGAATCATTTAATATCTAAATTGCAGATATTTTCATCTGACTCGTATAGTTTTTCTTCTACCTGTAAAAAGGGCTGAGATGGGCTGAGATTCACTTTTTGACGATTTTTTCAAAATTTCATTCGAAAATTTAGGGGGTTCTGAACATTCGATTGCATATAAAAACAATAGGCTTCCAGTGTTTACGTATTGTGATTTTTGTATTAAATTTCATTCGAGTCGGTCCATTCGTTCATCAGTTATCGTCTCCACAGACTCACTGACACACGCGCACACACACATACTTTCACACACACACACACATAATTTCACACACACACACATATACTTTCACAGACACACACACACAGACATCACTTCAGAAATGTTTGATTCGTGATCAGGGATGCTTGAAACGTTCTCTCCCATCGAAAACTCGAATTCGAATTTTCGACCCCGTCACAATACTTTCCTTATACATTATGTATATAAGGAAAGTAATAAGGATAGTTAATTTTTAGGTAAATAATTTTATGGCAAAGCAGCACTTACAAAGTACTTACAAAGCATTCAGTGATTTGATAATAATAAAATATTTCAATTTTTTAAGATTTTTTAAATTTTATATCAAAATATAATATCTCAGGAACGGTGCAGGTTGTCGTAAGTTAAGTCATTCGCTTTTAAATAAAAAATTGCATAATTAATGGCGTTCTTTTAACAAATTTTAACTTGATTAGATTTTAAATTATTGATGCGGATAACATCTACGGTTGGAAGCAATTTATACTTATTTTGTCGGATATATAGTACCATTTATGAATATACTAAAATAGTTTTAATATTTTAGTATTTTAACAATTTCTATGAAAAACTAAAAAGTTTTTGTGCGGGCGAATCTTTGCTTCATTATGTTTAATTTCATAATGCTTAATATATATATATATATATATATATATATATATATATATATATATATATATATATATATATATATATATATATATATATATATATATATATATATATATATATATATATATATATATATATATATATTAATTATATACATATTTATATATATATATATATATATATGTACATATATAATTGATTGAAGGTATTGATTTTTACTTGTAATATATACCCGAGAATTACCATTAGAAAAATGCTGTATATAAAAAAGTGAAATGAAATAGGACGAATGTGCTTACAAAAAGACTATACAACAAGCTGTTGTATCATGTATGAGAGCATGTAAGAAAGAAATTTAACTCATATCTAATGCAGTTACCTAAGGTACTATTCCCCGGGTATTCTACATAAGCATACAAGGTGTAAATATAGAAGTTAAAAGATGAAAAAGTGCAAATCAGAAACATAGTGTAGCACGATGAGCTAGGCCTTTTCTAGCTCCCAAAAAGTATGGAAATTGAATAAAAGGATTAAAACGAATATGCTAAGGAATAAAATGAATATGAAAAGCATTTCTGAAACCATGTACGTTATCAAGGGCCATACATGTTTCATTAATGCTGATTCTACGTTTCTGTATACACAACTGTAAAATGTATTACAGAAATAATGTACATGGCCCGACGTAGAAGAAAATACAAATTGGATCAATTACATAAGGAAATCACGTATGAAAACAATATATTCTTTTACACCAGTTTGTAGCTAATTATTTTAATGAGGATACAATGTAATTTAAAGAAAAATCAAGAGAATATAACTAATATATATCTACCCCTTGTACTGTTGAACTTCAGAATATGCATGAAACTGACCTATTATCTCAGAACAGGTTACAGTGAATTTTTGTGACTGACTAAGCAGTTTTTGTGTTAATTATACGAAGTGTTTAACTGTGAGAAGATAACATGGAGATGATGAATTATTTAGAAATGTTTGAGTATGATCTGTCAATATGTTGCTGTAATTGTTGGAAGTTGTTGAATTTAAATTTAAAATGTGTTTTAATAAAAGGAAAAATTAGGTGGGGCGGGTAGTTATTTTTGATAGTGGTGTTTATGAATGTATGAAGATGTTCTTTGTAGTAACATGGTGTGCTTAACATTTTAATTCTTAATAACTGGTTATTAATAATATTTCCATATACAGATTTTGAAAGATTGGAAGAGAAATGTTGAAGTTTATTTACTTCGAAGTTATAAGTTTCTGTTTTGTCATAGATTTTAAATTTTAGTGTGTCTGCATTTTGAATTTTCAAACTAACGTCTAGAAAATTGATCTAGTTGGATGTATATACAGTTTCAATAAGTTGTAGATTAGGTGGATAGAAATCAAAGTTTATTTCATTGGCGTCATTAGTAAATCCAATAATAATGAGTTCATTAATATATCTGTACATTATATGACTGTGTTGAAAAGGTTGTGAATTTCGTAAAAATGTAGATAAAGGTTGACCAGTATAGTGGATGATTTACCTCCCTGTGGTATTCCCTTGTTTAATTTGTATATGCATTTTCCTTGAACTATATACTGTTTGAACAAAATGAATTTTAATAAAGTTTTGAATTTTGGAAATGGGATGTTTTTTGCTTAAGTGAATTGTTCATATAAATGTAGTATGACTTTATATAAATCATTAATGCCTATATTATAAAAAAGGTCTTTGAAATCAAAAGTTTTTACATCATGTATGTAAGGGATGAGTTTTATTTTATTAATTAGTTCTAAACTATTTTTGATTATATGTGTTTTTTGTGTAGTAAAATAATCATAAATTTGATTTAGTATGATAAGAATTCGTTTGTCAACAGCATTGGTATATGAATTAAATCCTATAGTGACTGTTCTAAAAGAAATAGGTGTTTTATGGAATTTAGGTATGAGTACCAAGTAAGGAAAATTGAGATTGTATTTTATTTTTAGAAGTTTGTAGTAAGCTATTATTTGTTTACTGATAACATTGATATGAGTGTATAAAGGAGTTAATGAAATAGAGGTACTGAGTTGCAACTTAATTTCGTCAAATAAATTTTTTTGCAAATAAACGCATAGATACTGGATGCCTTATCAACATATGTGATTACAAATTTGTCTTGTAGTAACTTGATCTCTTTTATTATGTCTTGGTAGTTATGCTTATATATTGGAAATTGTTGGATCAAATGTTTTACATGCCTAGTGATTTGTACTTTCCAGCTCTTGAAGGCTTCAAAAGGGCAGTGGAATTTACCTGACATTTTAAATATATATTTGTCTAGATCAATGTCAAAAACTTGCATTATTTTCATTTTATTAGAAAGTAGAGGAAGTCTGTAATTTGAATATATATATATATATATATATATATATATATATATATATATATATATATATATATATAAATTATATATATATATATATATATATATGTATATGTATATATATTATATACATATGGGGGGGGATGTTCTTCCCTTCTGGCGGACATTTATCTGTCCAAATTTGAAAAGGGCACACGTATATTAAATGAAATACCCTTCTTCCGTTACATCGACGATATTCTTTTGGGGCAATTTGAAAATTCACTGAAGTTTGATTTTACCTTTTACCCACATGAACTGGAACTAATTGAAAACAAAAGTGCAGAGGACGACACTGTCAATTTTTTAGATATCACGATTAAACATCCCAGTCGATATGGTATTTATGAAATATTGCATGACAAACGTAACAGTTACAAGATGAAGATTAATCACATTATCGACTGGAGATCCAATCTGACTAGGAATATCTTCAGGAATATCGTTCTTGGACACCTCAAACGTAATCAAAACATTAATACCTTTAAAACCGACTGCATTGCAAATAACAGAAGGATTATGAAGGACGCCATTAAAAAGCACTATCCAATCGTATTCTTGATGAGATATTATAATTCCCTCTTTAACACTAAAGAAGGAGACAATTCCTTTATTAAGGATATTATAGAAACCAAGGTTTCTCTGCGAAACTGGTATTATAACGCGCACGCGTGCATAAAACATATATAGTTCAGTTGGTCTTTGTCGAAGTCAGTCTTAATGGTTTTTCTTTTCATACTTTGCCGTTCCAGCTTGTCTCTTAATTTTGTGTGCTTTTGATTTTGCGCATTTCCGGAGGATTGGCTATTGTATTGCATTGGTTCCGTGAGCATTGCCCGGGCCAAAAAGCTGCTTTAAACGGGAAAGGGGGGTCGCAACCCCCCTCTACCATTTTATGCAATGCATTTGGTCTTCCCCTTTTCTTAGTTTTCATCTTCTTTATATATATATATGGGTCTGGGTCGTAATCCAGACAGCCGAAATCCCGACAAGGTCGAAATCCCGACAAGCCAAAATCCCGACAGCCGAAACCCACTCTTGCACAGACTAATACAACACTAAGGCGGTCGTCGCAGTGACGTCATAAGGGTTAGAATTTACTAATCAGCACCCCCCCCCCCCCCCCACGCACATGCGCTGGACTCACGCTCCCTCTTGTCTCCATCCGCTTGCTACGACAATGGCCATATGTTATTTGAATATGCTATTTGAACGTATGCAGAATGTGTTTTTTTTTTCTTTTTTAATAAAATGAATTTCCTAAATCTTATACCGACCTGTTATATCATTTTAATCTTTGTCATTTCAATTTGCCAAAATTTATTTCAGTAATGGCATAATTGTTATGATTTAGTGATTAAAACTATTAATTTGTAAAATGTAGAGATGTAAAAACGCCGATAATTTTGATCAAGCTATACATATAGGCGTAGAGAGCCATGTGCGTGGGCCCAGCGTGAGCCCAGCGCATGTGCGTGGGGGGGGGGAGTGCTGATTAGTAAATTCTAACCCTAGTGACGTCATTGCGATGACCGCCTCAGTGTTGTATTAGTCTGTGCAAGAGTGGGTTTCGGCTGTCGGGATTTTGGCTTGTCGGGATTTCGACCTTGTCGGGATTTCGACCCTGTCGGGATTATAGCTTGTCGGGATTTCGGCTGTCGGGATTATGGCTTGTCGGGATTTCGGCTGTCGGGATTATGTCCGGAACCGATATATGTATATATATATATATATATATATATATATATATATATTTATATAAAGTTTTTTAAATAAAAATTAAAATAATAATTACACATCTTATATGAAACGATCACGTGACCATGATATGAAACGATCACATGACCCCCTTCAAAATGATATATGGCATCCATCTTGTTTCAAATTCGTGATTTTTTAAAGTTCTTTTTAATTCATATTGAGTGTTGTATCCATCCTAAAACTACTTTATTTCTGCTTAAATTCTGTGCATCTACATACTAAAACAACACAATGACAATATATTTGAGTTTAAATTCTCATTCAAATTTGATTATTTCTACAATTAAGCCTATTTTTCACCTATGTAAAATGTAAACAGCAAAATATGTAGAATGAGTTGTATTAGAATTACTGTATTTCTTTAACACAAAATAATTCAGTCCATGGAGATATGAATGGCTGATATGAATGAAATATTAATTGATTTTATAAACAGAAGGACGATATTTTTCGATGAAGTTTTAAGCATAAAGTTTATGAATTGTAGCTCCATGGTCTTAATTTTTAAATAAAACAAATGGTTATAGTATTGTGATGAATGAAATGGAGAAAGTTATGAATGAAATCCTGCTTTTATAGAGAGATCCAGGCGTGTTATTTTTTCTATGACGTCATTTGAATTAATTTCAGTTGTTTTCGATAAAGTTTTCAAATATAATAAATTTTCGTAGTATTATGATAGTTTTAAAAATATTACCGTGAAATGTAACGCATTTTAGAGATATTTAAACCAGGCAATTTATATTCCAATGCCATCATTTGAATGAAGTTCATTTTTTTCAATGAAGGTTTAAGTTTTCAAATATAATAAACTAATGTAGTAGTGTGATAAGTTTTGAAATATTACCGAGGAATGTATTGCACATTTTAGACTCTTTTAAATAAAATTGCATTGAAGTTGGAAAGTGTTTCATAATCAATGCTTTAAGCATGATTGATCTTTCTTGTTGCTAATTTGGAGGCTTGTTCTTCAATTTAGCACCATATTTAAAAATTGTCAAGTTGGCGATATTAGTCGCCAAGTGTTACATAATTGGTTATACTTACTATTCATTTTTAACACTTTACAACATAGTTGAAAACTGTTTATGACTTTGTTCATTCTGTCTGGCTGTCTGTCCGTTAGCACGATAACTGCCGTAAAAATATTTTTATCAAAATGAAATTTTAGTATGTTGTTCAGACGGTCTGTGGGACCTATGGGAATAATATCACCCAATTAGTTTCGGATCTAACCCGGGTTGAAAAAATGAAATGCATTGAATACTATGGGACCAAAATTTTCAAACATTTTTTAAGCGAATTTAAAATTCACGAATTGCTTCGAAAGTTTTAGAGAATATTCAAATTACCCCATAAAATAAATGAAAAAAAATTAGCAAAATATATTCAGTAGTTTTTAAATAAAAATTAAAATAATAATTACACCATTTATATGAAGAGATCACGTGACCAATATATGAAGAAATCACGCGACCCACTTCAAAATAAAATATAACATGTATCTTGTGTCAAAATCGTGATTTTTAAAGTTCTTTCTAATTCATATTGAGTGTTGTATCCGACCTCAAACCGCATTATTTTTGCTTACATTCTGTGCATCTACATACTGATACAACGCAATTACAATATATTTGAGTTTAAATAACTATCCGACTTTGATTACTTCTACAACGAAGCCTAATTTTCACTTATGAAACATATAAACACCAAAAGATGTAGAATGAGTTGTATAAGAATTGCTGCATTTCTTTAATGCAAAATTATTTAGCTCATGGAGTCTACAATATAGCTGATATGAATAACACATTCATCGATTTTACAGAGAACCGGACGATTATGTATAGAGTTTTATGTGTAGAGTTAAATTACTTGTACCTCCATGGTTTTATGTTTTTAAATAAAATAAATTATTAAAGTATTGTGATGAATGAAAGGATTGGAAAAATGTTTATGAATGAAATGCTGCTTTTATATAAAGGCGATTTGTATTTCGATGACATCATTTGAATGAAGTTCATTTGTTTTCGATGAAGTTTTCCAATATAATAAATTATTGTAGTATTATGATAATTTTAAAAATATTACTGAGGGATGTATCGCATTTTAGAGATGTTTAAACCAGGCAATTTATATTTCAATGCCGCCATTTGAATGAAGTTCATTTTTTTCGATGAAGGTTGAAGTTTTCAAATATAATAAATTAATGTAGTATTGTGATAATTTTAAAAATATTACCGAGGAATGTATCGTATTTTAAAGATGTTTAAATAAAATTGCATGGAAGTTGAAATGTGTTTCATAATCAATGCTTTAAGCATGATTGATCTTTCTTGTTTATATATTTTTAGATCCATTTATTTAGAAACGCGCAATATCTCGAGAACAATTCAAGCTAGTGTTCTAAAACTTGTGTCATTCATTTCAGAATAAAAAATACACGGACAATATGATTATCTATTTAATATTATTCAATGTCCTGAATATTTATGATTTAAAAACAAAATTTCTTCAAAAATTAAAATCTTCGACCGCTCGATCGCATTTCAAATCAATAGGGTTTCTGTATTCACGGATCGTAATAATCGTACCAAATTGCAATCGAAACGCTCCATTCATTCGTGTGATATCGCATTCACAGACTTATATTCATGCACACACACACACACACACATACAGAAATCGTTTCAAAAACGTTCGATTCGAGTTCAGGTATGCTTGAAACGTACTCTTCCGTCGAAAACCTAAATTCAAATTTTCGACCCCGTCACAATACTTTCCCTATACGTTATACTAATAGGGAAATTAATGAAACTGTAGTTATAACAATTTAAAAAAAAATTATTAGAGTAATTTACTTAAAGACTAACATTTAATATGTAATGGTTTCCCCTCCCCCTTCCCCCAAAGTTTCAAGCTTGTCCCTTCTTTATATCTATTATTGAATTCCTCTTAAATTTCACTCCAGCCCCTTGGATTTCGTTTCTGACTACAGCCCTGTTAGGCTCCTTACAAGTAATATGTCTAATAATACAAGTAATATGTTTAACTAGTCAGACTAGCGGCAGCGGGCATTCTGTCTTAAAAGTAATAAACTAAAAACACGCAAGAATAATATTTCCTACTTATGTTGGAAAAAGCTTGAACCATTTTGAATGTTAAACCAAGGCTTAACTGTATCCAGAGTTTCGTTGATAAGCGAGCGCGGAACGCAAGATACAGTTAAGCCTTACAGTTAAACAGATACAGTTAAACATTTTAACGAACTGAGCGTGACATTCTGAGTTACGTGGTATCTCAAATAAAAAAAATCTGATGTGGGCAACACATGACTTTCCTTATATAATGCAATGAATTTACTACTTTTGCAGTTAAAACTTTTACAGTTAAAAAAAATGTTATTTTTATAGTAAATACTCATATTCTTTCCAAGATATTGAATTTTCTTTAATTAATCGTCATTTTCATTGATTTAGCGCCATTTTTATCAATTTGGCGAGATTTTTCTTAATTTGGCAACAATTAAAAATGTCGCCAAGTTGGCGACATTCCGCCAAATTCGTCGCCAAAATCTCGCCAAGCGTTATGGAGAAATAAGTTATTCTTACAGCAGATAAATGACTATTGGCTTTCAAATATAAAAGTATTACTCAAAGTATCTTTTTTCATGAATGGAATGACCTAGATCCACGAGAATGATCTCACCAAATTTATCTAAAGGTATTATATATGAAAAGTGAACAAACATGTTTCTCAATAGGAAATATTTTTTTTTATTTTATATAAGTTTTTGATAAATTTTTTTAAAATGTGCAATATCTCGAGAACGGTTCGTGTTGGCGTTCTAAAATTTATGTCAATCGTTTTCTAATGAAAAATTACATAAGAAATGTCTACTTGCGTAACTTTATTAGCAATTTTGATTTTTTGACGATTTTTTCAAAATTTCACTCGAAAATTTAGGGGGTTCTGAACATTCGATTGCGTATAAAAACAATAGGCTTCCAGTGTTTACATATTGTGATTTTTGTATTAAATTTCATTCGAGTCGGTCCATTCGTTCATCAGTTATCGTCTCCACAGACTCACTGACACACGCGCACACACACATACTTTCACACACACACACACATATTTTCACACACACACACATATACTTTCACAGACACACACACACACAGACATCACTTCAAAAATGTTTGATTCGTGATCAGGGATGCTTGAAACGTGCTCTCCCGTCAAAAATTCGAATTCGAATTTTCGACCCCGCCACAATACTTTCCTTATACATTATGTATATAAGGAAAGTAATATATAAAATGATAAGAAATAAAATAACATGAAGATCTCACTTTCAGTATCTGAGGTCATACGCTACGTAAAGCTTCATGGTTACATCATAATTTCGCTGTGAAAAAACTATAGTCGTCGCATTATGTAGGGAACGGACTGCCCATATCATAGCCTCACTTTCAGTATCTCATGTCATACCCTACGCAAAGCTCCATGGTTGCACTATAACTTCGCTGTGAAAGAAGTAGTCACTGACTGCATTAAGTAAGAAACAGGTCGCCCGCATCATAGCCTCTCTTTCAGTATATGATGTCATATACTAAGTAAAGCTCCATGGTTATGTCAAAAAAATTGATATGTTTAGCAGTGATTTAAACGTTTGGCAACATTTTGTAACAGCGTTACCCAGAGATACATAGATAACCCATAGCCACCTTTATCTATAATGCCCGTTCATTTCCTGCTTTTCTATTGTTGAAAAGTGAGAACCACAATACACCTACAAAAGATGTTTAGTATCGCCATCTAGCGGCAACAGCTAGATAATTTGATATCTTGATAGATAAACAGATACATTGATAGATACATTAAGAGATATAAATTCCAGCTGCACACAGGGTGATTGCAAGATTAAATCTGATTTGCATTTGCATACAATAAGATGTAAGCAAACATAAAAAAAATTTATAGATATCAATATAAAATTTTTAATGAAAATTTTAAATTTATAGTGCCATATACAAAGTATATAAACCACAGCCTATATTTGCCATGTTTGATTGTGTCAACTAGCATAGCAGTGATGGCTCTTTTTTTATCAGTTGCTCATAATACAGTTTAATAGTTTAATTTGTGCTGAAATTATAGAAGTATACAAACTTTCTGAAAAGTCTCTGCTTTAATCCATTTCTCCCGACAATTGACTTCCGAGGGAAATTCAAAAATATTTATACCGTCTTTTATACTATTTGATGTACAAAAGCGCACTACACAATACACCATAGTAAAAGCTAGATATTACAATTTAAAAATACAAGAAAATCAAAGTCAAAAAATGTGAAAACAAGATCAAAATTAAAGAAATATAACAAATCCGCCAAAGTAAAAAACACGTAGTCAAATGAAAAAACCAACAACGTTGTTTTAGATGTTAACTAGCACCACCTAGCGGCCATTTTCAGCTGGGATTGTTACCTATTTTCGAGGAGGAATGAACGGGCATTTTATATAAAGGTGGCTATGGATAAACAGACAGATAAATCAAGGTATTTATATTATTAATAATAAAGTCTCCCTATAAGTAATATGTCTAATAATAAAAGTATATTTCAAGAAGAGTGAGTTCAAAGAATATAAAATCTACAGTTCGTTGTAGAAAGAAAGTGAAATATGAAAAATAATCAGCAAACAGATTAAAATTTAGCTATGATAATTGCACACACCCGAACTGATAATTTCATAAAGATGCAAGATTTAAATTTTATATGGCAAAACCCGTCAAAATCTAAAATAAAAGACTACGTGTGCTCAAATGTATGATTAAATGCTGATTTTATACGTAATATTTGACGATGTAAAGTATAAGATTAACCCCATTACTTTAAGACTAGCCGTTCTCAAGATATTTTAGTTTATTTCGCCTTTTCGTTAGGCCGCCTTTGAAAATACGTCCAGTTACCAAATGAAAACGGAAATTGAATTAAAAGTGCAAATTCAGTAACATTTGAAATAATTATGAGTTTTAATTTGTACAATTAAACTTAATTTAATAAATTGTTACAGAAATAAAGAGAAAATAAATTTGAGTCGTGTGATCCCCATATCAGATGATTTTTTTTTTTCTCATATTTCATTTAACTTCTATGACAAAGTGTTTATTACTTTCCTTATATACATAATGTATAAGGAAAGTATTGTGACGGGGTCGAAAATTCGAATTCGAGTTTTCGACGAGAGAGCACGTTTCAAGCATCCCTGATCACGAATAGAACACTTTTGAAGTGATGTCTGTGTGTGTGTGTGTGTGTGTGTGTGTGTGTGTGTGTGTGTGTGAGTCTGTGGAGACGATAACTGACGGACGAATGGACCGATTCGAATGAAATTTGGACCAAAAATCACAATCCGTGAATACTGGAAGCCTATTATTTTAAAACACAATCAAATGTTCAGCACCCCCTAAATTTTCGAGTGAAATTTTGAAAAATTCATCAAAAATCAAAACCTTTAATAAAGTAACGGAAATAAACATTTCTTATGTAATTTTTCCTTAGAAAACGATTGCCATGAACTTTAGAATGTAATGAATTGCCATGAACCGTTCTCGAGATATTTCACATTTTTCAAATAAATTTATCAAAAAATTCCATAAATTAAAAAAAAAAATGCTAACTGTTAAGAAACATGTTCACTTTTCATATGTAATATCATGCGATAAATTCGGTGACATCATTCTCGCCGATCTAACTCGTTCCATTCACGAAAAAAGGTACTTTGAGAAATACTTTTGCATTTGAACGCCAATAGTCATATATCCGCTGTAAGAATAATTTATTTCTCCGTCCATAACGCTTGGCGAGATTTTTGCGACGAATTTAGCGGAATGTCGCCAACTTAATGGCATTTTTAAATGTTGCCAAATTAACGAAAATCTCGCCAAATGGATAAAAATGACGATGAATCAATGAAAATGACGACTAATTGAAGAAAATTCAATATCCTGGAAAGAATATAAGTATCTACTATAAGAATAACATTTTTTTTAACTGTAAAAATAGATTGCATTATATAAGAAAAGTCATATGTTGTTCACATCAGGGTTTCTATATTCCTTTCGGACATTCTTTGTGAAACACCCAAGATGTATGCACGAATGCGAACAGTTGACGCAATAGGTTCTTTTAAACCGTAGATCCTGATCAATTTATCCATCTTATGCTCAGAATAATCATAGAGCGGAAGGAACAGAACCCCAAACAAATGTTTTAATTTGATTATTATCTGCTGTAACCACACAATGAACTCAACATTCAAATACACAGAACATTTCATTGACAGATTGAACTCTCTTTTCAAACGTCAACAGCATTATATTAATAATTTATCTCCCCCAACCGAGGTTGCGCAATTAATATCTATAATATCCATTTCTTTCCTCGAACAGAAGTAAATCTTTTTCAATTAAAAAAATCCCCTAAACAGCAAAAAAAAAATGTCTTCCTCCTCAAATACTAGAAAAAGACAAATTTTTCTCCGCAAAACAAGAACGCAGTGGGGCTCTTCATAATTCTGTTACTTGATGATGTAGAGTTTTTTACACTTGTTCATAAAACGTTTCATGGTTAGTTGATTGTAGGGGTTTGTGGAGGGGGGGGCGGTGTTGTGAGGATGGTAGAAATGTCGAGGAGGGGGGCCCAATAGTCTACTTTTCAATCTCTCCCCAACTGTAATTTTCATTAGAATTGATCGAGAATGCGGAGATGTTTATAATTTGCTCATCTATTTCACTAGTGTTTGAATAGAACTGAATTTTAAGAAAATTTTATCTATTTTTATTTTTTTCTTTAAAATGCATAGTACTGGGTGATTTAAAAGCCGTGCACATCCATTTTACAATCATATAAATTACCGAAAAACTGACATAGTAGAATTTTTTTTCAGTTAGATGGAACTATAAAATATTCTTAAAAATATATCAGATACATCGTCTGCTGCTTTTAATATGTCAGACAATAATTACAGACTTTTTAACACTTTACAACAAAGTTGAAAAGTGTTTATGACTTTGTTTCTTATTACTGTAGCTTGAGACAAAAGTTCCAAGCCCGTTTTTATTTTTTTTTCTCCGGGAGGGGGGAGTGAAATGAAGACATGAAAATTTCACAAACTGGGAGAAATCAAATATGGAGGGGTGATGCATGTTTGTAGGGGACCCAAAATTTATATGGATGGCCCTGGTCTGTGCGAAAATTTTTTGTATTGATTTTCATAATATGTAGCAGTTAGAGGACATTATCCTAGAGCTGACTAGATTTCCATACAAATCGGAAATAAGAAGTCTACTACTTTTTCGATATGATTAGTCAATCTGTTTAAAAAATTAAAAAATAATAATTCGCAATTTAAAAGTTTTAAAATCTGCCAAGTCGCGCGTTTTAAAATGAAAACAAATTGCCAAAATGTCAATAGAAAATTAAATTATTTTATAACTGCAAATTAGATGTAACTTCAAATCATTTTTTGTATCATTTTAAGCGATAATACTTAGTTTAATGAATATAAATACCAAAATAAAGTAAGCAAATAATTTTAGTCTACAGGTAAATTAGTGCGCTGCCCAAATCAGATTTCTTTTTCTCTTTCCTATAATTCATCACTTTTTCTTTTTATTTTCCATGTAATACGTGGAAAGGAAAAGTGTGATAGGGGTAAAAATTCTAACTCACATTTCATATACTTACTTGTCTGAGCATCCCTAAACATAAAACATTTTCAATGACTGTTCCTCTGTGGAAAAGGTTATCATTCGAATAAATTCAGTGATTAACATTAAATTTGGTAAGAAAATTTTCAATCGGTAAACAGCTTGTTGATTTTTATTGATATCTTATCAAAGGAAGACCTCCAAATTCATATACTTTATGATAATTGAAAGACATTGTAAAAAATAATTATTATAAAATAATATTAAAAGATAGCTATTTTTTATTTTTTATTTCAAAGCAAGTGGCATCATGTATGGAACACCTAACTATCGCTAAAATTGAGACTGGTAGCTTTTGGTCTAAATTTCAAGAAATAAAATAAAAGTGTTCCGAAGCTTGTTATGGAGTCCTATCATATGTCGAGCCCTAAATAAGAAGGCTCGACTGTACAATCAAACACATTTACAAAAATTAAAAATCTGATGTGGGCAACACATGACTTTCCTTATATAATGCAATGAATTCACTACTTTTACAGTTAAAAAAATGATATTCTTATAGTAGATACTTATATTCTTTAAAAGATATTGAATTTTCTTCAATTAGTTGTCATTTTGATTGATTTAGCGTCATTTTTATCCATTTGGCGAGATTTTTGCTAATTTGGCAACAATTTAAAAAGTCGCCAAGTTGGCGACATTTCACCAAATTCGTCGCCAAAATTTCGCCAAGCGTTATGGACGAAGAAATAAGTTATTTTTACAGCAGATAAATAACTATTGGCGTTCAAATACAAAAGTATTACTCAAAGTATCTTTTCTCATGACTGGAACGAGCTAGATCCACGAGAATGATGTCACCCAATTTATCGCATGGTGTTACACATGAAAAGTGAACATGCTTCTCAATAGTAAATATTTTTTTATTGTATGACTTTTTGATAACTTCTTTTTAAAATGTGCAATATCTCGAGAACGGTTCATGTTAGCGTTCTAAAATTTATGTCAAACGTTTTCTAATGAAAAATTACATAAGAAATGTCTATTTGCGTAACTTTATTAGCGGTTTTGATTTTTTGACGAATTTTTCAAAATTTCACTCAAAAATTTAGGGGGGTTCTGGACATTCGATTGCGTATAAAAACAATAGGCTTCCAGTGTTTACGGATTGTGATTTTTGTTCCAAATTTCGTTCGAATCGGCCCATTCGTTCGTCAGTTATCGTCTCCACAGACTCACTGACACACACACACACACACACACACACATACTTTCACACACACACACACATACTTTCACACACACACACACACAGACATCACTTCAAAAATGTTTGATTCGTGATCAGGGATGCTTGAAACGTGCTCTCCCGTCGAAAACTCGAATTCGAATTTTCGACCCCGTCACAATACTTTCCTTATACATTATGTATATAAGGAAAGTAAAAATTCACTAAAACCGCTACTTAAAATAATCTGATGTGGGCAGCACATGACTTTCCTTATATAATGAAATGAATTTACTACTTTTACAGTTAAAAAAAATCTGATGTGGGCAACACATGACTTTCCTTATATAATGAAATGAATTTACTACTTTTACAGTAAAATAAATAGGTTTTTCTTCTAGTAGATACTAATATCCTTTCCAAGATATTGACTTTTCGACAATTAGTCGTCATTTTCATTGATTATCGTCATTTTTATCCATTTGGCGAGATTTTCGTTAATTTGGCAACATTTCAAAAAGTCGCCAAGTTGGCGACATTCCGCCAATTTCGTCGCCAAAATCTCGCCAAGCGTTATGAACGAAGAAATAAGTTATTCTTACAGCAGATAAATTGGCGTTCAAATGCAAATGTATTACTCAAAGTATCTTTTTTCATGAATGGAACGAGCTAGATCCACGAGAATGATGTCACCCAATTTATCGCATGATATTATATATGAAAAGTGAACATGTTTCTCAATAGGAAATATTTTTTTTCTATTTTATTTGACTTTTTGATAATTTTTTTGAAAAATGTGCAATATCTCGAGAACGGTTCATGTTAGCGTTCTAAAATTTATGTCAATCGTTTTCTAATGAAAAATTACATAAGGAATGTCTATTTACGTAACTTTATTATTGGTTTTGATTTTTTGACGATTTTTTCAAAATTTCATTCGAAAATTTAGGGGGGTTCTGAACATTCGATTGCGTATAAAAACAATAGGCTTCCAGTGTTTACATATTGTGATTTTTGTACCAAATTTGGATCGAATCGGTCCATTCGTTCGTCAGTTATCGTCTCCACAGACCCACTGACACACACACACACACACATACTTTCACACACACACACACACACACACACACACAGACATCACTTCAAAAATGTTTGATTCGTGATCAGGGATGCTTGAAACGTGCTCTCCCGTCGAAAACTCGAATTCGAATTTTCGACCCCGTCACAATACTTTCCTTATACATTATGTATATAAGGAAAGTAATAATCGGTGGTAAATGCTTCCGCTAAAATACAATGTAAAATAAAGAAAAGCCGGAAGCAATATACAAACAAAATACAAATCGGAAACAAAATACAAACCCCTTCAAGACGAAAGGCAAAGCAGAGAAGCCATACAGGGGATTTATTAATTCTGTGGAACTGATTTAAAAATTCTGTAATCAGTAAAGTAATCCTCCATTATTTGTTCGTTACTTATAGCATAGGCGAGACAGTATCAAATCCCAGATTAAAAATGACTCCTTCAGTCAATTTTGGTTTTGCAACCCAAAATTATCTCTGTACTGTAGAGGACGCCAATGTCTGCGAAGGGGGATCGAAACTGTTTAGGATAGGGTATGTCAAATGCCTGTCTTTTTGAGAGGTTCTTCGTTTGGGACTGATGCTGTCCCACCCGTAAGCAAAAGGTTAGGAGTAGTTTATATACATGTATAGTATCTGGGCACGGTAGCAAAGTGGTTAACGCGCGGGAATTGCACTCGGTAGGACCAGGTTCGATTCCCACCACTGCCAAAACTGCCGCCGTGTTCACGCGGAGTACAATCACTTTAAACATGTGGGTCCGTAAGGCCTTCCGAGAGGTTGGTGGTAGGGGAAGGTAGGTACGGTCCCTGTGGATGCCTCCCCCACTGGGTTCCGGTCTAAATTGGATGGCACTTCCCGGTCGTCCAAACAGTTAACTTACACCTTTCTGGTAGGTGAGACGGTCTGGGTCTCAACAACAACAACAGCATGTATAAGAGCCAACGGCCCTACCGTGTTGAAAACACCGGTTCTCGTTAGATCACCGAAGTCAAGCAGCATCGGGAGCGGTTAGTACTTGGGTGGGTGACCACCTGGGAACACCGCGTGCTGTTGGCACATTTCGGACGCGGTAACCCGGTGGTTTGCACGCTGCCACAACTTCCGTTGTGTTCATGCGGAGTACGATCACGTTAAACATGTGGGTCCGAAAGTCCTTTCGAGAGGTTGGTGGTAGGGGGGGTACGGTCCCTGTGGATGCCTCACCCACTGGGTTCCGGTCTAAATTGGGTGGCACTTCCCGGCCGTCCAAACGATTACCTTACACCTTTCTGGTAGGTCGGACGGTCTGGGTCTCAACAACAACAACATGTATAGTATCTTTATCTAAAAATTAATGGATATATGTCATGAGTACCCGCAGGTGTTTTCTCCTGCTCTCTAGGCTGCTAGGTTGTGGGTTTGAGTCCCATCTGCAAGCATGCATGTGGAATCAATTAAGATCGTAGTGTATTCTGCCCCTCTGATGCACCGGGGTAACGTCATATGACGGCAAAGTGGTTCACGATCTGATCGCGAGAAATAAGCAAATGGCTGGACAATCACGTGCGTGGCCATTAAAAAAGGGGAAAGTAATGAGTACTTGAACCTAAACAGGATTAACAAGAAAGATCAACCATGCATAAAGCATTGATTATGAAACACTTTCCAACTGAAATGCAATTTTCTCTAAACAGCTCTAAAATGCGATACATTCAGCGCTGATATATTTTAAATTATCACAGTACTACAATAATTTATTATATTTGAAAACTTCAAACTTCATCGAAAAAAATAAACATTATTCAAATGAAGTCCTCGAAATATAAATCGTCTGGCTCCCTGTGTAAAAGCAATGAATATTTCATTCATATCACTTTTATTCCAAACTCCAGAGCTAAATAATTTTGCGTGAAAAAAATTCAGGAATTCTTATATGATTATCTTACAATCACTTGTTTACATTCTGCATCCATTAAAACTAGGCTTCGTTGTAGAAATAATCGAAGTTTGATGATCATTTAAACTCAAAAATATTGTAATTGCGTTGGCGCAGAATATAGATGCACAAAAAATACGCAAAAATAAAGAGGTTTTAGGACGGATGCAACACTAAATATAAATTTAAAATAACTTTACAAATCACGATTTTGACTCTGGGAAAAAAGATGGATGCCATACTTTATTTTGAAGTGGGCCACGTGATCTCTTCATATTATATGGGTTTAATTATTATTTTAAATTTTATTTAAAAACTATCGAATATATTTTGCTGAATTTTTCTTATATCTTTTATGGGATTATTTGAATATTTCCTAAAATTTTCGAAGCAATTTGTGAATTTAAATTTTGCCTAAAAAATGTTTGAAAAATTAAGTCCCATAGAGTTCAATGTATTTCGTTTTTTTAACCCGAGTTCAATCCAAAACTAATTGGAAGATATTATTCATTTACTTTTCCATATGTCTCACAGACCGTCTCAACAACATACTACCATTTCATTTTGATAAAGTCATTTTACTGTAGTTATTGTGCGAACGGGCAGACAGAATGAACAAAGTCATAAATACTTTTCAACTATGTTGGAAAGTGTTAAAAAGTCATTGAACATCAGATTTTGTTGTTGTTTTTAAGTTTCACAATAGGATGAGAAATACGTCTGCAGATGGTTAAATAATCCGGAAACACACACAGGATAATGCGACTCAGCTTTATGTGCCACCCGATTTTGGTCGAAGCTGATGAGGTTGGAAACTACTCGGAAAGAGTTTCGGATGATCCTCTCGCCATAACCACTGCGCAATCCCGGCATTCAATTACTTTTTTTTTTTACAGAAATTAAATTTTAACTTGGAGTGGCTCTAAAACCGCGACATAGTCTCTATAGTTCAAATCATCTGTAATATAAATTAAACTCCGGCAAAGCGATAATATACAGGTATGGCGTAGTACAATTAGTACATCTGTCCAGCAAAAAAATGAACAGACAGTTTTCTTGCTTGTCTGGTATGGCTGTGCTGCTTTTTATCTTGAAGAAGAAGGCTTATTTTTTGCTTTCGAAACCAGTTGCGACCTTTTCTCCTACTGTCCCTACATACATAGTAAAATGTATAGGGAAAGTAGTATTGTGACGGAATCTAAAATTTGAGTTTTCCACGAAAGAACAAGTTTCAAGCCTCCCTGAACTCAAATCGAACGTTTTTGAGGTCTGTTTGTGTGCGTGTGTGTGTGTGTGTGTGTGTGTATTAGTGTGTGTGTATGTTAGTGTGTGTATGTGTGTGTTTGTATGTATGTTAGTGTGTGTATATGCCTGCGTTTGTATGTATGTTAGTATGTATGTATGTGTTTGTGTGTGTATGATAGCGTGTGTATGTTAGTGTATGCATGTGTCTGTGTGCGTATGTTAGTGTGTATGTTAGTGTGTGTATGTTACTGTGTGTATGTGTGTGCGTTTGTATGTATGTCAGTGTGTGTGTGTGTGTGTTTGTATGTATGTTAGTGTGTGTGTGTGTGTGTGTGAATTTAGGGAAGCGATATCTCAAGAACGAATAGAGCGTTTCGAACGTAATTTAGTACGATTATTACAATCAATGAATATTGAAAACTTACTAATTTTAAACACGATCGAATGTGTTGTTGTTGTTGAGACCCAGACCGTCCGACCTACCAGAAAGGTGTAAGGCAACCGTTTGGACGGCCGGGAAGTACGATCGAATGTGTGAAAGCCCCAGGCCGTCCGGCTCGTCCAGAGGACTTAGAGCAACAAATTGGACGACCGGGAAGGACGATCGAATGTGTTGTTGTTGAGACCCAGACCGTCCGACCTACCAGAAAGGTGTAAGGTAACTGTATGGACGGTCGGGAAGTGCCACCCAATTTAGACCGGAACCCAGTGGGGGAGGCATCCACAGGGACCGTACCCTCCTTCCCCTACCACCAACCTCTCGGAAGGACTTACGGACCCACATGTTTAACGTGATCGTACTCCGCATGAACACGGCGGCATTTGTGGTAGCGTGCAAATCTAGCGCGCAAACCACGGGGATACCGCACCCGAGATGGCCAACAGCACGCGGTGTTCCGAGGTGGTCACCCACCAAGTACTAACCGCGCCCGATGCTGCTTGACTTCGGTGATCTAACGAGAACCGGTGTTTTCAGCACGGTACGGCCGTTGGCCTACGATCGAATGTGTTGTTGTTGAAACCCAGACCGTCCGACCTACCAGAAAGGTGTAAGGTAACTGTTTGGACGGTCGGGAAGTGCCACCCAATTTAGACCGGAACCCAGTGGCGGAGGCATCCACAGGGACCGTACCCTCCTTCCCCTACCACCAACCTCTCGGAAGGACTTTCGGACCCACATGTTTAACGTGATCGTACTCCGCATGAACACGGCGGCAGTTTTGGCAGTGGCTGGAATCGAACCCGGGCCTACCGAGTGCAACTCCAGCGCGCTAACCAATGGGCTACCGCGCCCCCACGATCGAATGTGTTGTTGTTGTTGAGACCCAGACCGTCCGACCTACCAGAAAGGTGTAAGGTAACTGTTTGGACAGCCGGGAAGTGCCACCCAATTTAGACCGGAACCCAGTGGGGGAGGCATCCACAGGGACCGTACCCTCCTTCCCCTACCACCAACCTCTCGGAAGGACTTACGGACCCACATGTTTAACGTGATCGTACTCCGCGTGAACACGGCGGCAGTTATGGCAGTGGCTGGAATCGAACCCGGGCCTACCGAGTGCAACTCCAGCGCGCTAACCAATGGGCTACCGCGCCCTACGATCGAATGTGTGGAAGACCTCTAACTTTTCGAATGAATTTTGAAAATATCATTAAAAAATCAGAACAATAATGTATTCATATATCTATATATATATATATATATATATATATATATATAGCATAGTAAACATATTAAAATAAAATTATTTCACAGTTATCCAATTTTTCTCCAGAAGTTGGCGCAATGCAGCACATTCTCCTAAAGTAACATACAAGATTCATATGAAAAAGAGAGGGGAAATGACCAAATGCAAAGCATAAAATGGTAGAGGGGGATGGCGACCCCTCTTTCCCGTTTAAAAGACTGCTTTTATGCCCGGGCAACACTCACGGTACCAATGCCATGCAGAAGCCATACTTCCGTAAATGTGTCAAATCAAAAACACTCGAAAAAGTGCAAAGAAAACAAATAGGAATCGACCAGGATCGCAAGGGAAAGAATGGATATGCAGCAAATGCCCCTGTCGGTTACGATGGAGTGCATCATATATAACAGAAGTCCACGCATGCGCTATTCGTTATTTTCACTTTCATCGTTCTATACCTCTGCCATATCCTTTAAGTAAGCATTTTCTCCCTTTTTTGTATTAAATAGTGAATTATAATAACATTTCAGGAAGCCAATTGGATAATTCCGTTTTATTGCCTCCTTCATAATATTCCTATTATGCATGATGCAATCAGACTTGAAAATATTAATGCGTTGATTTCTATTGAGGTGACCAATGACGACATTTCTGAAAATGTTTTTGGTCAAATTGGACCTCCAATCAATAATGCGGTTGATTTTTATATTGAAATTGTTTCTCTTGTCATATAAGACGGTATAAGTACCATATCTACTGTCATGTTTTAGTGTGATATCTAGAAAATCAACACTATCTTCCTCCTAACTTATATTCTCAATCAATTCCAGTTCTTTTGGATAAAAAGTAAAATCAAATTGGGGTGTATTCTTATATTGCCCAATAAGGACATCGTCAACGAAACGAAAATATGGCATTTCATGTAATATATGAGTGCCATTTTCAAATTTACACAAGTATAGATCGGCGAGCAGGGATGAACATCCCCCTCCCATCGGAATACCCTTAACCTGTTTAAAATAGTTGGTGCCATCAAATAAGATGTTTTCAAACAACACAATGCGAATCAAGTCCTCGTATTTTCTGAATGTAATATGCTCTTTTAAGTCATATATTTCATGTAGTTCCTTCAAAATTTCATATAGATTTTCCAGATTGATGTTGTTGAATAAATCACGGAAATCGTAACTTTTGAAACGTATATCCCTGCTATAAAATGGAAGTCGGTTGATGACATCGTAACTATTATTTATCATTACTGTTCCTTGTTTCTTGAGTATAATCATAACATTTTTAAGTATAGTTAAAAGTTTTTCATTTGCAATTGTTAAATAGGATCCACATCCCACTGTCACCGGCCGGAACTTGACTGGATTTTTATGAAGTTTTGGTATGAGTACCAAATATGGAAAGTTAACTGCTTTAAGTTCGATACCAATGCTTTGATACAGAGTTTTAATTTTATTTACCAGACATGTTCCATTTTGTTGTAAAGGGGAGTACATTTGTTTATCAAGATAACTATTTTTTAAAGTATCAACGTAGTATTTTCTGCATGTGAAAGCGTAATTTGATACAACTTTATCCGTATAAGTTATAACATATTTATCTTCATATTTATTGACTGCATTTTGAAGAGAAGGATAATACATTTTTTTACACAATGTTTTGTAGTGGAGATTGAACATTTTGATAAGGTTGTATTGCCATTCTTTGAAGGCTTGTATTGGCATGCTGTATTTTACGGCGAGTTTATATGTAAATTTCTTCAAATCTTGTTCAAAGTCCTTTTTAATATTTGTGAAATCTTGTATACGAAATTTCGTACCAAGTTGAAGCATAGATTTTAACTTGTGATTATCCAATAGATCCAGGTTTCCAGTGATAATGTGCGCATGATGGGTATCTATATAAGGGCTGTTTTTACAATTACACTCTTCACTTTTATGTACATTGATGTTTCTACTTATGCGGTTATAATTAAATATTTTTCTACCATTGGTTTGCACAAATTTATAAATCAGTTTTACTTCTATGTTAGGTATTGGTAAGAGATGTGCCAAGTTTTTTATATATGTCTTGATTGGTAAACCATCATAATTTTTATTTTTGTAGGTTGTAACAAAAGGCTCTGCTGTAGTAGTTTTCTTCTGTGGAGAGGATTTCAATACTATGTTTAATGTACTGGCTTTTAGTTTAAGTAAATCCATCATTATAGCGTAGTTTGTACATGCATTTTCATTATTATTAACAGTTAGTTGTTTTTCGAGTTGATACACTTTCAAATAACACCAGATGCGTTGAATATAACGTTTTCTTATACTAAATATAAGATTTTTGATCCAGCCGGGTTTTATTATTATTCCTGCATACACTGTTTCCATGAACGTTTCGATCTTTTCAAGAGTTTCTTTATAACTGAAATTTTTCCTTTTTCTTGTTCCCCTTTGCCATCTCTTTTTTATAGCAGGATGGATATCTTGTAATACAGGGTTACGTTTTTCATTTTTACAAGATTCCAAATTATAATTATCATTAAATATGATCGTATTGAGTCCATACGGAAAAGCTGTTCCATATTGTTGGATGTGTGTATTTTCCCATCAAAGTCTTACTGACAGTTTGGGTACAACATCGATGATTGTAACAATTATTTGTGAAAAATCATGGTTTCTATAATGACGGAGTTCCAAATTGGTGATAGTTGCATTTTGGTCGAAGCTGATGAGGTTGGCAACTACTCGGAAAGAGTTTCGGATGATCCTCTCGCCATAACCACTGCGCAATCCCGGCATTCAATTACTTTTTTTTTTTTACAGAAATTAAATTTTAACTTGGAGTGGCTCTAAAACCGCGACATAGTCTCTATAGTTCAAATCATCTGTAATATAAACTCAACTCCGGCAGAGCGATAATATACAGGTATGGCGTAGTACAATTAGTACATCTGTCCAGCAAAAAAATGAACAGACAGTTTTCTTGCTTGTCTGGTATGGCTGTGCTGCTTTTTATCTTGAAGAAGAAGGCTTATTTTTTGCTTTCGAAACCAGTTGCGACCTTTTCTCCTACTGTCCCTACATACATAGTAAAATGTATAGGGAAAGTAGTATTGTGACGGAATCTAAAATTTGAGTTTTTCACGAAAGAACAAGTTTCAAGCCTCCCTGAACTCAAATCGAACGTTTTTGAGGTCTG
Organism: Amaurobius ferox; assembly: GCA_951213105.1. Lineage (NCBI taxonomy): Eukaryota > Metazoa > Arthropoda > Arachnida > Araneae > Amaurobiidae > Amaurobius > Amaurobius ferox. The sequence continues at coordinate 105,346,106 of OX578144.1, forward strand.
TTTGTGTGCGTGTGTGTGTGTGTGTGTATTAGTGTGTGTGTATGTTAGTGTGTGTATGTGTGTGTTTGTATGTATGTTAGTGTGTGTATATGCCTGCGTTTGTATGTATGTTAGTGTGTATGTATGTGTATGATAGCGTGTGTATGTTAGTGTATGCATGTGTCTGTGTACGTATGTTAGTGTGTATGTTAGTGTGTGTATGTTACTGTGTGTATGTGTGTGCGTTTGTATGTAGTCAGTGTGTGTGTGTGTGTGTGTGTGTGTTTGTATGTATGTTAGTGTGTGTGTGTGTGTGTGTGTGTGAATTTAGGGAAGCGATATCTCAAGAACGAATAGAGCGTTTCGAACGTAATTTAGTACGATTATTACAATCAATGAATATTGAAAACTTACTAATTTTAAACACGATCGAATGTTGTTGTTGTTGAGACCCAGACCGTCCGACCTACCAGAAAGGTGTAAGGTAACTGTTTGGACAGCCGGGAAGTGCCACCCAATTTAGACCGGAACCCAGTGGGGGAGGCATCCACAGGGACCGTACCCTCCTTCCCCTACCACCAACCACTCGGAAGGACTTTCGGACCCACATGTTTAACGTGATCGTACTCCGCATGAACACGGCGGCAGTTTTGGCTGTGGCTGGAATCGAACCCGGGCCTACCGAGTGTAACTCCAGCGCGCTAACCAATGGGCTACCGCGCCCTACACGATCGAATGTGTTGTTGTTGTTGAGACCCAGACCGTCCGACCTACCAGAAAGGTGTAAGGTAACCGTTTGGACGGCCGGGAAGTACGATCGAATGTGTTGAGACCCAGACCGTCCGACCTACCAGAAAGGTGTAAGGTAACTGTATGGACGGCCGGGAAGTGCCACCCAATTTAGACCGGAACCCAGTGGGGGAGGCATCCACAGGGACCGTACCCTCCTTCCCCTACCACCAACCTCTCGGAAGGACTTACGGACCCACATGTTTAACGTGATCGTACTCCGCATGAACACGGCGGCATTTGTGGTAGCGTGCAAATCTAGCGCGCAAACCACGGGGATACCGCACCCGAGATGGCCAACAGCACGCGGTGTTCCGAGGTGGTCACCCACCAAGTACTAACCGCGCCCGATGCTGCTTGACTTCGGTGATTTAACGAGAAACGATCGAATGTGTGGAAGACCTCTAACTTTTCGAATGAATTTTGAAAATATCATTAAAAAATCAGAACAATAATGTATTCATATATCTATCTATATATATATATATATATATATATACTTATTTATTTAGAATATACTTCTCAACATACACAAGCCCAGTTATAGAGAAGGGAAAAGCAAATTAACAGATAAAATAAACACGCACTCAGGAGTAACATGTAAATACAATGAAGTACAGAGAAAACAGGAAAATTAAAATAAATAATTCAAAAATATATTGTATATTATATTGCATTCATTCTATAATCAAAATATTTCTATAATCAAAAACACTTACATCATGATTTTTTTAAAAACATTCCTTTCATCATAAAGAATATCAAATGTTTAAAGTAAACTATGAAACTCCCCCCGACAAACTGCGCTATAGGTTGATTCCTAAACATGTTTTACTGTAAAAGGTTTCAATAAGTAAAAGCCAATTTATATTATTGTAAGAAGGTTCACGGATATTAATCTCACTTTGTAAGCTGATACAGTCCATATTTTTATATAGTAAGCTATAAAAAATATAAAAACACAAAAATGTCGTCTACATTTTAAAGAATTAATACTTTATTTTTACCGGAACAAAGCACAATATAAGAATATGTTATACAGCCATTAGCTTTGTAAAAAATGTAATGATTATAAATAATATTGTTACTAAATAATCACGCCGTTCTCAATTTATCAGTAGAAAACGAATAGTCCCAACTTTGGAAGGGTAGCATGAACGTTCTCGAGGTATAACACGTTTTTGGATAACCTTATCGAAAAAGTTAAATATTAAAAAGTTAAAAACTAGTTTTGGCGAAAAATCGCTCACTTGGCTATTTTTTGAAAATGTCGTAAAATTGATGAAGATGTCACTGCCGTTTAATTGACGAAAATGCCAAATTGATGAAAGTGTATTGTCTTAGAAAATGAAGCTCAATTTTTTTATAATCCTTTAAGCTTTGGGTAAATTATAATATTCTGCAAAATTCATGTTGTGCCATGGATATTGTATCTCATTATTTCACTGTGAAAGTAGTGAACTCGTTGTAATATATAGGAAGTCGTGCTGCCCACATCAGATATTTAACATCAGAAATGTATATTTTCAAAAGTTAAAAGTTAATCTCTATAGTGATTAAATCGCCAAATATGGCACTCCTTTAGCACAGAAAAATTGACAACTAAAAAAAAAATTAAGAGGACACAAAACTTCAGTCCTCTTTGCCAGCACACTTTCCCTTAAAAAAGGAAGTAGAAAACTTATTCCCAGTTTAAAAGAAAAGGCATCTGTAATTAATTGCCATCATGGTTTTTGTGTGAGAGTGGGGAGGTTGCTCTTATGCAAATTCAAGACCGGAACCAACCAGCATTTAAAAGAAGTTAGCAAGAAGCTTTAAACATCATTTTTTTTTCATCTCACGTCATTAATTTCTTTTTCATGAGCTGCTTCATTGTTACCATGATTTATGTCTCAAAGCCCCGTTTTGTCCTCATTTTATGTTTCGTTAGCTGCAGTAGGTATGTGTAATGACATTCAATGGGGAATTTCAAAGCTTTTGTTTGTACTGCCGCCCCCTACGTCTTTTATTATTTAAAACAGAGTTTTTAATCTTCGGCAGGACGAAAAAAAAACTTTTGTAATTGCCGTTCTAATGAAAAATTCGTTAATTAGAAGCGCTTTGCTTCATGAATCATGGGCGCAGTTCGGTTGTGGGCCATATACTGAAGTCTAAAGATAAAGGAATGTGGTATACATAAAAACAATAGAGTAGCCTATCACAGCGAATCTTCTGATAATATGTTATTTGTCGTTAATGGTTATCAGCAACCCGTGATTGTGGTGATAAAGGCAGGGAGCAAGAGTCGAATTCGGGGTGATTGTTCTTAACAATATTATCCTCAAAAATGCTGAGATATGCATTTTAAATTTCGTCATTGAAATGTTATAAAAATATTTTTTCTATAAAACTTTGAGCATAGCAAGCACATATGATCGTTAATCCAGAACAGTGCCAATCTCTTATTAGATTCATTGGTTAAATTACTCTAGTGGTAGTGACAGAAAAATTAATAAGAATGTGGCTCACCTCGACTTTCTCAAACTAGAATCCCTTTCTAAGCAGCTTTTTACTTTCCTTGTATACATAATGTATAAGGAAAGTATTGTGACGGGGTCGAAAATTCGAATTCGAGTTTTCGACGGGAGAGCACGTTTCTAGCATCCCTGATCACATATCGAACATTTTTGAAGTGATGTATGTGTGTGTGTGTGTGTCAGTGAATCTTTGTAGACGATATGTCTCGAATGAATGGACCGATTCGAATGAAATTTGGTACAAAAATCACAATCCGTGAATACTGGAGAAGCCTATAGCTTTAAAATATAATTGAATGTTCAGAATCCCCCTAAATTTTCAAGTGAAATATTGAAAAAATCATCAAAAATCAAAACCTTTAATAAAGTTATGCAAATAGACATTTCTTATGTAATTTTTCCTTAGAAAACGATTGACATAAACTTTAGAACGCTAGCACGAACCGTTCTCGAGATATTGCACATTTTTCAAATAAATTTATCAAAAAATCTCATAAATTAAAAAAAATATTAACTGCTGAGAAACATGCTCACTTTTCATATGTAATATCATGCGATAAATTGGGTGACATCATTGTCGTAGATCTAGCTCGTTCCATGAGAAAAAATACTTTGAGTAATACTTTTGTATTTGAATGCCATCTGCTATAAGAATAACTTATTTCTCCGTCCATAACGCTTGGCGAGATTTTGGCGACTTATTTGGTGGAATGTCGCCAACTTGGCGACTTTTTTAAATGTTGCCAAATTAACGAAAATCTCACCAAATGGATAAAAATGACGCTAAATCAATGAAAATGACGACTAATTGTCTACAGACATTTCTTATGTAAGTTTTCATTAGAAAACGATTGATATAAATTTTAGAACGCTAACAGGAACCGTTCTCGAGATCTTGCTCATTTTTCAAAAAAATTATCAAAAAGTCCTATAAAATAAAAATAAATATTTCCTATTGAGAAACATGTTCACTTTTCATATGCAACACCATGAGATAAATTGGGTGACATCATTCTCGTGGATCCAGCTTATTCCATTCATGAAAAAAGATACTTTGAGTAATACTTATATATTTGAACGCCAATAGTCATTTATTTGCTGTAAGAATGACTAATTTCTTCGTCTATAACGCTTGGTGAGATTTTGGCGACAAATTTGGTGGAATGTCGCCAACTTGGCGACTTTTTTTAATATTGCTAAATTAACGAAAAACTCGCCAAATGGATAAAAATGACGGTAAATCAATGACGACTCATTGATGATGACGACATAGAAAATGATGACTCATTGACGAAAATTCAATATCTTGGAAAGAATATAAGTATCTGCTATAAGAAAAATCTATTTTTTTTACTGTAAAAGTAGTAAATTCATTGCATTATATAAGGAAAGTCATATGTTGCTCACATCAGATTTTTTTTTTGGGGGGGGGGGGAGGTGGAAAGGGGGTTGCTTTTGTTTTCCGCTGTTTTCAAATTTTACAAGAAAAATTTTGAAAAATCTGTATTGTTGTTGCAAATGATTACAATTATATTATGTTACCCCTTATTTTAAAGAGCTTGAAAAAATATTTCGATTGATACCAAATTTGATAATATACCCCTCAGGAAAGGCATAACTTGTCCCTCTTCCGAGGGGGCTAATAACGCCACGAATGTAAAAATTGCATCAGAGTTATTTTTCAATTATTGAAACTATTGAATTTTGTAATCACTGAGTCATAAATAACACTGTTTATGCATAATTATATCAAATTTTGTCAAATGTGCTGCCATGTTAAGAAAATAAGATTTTGAATAAATTTAATAAAGCAAGTTTTTAATAAGTATTCGCCCGAAATTCAAAAAATGATATTTAGTTCTAGATTTTTCATTAGAAGAGCAAAATATAAAGCTTCGTGAAAATCCCTTAACGTTTGTGGCAGCTATGCACACAAGAAATTGACCACAGACAGACAGACAGACAAACAAACAAACAAACGGGCACCCCTCTAAAAATAGCCAAAACATGTTCAGGAGGTTCTAAAATATATATTGGCATCGTAATCTAAAACAATTCTGCATTTTTTTACAAATTAATTTGAAAACTGTGCAATATTTCAAGAACGGTTCATGCTCGCGTTCTGATATTAGTGCCATTCGTTTCATAATGAACAATTATGTAATGATTATTATTTATTGTCATTGAAGGTCCTTATTCTTTTGGGATTTTTTTAAACATTCATTCGAGAATTGGGAATGGCGAGGTCCTTCGAACACTCGATCTCGTTTAAAATTAATAGGGTTTCAGTATTAACTGATTGTAAGCAAATTAATTTCGAATCACTTCATCCATTCGTACTTCCACACACACACACACACACACACACATACATATATATACTGAGAGAGAAAGATCACCTCAAAAAGTTCTACTCGAGTTCAGAGATACTTAAAACGTGTTCTCCCGTTGAAAACTCGTCATTGCATTTTCGACCCTGTCACAATACTTTCTTTAAACAGTAGAAACTAGTTCTCTAAATAGTAGGTTTCCTACATACTATAATAATATATAATATACAAGGTGATTCAAAAGTTCGGAGCAAAAGTAAAACGCTATAAAAAAATACCTATGGGTCGGAGACACATGCGGTTTGCAGATTAATATTCACCGTGGTGGGGGATTTTGTATGGCTTGAAAAAAAAATAGTTCAAAATCTCGACACTAGCGGGAGCTGCTTCAAAGAAAACAATGCGAAGTAATAATTGTGAAATGAGATATTTTATTTCAGCATGATTTACAGCTGCAAGCGTTCAATATGTCCATCACTGCATTCCAGTACTGAATCCAGTCGAGGTATTACGCCTGATATAGCATGAAACAGCATATCAATGGGAATGGCTGTACCTCCTGCCGTAAGGCGTCCTCCAGTGTTGGTAAGGACTGGGGATTTCCTCTATAGACCCCTGATTTTAGGTATCCCCACAACCAGAAATCACAGGGTGTGAGATCTGGAGATCTCGCAGGCCATTCATGCGTGCTATGCCTGCTCAGTGGGCGATCGGCGCCATAACCACTCCATCACTTGACGTGCAGTGTGGGGGTGGCATTCAATAATGTTTTTGTCTGATCCTAATTTTGCGTTGCGTGAGCGATATGCATAAGTCACCTCTATGGTTTTATCTGCAGCAGCGCCCCTAGTGTCGAGATTTTAAACAATTTTTTTTTCATGCCATACAAAATCCCCCCACCACGGTGAATATTAATCTGCAAACCGCATGTCTCTCCGACCCATAGATATTTTTTATAGCGCTTTACTTTTGCTCCGAACTTTTGAATCACCCTGTATATACATGCTATGTATATATTTCCTACATTCTATGTATGTAGAAAAAGTAAAAAAATATTATTATTTTAATCTAAAATATTTTAAACTTCTAATTAGAAAATCAGACACACACATGCACTTATTTCAAAAAAGGTTCGAAATGCATTCAGAACTCTTGAAAAGTGTTTTGACGTCAAAATTTTGAATTCGAAAATTTTCGGTAAAATAATTTTACTTTCTCTATACAAAAGTATGTAGAAGTAAAAATTACCGAGCGTAATAATGAACTGCTTTTCTTCTCAATGCAGTTTTTCTCTAAAACAAAACCCGCGAAAACATTATCATTTTAACAAATTTATTCACAAGTCATGAAAATTTTAGAAAAAAAATTCAATAAAATTTGCCATTTTCTTCAGAATACTTCAGTATAACGAGACATTTGCATAATTATCGTTTTTCGTTTACCTCATTCTTTATCATCTGTGTACCTGTTATACGCTTAAACCACGTTGCATAGCCGCTCTGTGATTTTGTGATTGAACATCCTCCCCTATTTTGCTTCGTTTTTGAATTGCGTTTACTAACTTCTTCAATTCGCCACTAGAGGCGCTGCAAGCTTTCTAGTCGCTTTTCTATTAGTAGAACCTGCTTTTGCATCTCCAAAATAATTCAATCGAAAGTTAAAGATATACATAAGAACTTATTAGGGAAACCTGAATGAGTGTATGTCTTTATGTGTGTTGTTGTTGTTAAGACCCAGACCGTCCGACCTACCAGAAAGGTGTAAGGTAACAGTTTGGACGGCCGGGATGTGCCACCCAATTTAGACCGGAACCCAGTGGGGGAGGCATCCACAGGGACCGTACCCTCCTTCCCCTACCACCAACCTCTCGGAAGGACTTACGGACCCACATGTTTAACGTGATCGTACTCCGCGTGAACACGGCGGCAGTTTTGGAAGCGGCTGGAATCGAACCCGGGCCTACCGAGTGCAACTCCAGCGCGCTAACCAATGGACTACCGCGCCCCCGTCTTTATGGTGTGCAAGAATGGCCAGAAAAAGTGTTTTTCTAACTTCAAAGTTGCCTTCTCGGCCACATTTGTCGCACAAAAAATTTCATCAAAAATAGACAAACATTTTTCGCACCCCCACCCATCCCCCTTCTTTCTCGGAGGATGAATATTTGAATAATAATTTTTAGAACTAAATTTGAAACAAAAATTTAGTGCAAAAAAATTATCCTCCAACGGCCATAAGTTTTCTACTAGTTCTTAAGGGGACGGTGGACGTTGAAATGAGCAAAAATCGAATAAAAAAAGTTTTTGTTTTAAATATATAACATTGTTTTACGCATTTAAGCTTTTGATTACGGGTGGGACAGCGTCCATCCCAAACGAAGAACCTCCCAAAAAGACAGGTATTTGCCATACCCTATCTCAAGCAGTTCGATCCCCCTTTGCAGACATTGGCGTCCATGAATGCCAATGTCTGCAAAGGGGGATCGAACTGTTTGGGATAGGGTATGTCAAATACCTGTCTTTTTGGGAGGTTCTTCGTTTGGAATGGACGCTGTCCCACCCGTAAGCAAAAGCTTAAATGCATTTTTTTCGAAACGGAATTTTCAAAGGTTTTACATTTTTAAAATGCTCCATGCGTCTTAATTTTTGTTTGAGATGCATGAAATTTGGTAAGAAGACACCTTTCATACTTTTTCATGAAACTGGGTATGCATTTTATAATTGAACTTTATTAAGGTAATTAATAGCGAATAATAACCCAATTAAATGATGAAAATGAAGTTTTAATGCAGAAAAATATTTTTTAAAAATTAACTTTCTAAGGGATTTGAAAATGAATACCCAAACTTGTTCATGATGTGTTTTTGAGTGATCATAATGTAAAATGAATCAAAAATGTGAACAAATGGCACGCATGGAGCATTTTCAAATTTTCGCTAAAAAAAATCAAATAAGAAAAAAAATACAATATTATAACAAAATTGAAAAAAATTGAATGGTATTTTATATAGTAATGTTAAGAAGAATATTTATACAAATTTTCATGTTTCTAAGTCAATAAATAAATAAAAAAAATTCAACGTCCACCGTCCTCTTAAAATTCACAATAATTCTAAATACTTGTGCTAAATTATAATGCCGCCTTAACATAGAAGTCACTATATGGAAGTGGCTTCCAGTCGCATCCTCACACTCTTTCTACACTTTTAAAGTTCTCAATTTTAGTTGGGGCGCATTAACTAATATTCCAAGGAATTATTCACCTGATTGTATTTTGACGCCGACTGTATCTATCTCTTTCCCTATATACTTTTAAAGTAATCTATGATAAAGAGATAATCATGATATCTTTCTCAACAGCTTGTGAATGTCATAACGGAATTTTTAATTTTATCTCCGGTATTTCTCTACACTTTGATATTATCTGAATATCCTGATTAGGTAAGCTGTAAACGGAGATTCAGTTAATGAGCATTTATTCCAATGAACATTTATTACATGGTCTTCGTCTTCAAAGTTTAACTTCAGTATCATGAAAAGCGCTGTTAGGGTTTTTCTGTCTCCTTTTAAATATGCATGATAATTCATTTTCACTTTCTCATACTATGTAATATAGTAAAGAGAGGATATTATTTTCCCGAAAATTTCCGAATTCGAGATATTGATGCTAATATATGTTTTTAGACCTTCTGAACACATTTGGACTATTTCTGGAGTCGTACGTCTGTCTGTCTGTCTGTGATCCATGTCTTGTGTACACTATAGCGACTACAAATATTAATGGATTCTCACGAAACTTGATATTCGGCTTTATTAACAAAAACTCTAGAACTGGATAAAAAAAAATTTAATTCGAGCGTAAACTTCGAAATTTATTCGAAATTTTATATTTTTTAACATAGCAGCATAGGACAGAATTGAACATAATCATCATAAGTTCACGAGACTTAATAGTTTCAATCACTGAAGTGAAAAATAGCCGAGATATAATTTCTTTGTTTGCGGCGTCATTAGCCCCCCCCCCCCTTCCCCTCCCGAGATGGACATTGTCAAGCATCGTATCAATCGAAATATTTTTTCAAGCCCTTTAAAGTGAAGGGTATCACAATATAACTATAATAATTTGGACTCATAATACCGATTTTCAAAATTTTGTTATAAAATTAAAAAAAAGCTATTATAAATGATTGCTGATATGAGAAAGTCCAGTTGAGCGACATGCAACTTAATTAAAGTAAACTTTAGTATGTGAGATCTTTGTTTAAAATATTCATTTTGGGAGATTGTTTTCTCTAAACTCGTTTTGAAGACATTAAACAGATATCATCTAATGATTCATGAGCTGTAGATGAGGGGAGAAGGGGGTCTTATTTCTTCTTAACATGATTGGTTTAATTTTAATGGAAATCACATAGAGCCTACACTTTCATAAAAAATTCTGCCAATGTAAATTTTTCCCTCCTCAGCAGCAATGAACTGTTCTGAGTTATATGGCTTATCTATTTTTACGTATACTTATCTATTTTTACGCTTATCTATTTTTACGTATATATACTTCAAATTTTTATTTATTTAGATGGCTAGGTTACTAGCATAAAAAATCTGGTGTGGGCAACACATGACTTTCCTTATATAATGCTATGAATTTGCTACTTTTACAATAAAAAAATGTGTTATTCTTATAGTAGATATTTATATTCTTTCCAAGATATTGAATTTTCATCAATCAGTCGTCATTTTCATTGATTTAGCGTCATTTTTATCCATTTGACGAGATTTTCGTTAATTTGGCAACATTTAAAAAAGTCGCTAAGTTGGCGACATTCCGTCAAATTCGGTGCCAAAATCTCACCAAGCGATATGGACAGAGAAGTAACTTATTCTTATAGCAGATAAATGACTATTGGCTTTCAAATACAAAAGTATTATTCAAAGTATCTTTTCTCATGAATGGAACGAGTTAGATCCATGAGAATGATGTCACCAAATTTATGGCATGATATTACATATGAAAAGTAAACATGTTTTTCTACAGTTAATATTTTTTTTTAATTTATGGGATTTTTTTTTAAATTTTTTGAAAAATGTGCAATATCTCGAGCACGGTTCATGCTAGCGTTCTAAAGTTTATGTCAATCATTTTCTAAGGAAAAATTACATAAAAAATGTTCATTTGCGTAACTTTATTAAAGGTTTTGATTTTTTGATGATTTTTTTCAAAATTGCACTCAATTTAGGGGGGTTCTGAACATTCGATTACGTTTAAAAACAATAAGCTTCCAGTATTCACGGATTATGATTTTTGTACCAAATTTCATTCGAATCGCTTGATTCGTTCCTGATATACCGTCTCCACAGACTCACTGACACACACACACACACACAGACATGACCTCAAAAATGTTTGATTCGTGATCAGGGATGCTTGAAACATGCTCTCCCCTTCGAAAACTCGAATTCGAATTTTCGACTCCGTCAAAATACTTTTCTTATACATTATGTATATAAGGAAAGCAATAAGATTTGCATCTCCTTATAGTAAAGCAATTACAATCTGAGCGACAGATCTAACCAAAAGTTTTTGTGCAGTCTGCAGCTTTTACAAATAGTTGCATTTAAATAAATGTTTTAAAAATTTGTATTTCGATTATTAAATTTGTTCTCTAAAAGGTACGCATCATATAAATTTTCCGCGCTATCTAAAAACTACGCGTAAAGTAATAAATGTATTCTCCGCAATTAATCCAGTGAAACACATTTTAATGCAATTATCCAGTAATTTAGGCCGCATGGGGTGCTGTAAAATATTTAATTTGTTTTCCGTATTATAATGAGTCCATTAAGAAAGGTTTCCGTCCAAGCCAAAATCTTGTTGATTTTTTCTACCAGATTTTCGCTTTAAACAGAGTTATGAGGAATTATTCAAAAATTTAATACACGGGGGGTGGGGGATCTAAAAGTTTTTAGACCATTTAGATAAAAAAGAAATGATGGGGCATGTATGGCCCATGAGGCAGCTAGCTTTTCAGCAGTAACCGTTATTAAAATTGGAAAAAAGTTATTATTTTCAGCCCGGCCTAGTGTGTGTGTACGTCTCTAAGGTGTGAACATTATAACTCAACGAATATACGTACCGGCATGAAATTTCATGTGTAAATGAATAATATATAAAAAAATACAATTGGCAGTATTTTCTGTAATTTGCATAATTAAAAATCGAATTATTTGTATAAAATTTTCTAGTGATTTATGCAATTATACTTCAGTCATCATTTCCATACATATACCCACATGCTCATACACACATACACACGCACACTGTCTAGTTTACACAGCTTTGTATTGTTTACGGATACATCTGCCTCAAACTGGCATCCTCAATGGTTATAACATGTATGGGTGGTGTCGTTCCATAATTTCGGCTTTTATACGTATGTGTACATTATTCACATATATACAGTGACTAATGAGGGCTAAAATAATTTGAAGAAACATAAAACCAAGAACCAAAATTAGCAAATAAAAAATTTCACATCGTATAATTCTCCCTGCCACTCAAACAGTTGTTGTAAGCCCTGGGATCAGTCGAGTGGTTTGGATCTTCAACATCGTATAATTCTAACAAGGTTACAAATAAAACAAACAAAAAAGGTTTAAAAAAAATTCCTCGTGAAAAATGCAAAAAAAATCATACGTCGTCAAGTTACATAATATACAGTTATATATAGTTAAATTAAGTTATATATAGTTATGTAAAAAATATAAAGCATTTTTTGGACATTTATGTCCCTGTAGCGCAGTGGATAGCGCGTTGGACTTCTAATCCAAAGGTCCCGAGTTCGAATCCCGCCAGGGATGATGGGGAGCTTATTTGTACCTCTTTTATTTTTAATGATTGGTGTGAAGTGTTTGTGTAAGGAAGTATATGTATGCAAGGAAATATACAGGGTGTCCCAAAAAGATTAAAACGCACTTTAATTCTTTACCTGTTGGAGATAATTGGGCAATGTAAATTACAAAAATGTTGAAAGTAAGGCAGGAAATAAGACTGCTTAATGAAATAGTCCTTCCATTAATTTTCAAAAAGTTACTCTTTTATAATTTTTATATGACCCCCTTAGACAAATTTGGTCCATTAGAAAATTTTCATTTTTAATGCAACAAGATCATTAAGAACAAGAATGATCAATCATGCATAACGCATTAATTATGAAACACTTTCCAATTGCAACGCAATTTTATTTAAACATCTCTGAAATAGGATACATTCAGCGGTAATATTTTTAAAATTATCACAATACTACATTAATTTATTATATTTGAAAACTTAAAACGTCATCGAAAAAAATTAACTTTATTAAAATGACGTCATTGAAATATAAATTGTCTTGTTCTCTTTGTGAAAGCGTAAATATTTCATTCATACACTTTTATTCCATTCCTTTTATTCATCATAATACTACAATAATTTATTTTATTTAAAAATTTAAAACCATGGAGGTACAAGTAATTTAACTCTATGCTTAACACTTCATCGAAAAAATTGTCTGCTTCTCTATGTAAAATCAATGAATGTTTAATTCATATCAGCTATATTGCAGACACCAGAGTTAAATAATTTTGTGTTAAAGAAATTCAGCAATTCTTATTCAACTCATCCTACATCTTTATTTGTTCATATTCTCCATAAGTGAAAATTAGGCTTCGTTATAGAAATAATCAAAGTTTAATGATTATTTAAACTCAAATATATTGTAATTGCGTTGTTTCAGAGTGTACAGGTAGATGCACAGAATTTAAGCAAAAATAAAGCGATTTCAGGAGAGTTACAACACTAAATACAAATTAAAAAGAACTTTAAAAATCATGATTTTCGCACAAGATGGATACCATATCTTTTTTAAGTGGGTCGCGTGATCTCTTCATATAATATGGGTGCAATTATTATATTAATTTTTATTTAAATAACTACTGAATATATTTTGCTGAAATTTTTTTCATATTTTTATGGGATAATTTGAATATGTCCTAAAACTTTAGAAGTAATGGGTGAATTTTAAATCCGCTTAAACAATGTTTGAAAAATTAAGGTCCCATAGGGTTCAATGCATTTCATTTTTTCAACCAGGGTTCAGTCCAAAACTCTTTGGGTGTTATTATTCATTTGCATTCCCATAGGTCCCACAGACCGTCTAAACAACATACTAAAATTTCATTTTGATAAAGCCATTTTTACGGCAGTTATCGTGTGAACGGACAGACAAACAGACAGACAGACAGAATGAACAAAGTCATAAACACTTTTCAACTATGTTGTAAAATATTAAAAACTTAATTGATTATTTTATATGAACATAGATATACATCAGAATATGTATACTAACTTGAAAATTAGAAATATTGAAACAATATTGTCTGTATATTAAATGATTTTTGTCATTAAAAAGTATTGGATTTTTATCAATTTCGGGGTCATTTTCGCCAATTTGGCGACATTTTCGTCAATTTGGTCGCAAGTTAGCGTTTGGTCACCAATTTAGCGATATTCCGCCAAATCTATCGCTAATGCTATTAAAGGATAATTGCCAGGAATTTTAATGATATATAACGTTTTAAAAAGTTATATAAACGTGCTATATCTCATGAACGGTCCATGCTAACGTTTTAAAGTGGATGCCATATATCTTCCTAATGATGAATTGCTTAAAAAATGATTAACAATATGGCTTTCTAATGATTTTCTAAAAGAAAAAAACAAATAAGTAAATCGAAATGTGGGGTATCTTCCAATTATTCTCTCTGGTATCATTAGGGTTCCAGTTTTCACTGATAATAACCGTACCAATTTTTTCTCAACTTGCTAATTTCATTCATGAAATATCATTTTGTCAGACTCACGGACACACACACCAATAATGGCATTAATAAACATACACACACACTGACATATATTCACTGACATATATCACACAGAGACAAGGACAACACCTTAAATACGTTCGGATTGAGTTCAGTGGAAACGTGCTGTTTTGTCAAAAAGTCGAACTCAAATTTTGACCCTGTCACTGTACTTTCCTGCAGTTATATTATGTAAGTGGGAAAAGTAAACATTTCAGCTATTTCGGCTCCATCAAGTGGTAGCTTGTGTTCGATGGAGTCAAAATGATTTTTAGTGAATAACGTTTGTAAAATAAAACTCCAATAAAGTTTAGAAAGTTTATTACTTATTCATCAACTAACTGCCAGTCATACCACGTTGATTTCAACTTAGACGACTCTAATTAACTTATTGATTCCAATATAATCAATTACCACCGATAGGTCTTATCCAGCTGTCTTCATCTTAAACGACTCTAATTAACTTATTGCTACCAATTAGTCAATTACCACCGATCAGTCATTTTCAGATGACGTCAACTTCAGCGACCCTAATTAACTTATTGTTTCCAATATAATCAATTGCCACCAACCAGTCGTTACTACTTGATTTCAACTTAAACGACTTCAGCCAACTTACTACTTCCAATATAACAAATTGCCGCCAGCCATCTCAAGTGAATTTCATTGGCTCAATCGAAACCAATTGATTCAGATGGACTAAATTTACCTCCATCGACATCAATGAATCTAACCGACACAGATTATTTCTATTGTTAACTTTGACCAACTTGAATCTAGTCAGCCTTGACTACGCACGATTCGGGCTCCCAAAATACAGTAAGATTTCCTTTGTTTCATACCATTATCAACAAGTTTAAATAAAAATCTGGTAATGAATTAATTTTTAATTTCTGTTTTACTTTACTCATATGTCGACAATGAGATTTTGCAACAAATGATATACATAAATTTTCAATGAGGTTCAACTGGACTTTCAAAAGGAACGCTGTTAAATTTCTATAAATTACACGATCTTCATTGGCTCCTCTGTATGCGACGTTACCAAGGTTCTCTAAGAATTGTGTTTGGTGTTGAGGTGAATTCTTCGTTTACTTCTGAGATAATTTATTTTAAAATGTTTTGGATCAAATTTTAGTGAATTTCAAAAATATTTAGTTTACTTTTCATTAATTTAAATAAAAATAAATCCGTGTACAAGTTATGATTTTTCTACAAATGAACAACTTTATCTGGCTGAAAATAGGCTTATTGATACCGATAAAAAAATTGATGTATTCACATTGTTCCTATCTACTCCATGGAGGTAAAAGAAAGAGTTAAAACTCTATATAGGAAAAACGCCACAATCATTTGAAACAATATTTCAAGGTGGCGCTGGGGTAAGATATGTCCCATTACATTGTATATGTACACTCTCAGACAAAAAAATCGACGCACCCCACAAAATAATCCGATAGTAATGAAAATTTACATGCAAACACTTTCGACCGAATATACAAATGATCAAAAATTCGCAGTCAATGAATGAATAATCGAAACTACAACACATTGAAACTGAGCACCATAGTGGTGCATATAAGGAGCGAACCATGCTTTCAGAAACAAAACGTGCAGTGGATTTCGATTGCGTTTACGTACCTTGATTGTAACAATGCCTCGCCGGCGAATTAGCGGCAACTACGAGCATATGAAGGAGTTTGAAAGAGGACGTTCGGTCAGACTGCATGAGGCTGGATGGGCACACCAACGAATCGCTAATCATTTGGGTAGGAGCTATGCAGAAATTAGTCGATATTGGCAAGAGTGGATCCAAAATGGCAGATTTCAGCGGTAAGCGTGTAGCGGACGGCCTAGTGCAACGACAGAACGAGAAAATAGAGCGATTGTCAGAGCAGCTGTGACTGCACGAGATTCGTCGTTATCAACCATCCAACGAGTGACAAACACTGAAGTGACCACCCGGACCATTAATAGCAGACTATGGCAGTGGAATCTATACTCGCGGCGCCTATTACGCCGCCTACCACTGGCCAGTATGCACCGTCAACAGCAATTGCAAAGGTGTCGGGTCCGATCAACGTGAAATTGTTCTGATTGGGGATGAATTATCTTCAGTGATGAGTCTCGTTTCGAAATGAGTCTCGACGACCAGCGCAGACGTGTCTGGAGACAGTGCGGATATCGCCAGGATCTTGCTCTTACTGTCACACGCCACACGACCCGACAACAGGAAGCTATGGTCTGGGGGTGCCATATCTTTTGATAGTCGACCCCTTTGATATTCCTCCGTGGCACCATCACAGCATAGTGGTTCGTTGCCGACATTCTACGACCCGTTGTATTGCCATTCCTTTCCCGACATCCCGGGCTAACTTTTCTACAAGATAATGTCACGCCTTTCTATTGATTGTCTATGTGCTTACGACACACTTCCTTGGCCAGTCAGATCCCCAGATCTATCGCCTATTGAGCACATTTGGGGTGAGATGGGGCTTCGCTTGCGACCATTTCAGGTGTAGATGAATTAGCTTGTCATATTGGAGGCCATTTGGAACGATTTCCCTCAGAACACCATCCGGCAACTTTATGCATCAATGCCACGTCGGATAACAGCTTGTATGAAGGCCAGAAGTGGGCCAACGCCATATTGGTGTGCCCACTTTGTGTAAATATTTCAATACAATAAATCATCCAATTGTTCTAAAATTCTAATCATTTCTTTTTCTATACATCCACATTACACGTACCAAATTTTATCTCATTTGGATAATTCTTTTTTTGTGCGTCGATTTTTTTTTGTCTTAGAATGTACTTTTTTTTTAATATGAAATACCTAGCGGTCGAATCAAATGAGAATATAGCTCCAAAGTAACATATCTTCATTAAATGATTAAACAATAGATTTATTCTCAACAGGTATAAGGTCTATATAACCTTTTGGTTATAATATTTCCCTCATTTAAATCATGATCTAAATTACGATTTATTTTGCATTAACAACTTCTTACTGGTTCGGTTATGTAGACCAATCCAGAGCTGGATGACAAGTTTCTACGATACTGATAGTAGAACAAGTTTTATTTCGTGGTGAATAAGTATTCGTATTCGCGTGAGACGCCATTATTCCCGGAGTGAAGCATTAAACCCACGGGCTAGACGTGTGAACCACAGTCTAGCGATGAGTGTTGAGTATACAAGAGAAATACAGCTGATGTTACTGTAGGATGGTACAACTATAGATCATGTTGAGGCCTAACGCCATCATCTAATGAAAGTCGGTGAAATTTATCAGTCAGTATTGTTTAACTATGAGTGATACCAAAGTTCACATATATCGCCCTGTAATTTCTGTGTTTTAAGTTCTAACCACTGAACGAGCTTGTGCAATAGTATGTCTATTTTTTGTATGCAGACCTCTTTTGCTCCTACAGCCAGTCGCTGTATGACTTAGTTTCTCTCAATAAAGAAGGTAGATTTAAATCCTATGTATCTGTTGTATTTGCTTTGACCGTTAAGGTTTTGAGTTATCTCAGAAGTTCATAATTGTGTCACTTTAAGAATCATGTTCTAAGACATGAGTTAGGGATTTTGTACTGGTTAAGGCTTTCTTGCTAGAAACTTCATTCAAATCAAATCGGACTGCTCATAGTCATACTGTGACGTCCAATGCCGGAATCTGGGAATACAAAAAAACGGTATTCCGACTTTCATCAGTTTTTGATGCTGATATTTGATGCTGATACGAAATTGCAGCTAGTTCGAAAATTTATATTTACTGAATTGATATATCGAAATCTTAATTATTATTGTTTACTGTTCTTTAACTTCCTAATTTTTTACAGCTTCTTAATAACAATACAACACTTACTGTCACTTACTGTATCATTTTGTATGTCAATGTATGTCTGAGAAACATTTCGATCCTATATGATTATTTGCCTGAGAAAGTAACTAAACAGTAATAAATTAAAAAAGCTGTATTAAAAGTACCATACAACATAAACGGTTTTTTAGCGTTTTCGCTACTCCACCTTTGACAATGAGTCTAGCTATCAAATGAGAACCAAATTTAAGTTTAACGTGCAAATTCAATGTCATTTAAAATACTTATGGCTGTTATTTTGTGCACATAAACTCAAATTATTATTGAAGAAATAAAGAGAACGTGAATATGAGTCTGCAGGGAAAGACATGTGCTGCATACATCAGAATTTTTATCAATATTACAACAATGATTTATAGAAGTGAACGGGGATTATTTGCAGGCCATTTCGAAAAAAATGTAGGATCTATATTTAAGGATCCACCAAATTTTTGTTGTATAAAATGTTCTACAAATTTAAGCTGTGTACCAAATTTTAACTCTCTAGGACGTAGGAAAGTGCATTAAAAATGCCATCAAATAAGTATATCATGAAGAGTTATATAAAATTAAAAAAAAATTTTGAAAAATTGTTATCTACCAAATTTATTTTAAAATGTGAAGCCTCTCTCATATACAAAATAATTAATCTCTTGCAAAGATATTTATTAAATAATATATATCTTTTTTCTTTCTGGAGGGTATAGCAAAAGTCAGAATTTAATTGAATTTGTTTTTCTCCCTATATTAAATAATTTTTAATTAAAAAACTACCTAACATATATGACTGAATTTTAATTATTATTCTAAGTTTTATTTTAAAAACTACCGAATGTATTTTGTTGAAATTTTTTTCATATATTTTATGGGATAATGTGAATATTTCCTAAAAATTTCGAAGCAATTTGTGAATTTTAAATATTCTTAAAAAATGTTTGAAAAATTAGGTCCCATAGGGTTCAATGTATTTCATTTTTTCAACCCAGGTTCAATTTAAAAGCAATTGGGTGATATTATTCATTTTCATTCCCATATGTCCCACAGACGGTCTGAAAAACATACTAAAATTTCGTTTTGATAAAGTCATTTTTACGTCAGTTATCGTGCTAACGGACAGACAGACAGACAGACAGAATGAACAAAGTCATAAACACTTTTCAACTATGTTGTAAAGTGTTAAAAACCGCATATCTGTATCTCTAAAATCAACTGAATTATGATAAAGAAAAAATCTGACATATGCCACTTTTCCGTACCATGTGAAAGGTTGTTTCATCAATGAAAATAGGGATTCTAAACAAATTGACGATGGAAATAGTTTAGATCAAAAATACGTTAATATGTGTCAAAAATTTTTATCACAGATGCATCTAAATAAAGCATTACACAGGCAGAGATCATATAAAGCAGTGGTACTCACTAAGCGGTTGGGTATCCTATGTATTATCAACCAAATTTATCTTTTTTATTAACACTTTGCAACGAAGTTGAAAAGTGTTTATGACTTTGTTCATTCTGTCTGTCTGTCTGTCTGTCTGTCTGTCCGTTAGCACGATAACTGCCGTAAAAATGACTTAATCAAAATGAAATTTTAGTATGTTGTTCAGATGGTCTGTAGGACCCATGGGAATATAAATGAATAATATCACCCAATTAGTTTTGGATTGAACTCGGGTTGAAAAAATGAAATACATTGAGCCCTATGGGACCTAATTTTCCAAACATTTTTTAAGCGGATTTAAAATTCACAAATTGCTTCGAAAATTTTAGGTAATATTCAAATTGTTCCATAAAATATATAAAAAAAATTCAGCGAAATATATTCAGTAGTTTTTTAAATAAAAATTAAAATAATAATTACACCTCTTATATGAAACGATCACGTGACCCACTTCAAAATGATATATGGCATCCATCTTGTTTCAAAATCGTGATTTTTTTAAGTTCTTTTTAATTCATATTGAGTGTTGTATCCGTCCTAAAACTACTTTATTTTTGCTTAAATTCTGTGCATCTACATACTAAAACAACACAATGACAATATATTTGAGTTTAAATTCTCATTTAAATTTGATTATTTCTACAACTAAGCCTATTTTTCACCTATGTAAAATGTAAACAGCAAAATATGTAGAATGAGTTGTATTAGAATTGCTGTATTTCTTTAACACAAAATAATTCAGTCCATGGAGTCTGCATGGCTGATATGAATGAAATATTAATTGATTTTATAAACAGAAGGACGATTTTTTTCGATGAAGTTTTAAGCATAGAGTTTATGAATTGTAGCTCCATGGTCTTAATTTTTAAATAAAATAAATTATTATAGTATTGTGATGAATGATATGAATGGAAGTAAGTTATGAATGAAATCCTGCTTTTATAGAGAGATCCAGGCGTGTTATTTTTTCTAAGACGTCATTTGAATTTATTTCAGTTGTTTTCGATGAAGTTTTCAAATATAATAAATTATCGTAGTATTATGATAGTTTTAAAAATATTACCGTGGAATGTATTGCATTTTAGAGATATTCAAACCAGGCAATTTATATTTCAATGCCGTCATTTGAATGAAGTTCATTTTTTTCAATAAAGGTTTAAGTTTTCAAATATATTAAATCAATGTAGTATTGTGATAAGTTTTAAAATATTACCGAGGAATGTATTGCATTTTCGACTTTTTTAAATAAAATTGCATTGAAGTTGGAAAGTGTTTCATAATCAATGCTTTAAGCATGATTGATCTTTCTTGTTTATTAACACTTTGCAACAAAGTTGAAAAGTGTTTATGACTTTGTTCATTCTGTCTGTCTGTCTGTCCGTTAACACGATAACTGCCGTAAAAATGACTTTATCAAAATCAAATTTTAGTATGTTGTTCAGACGGTCTGTGGCACCTATGGGAATATAAATGAATAATATCACCCAATTAGTTTTGGATTGAAGCCGGGTTCAAAAAATGAAATACATTGAACCCTATGGGACCTAAATTTTCAAACATTTTTTAAGCGGATTTAAAATTCACAAATTGCTTCGAATGTTTTAGGAAATATTCAAATTATCCCATAGAATGTATAAAAAAAATTCAGCAAAATATATTTAGTAGTTTTTTAAATAAAAATTTAAATAATTATTTCACCTTTTATATGAAGCGATCAGGTGAACATTATATGAAGAGATCATGTGAAACACTTCAAAATAAAATATAGCATTCATCTTGTGTCAAAATCGTGATTTTTAACGTTCTTTTTAATTCATATTCAGTGTTGTATCCGTCCTAAAACTGCTTTATTTTTGCTTAAATTATGTGCATCTACATACTGAAACAACGCAATTACAACATATTTGAATTTAAATGATCATCCAACTTTGATTATTTCTACAATGAAGCCTAATTTTCACTTATGGACAATTTAAACAGCAAAATATGTAGAATGAGTTGTATAAGAATTGCTGCATTTCTTTAACGCAAAATTATTTAGCTCATGGAATCTGCAATATAGGTGATATGAATGAAATATCCATTGATTTTACAGAGAAAAGGACGATTTTTCGATGAAGTTTTAAGCATAGAGTTTAATTACTTGTACCTCCATGGTTTTAAGTTTTTAAATAAAATAAATTATTATAGTATTGTGATGAATGAAATGAATGGAAAAATGTTTATGAATGAAATGCTGCTTTTATAGGGAGAGCCATGCGTGTTATATTTCGATGACGTCATTTGAATAAATTTCATTTGTTTTCGATATAGATTTCAAATATAATAAATTATTGTAGTATTATGATAATTTTAAAAATATTACCGAGGAATGTATCGCATTTTTGAGATATTCAAACCAAGCAATTTATATTTCAATGCTGTCATTTGAATGAAATTCATTTTTTTCGATGAAGTCTTAAGTTTTCAAATATAATAAATTAATGTAGTATTGTGATAATTTTGAAAATATTACCGAGGAATGTATTTCATTTTAGAGATGTTTAAATAAAATTGCATTGAAGTTGGAAAGTGTTTCATAATCAATGCTTTATGCATGATTGATCTTTCTTGTTGTGATATGTCACAAATTTATATTTGTAATTTGATATATGGTTCCCATTCACAATGTTCAATTTTCAATTAAATATAATTCACTCAATTTTAAAGCTATAGATATGTGGGTGTTTTTTAATGATCTTGTTGCATTGAAATTAAATATTTTCTAATGGACCAAATATGTCTAAGGGGGTCGTATAAAAATTTAAAAAGTGTAACTTTTTGAAAATGAATGGGAGGACTATTTCATTAATGTAGTCTTATTTCTACCTTACTTTCAATATTTTTGCAATTTACA
Source organism: Amaurobius ferox (assembly GCA_951213105.1). Lineage (NCBI taxonomy): Eukaryota > Metazoa > Arthropoda > Arachnida > Araneae > Amaurobiidae > Amaurobius > Amaurobius ferox. The sequence continues at coordinate 105,368,816 of OX578144.1, forward strand.
TTGCCCACTATCTCCAACAGGTAAAGAATTAAAGCGTGTTTCAATCTTTTTGGGACACCCTGTATATATGCAAGAAAGCGGTGTATCCCTCCCACTTCGGACACAATTAAGCCTTAGTTTGTAACACATGAGGTCTCTTTAGGCAAAGTTTCAAATAAATCGTTTCAATGCAAATATTTTGTCATGACTGAAAAAATTTATTCAAATAAAAATAACACTTTACAGTCAACTCAGCATATGTTTAAATGGGGTTAATATTGTGTTTTAGTAAAAAGTGAATACTAACTGTAATAGTTAATGAAAATGAAAATTTTAAATTTGAAGTTTTAATCCCAGTAAATGAAAAAATCAGAGCAGAAATTACTGTGCAAATAAAATTGTAAAAAGCAGAGCACTGTGTTTGAGTTAGTTTTCATCCATTAGTTTTCTTTTTCATCTCGAACAAGCCGCGTAACGAATAATTTTAGAGCCTTAAGCAAAATATGTAAAAGAGCCCCCAAATTTTAGCTTGCCAAAATTTTGACTCCAATAATAAAGGCATTTACGAAATTGATTTCATTTTAGGGGCTTAAATTTTGAGACCTCCAAAATTTTACTCCACCCCCAATTTTAGTTTTGACTTCCAAAATAGAAAATAATTTAAGGAAATGTTTTTATTTTTCCCAAAATAAAAAATGATTTAGAGAAATTTTTTATTTTGGAGGGCCAATTTCAGAAGTAAAAAAATTTTAAATATTTGGTATTTTTTTTTTAATTTACTTACTTTTATTATAGCTTTTTTCTCCCTGAAGTTCCAGTAGTTTTACTCCAAAATTTGTCGGCCAATGTAATTGAATAAAAATTATTTTACAATGTGTTAAAATAATTTGAGAATCTTTTCACTGCTTCAACTTATATTTAAAAAATCTGATGCGGGCAACACATGACTTTCCCTGCAGACTCATATCCCTGTTATCTTTATTTCTTTAATAATTCATTAAATTGAGTTTAATTGCATAAAAAAACACTGAATTTGCACTTCTAATTCAATTTTAGCTTTTCTTTGGTATCCAGACATCTCTTTCAAAGGCGGCGTAGCAAAAATGCGAAAAAACAAAAATATCTCGAGAACGGTTAGTCCTAGAGTACTGGGGTTGGTCTTATTCTATTCCTTGCTAAAAAATTACGTATGAAACAAGCATTTAATTCATGCATTTGAGAATTCGTAGTCTTGTATTTTAGATTTTGGCAATTTTTGGCAGGCCATTTCGTAAAAAAGGCAGGTTTTTTCTTTTTAAAATCGTACCAAAATCTAATCAGCACCAGAGTATCTCACAAATGACTTATCTTCCAAATTTTGTGAAATTTGGTCAATAAGCCTTTTAGCTAGAGTGGATACATGAGATTTTTGCGAGCCATTTCGGAAAAAAAAGATACTTTTTAATCCGAACCGTACCAAAATGTAATCAACACCGTTGCAACACATAAGTGACATTCCTACAAAATTTTATGAAATTCGGTCTATTAGTTTTTGAGTTACAGTGGACACATTCATTGCACAGGCAGAGGAACACAGACACACACACGTTACTTTTATCGTGTTTTAGAGATCCCAAAATGTGTATATCCGTCGAAAACTCGAGTTGTGATTTTCGACACAATTCCAATACTTTCCCTATACATCACCATGTATTGCAGGGAAAGTAAAAATCGGATGTGGGCAGCACATGACTTTCCCTGCAGACTTATATTAACGTTATCTTTATTTTTTTTAAATTTATTTCACTTTTAATTCCATTTTCGTTCTCATTCGGTAACCAGACTTATTTTCAAATGTGGCGTAGAGAAAATACGGAAACTAAAATATCTCGAGAACGGCTAGTCCTAGTGTAATGGGGTTGGTCTTATTATTTTCGTCGTTAAAAATTGCGTATTAAACGAGCATTTAATGGATATATTTGAGTATACCTAGTTCTTTAGTTTAGATTTGGAAGATTTTTGCGGGCCATTTTGCAAAAAAAGGCAGGTTATTTTTTTCCGAATCGTACCAAAATCTAATCAGCACCAGAGTAACCCACAAGTGACTAATCTACCGAATTTTGTAAAATTCGGTCCAGTAGTTTTTCAGTTAGAGTGGATACAAGCTTTTGCTGGCCATTTCGCAAAAAAAAGGCGGGTTCTTTTATTCCGAATCGTACCCAAAACTAATCAGCACCAGACTCGCTCACAAGTGACTTACCTACCAAATTTTGTGAAATTCGGTCCATTAGTTTTTTAGTTAGAGTGGATACAAAATCTGCACAGACAGACAGACAGACACACAGACAGACACACAGACAGACACACAGACAAACACACAGACAGACACACAGACAAACACACAGACAGACAGACAGACACACAGACACACAGACACACACACAGACGTCACGCTAAAAATAGTTTTTTCGTATTCTAGAGGTCTCGAAACGTGTAGATCCGTCGAAAACTCGAGTTGTGATTTTCGGCATGATTCCAATACTTTCCCTATACATCACCATGTATTGCAGGGAAAGTAAAAATCGGATGTGAGCAGCACATGTCTTTCCCTGCAGACTCAAATTTAATTTCTCTTTATTTCATTAATAATTCATTAAATTGAAGTAATTATAATTCATTAAATTCATTAATAATTCGTTAAATTCATTAATAATTCATTAAATTACATTAAATAACACGCATAATTAGTTGAAATTGCACTGAATTTACACTTTTAATTCAGTTTTCGATTTCATTTGGTAACTGGACTTGTACTCAAAAGCGGAGTAGCAAAATGCGAAAAACCTAAAATATCTCGTGAACGGCTAATCCTAGAGTAATGGGGTTGGTCTTATTCTTTTCATCATCAAAAATTATATAAAAACAAGCATTTAATTAATGCATTTATGCATAGGTAGTCTTTTATTTTAGATTTTGAAGATTTTTGCTAGCTATTTCGCATAAAAAGCAGATTTTTGTTTTCCGAATCATACCAAAATCTAATCAACACCAGGGTAACCCACAAGTGACTAATCTACCAAGTTTTGTGAACTTTGGTCTATTAGTCTTCAGTTAGAGTGGATACAGATAATTTTTGCGGGCCAGTTCGCAAAAAACACAGTTTCTTTTATCCCGAATTATACCAAATCCAAACAGCACCAGGGACCACAAGTGACTTATCTATAAAATCTAATGAAATTCCGTTGAAAAGTTTTGGAGTTAGAAGGTATGCACATATTACACACACACACACACACACAGACGTCACGCTAAAAATAATTTTTTCGTGTTCTGGAGGTTTCAAAAATGTGTAGATCCGTCGAAAACTCGAGTTGAGATTTTCGACATGATTCCAATACTTTCCCTATATATAGCCCTGTATTGCAGGGAAAGTAAAGAATATGATGTGGACAGCACATGACTTTCCTTATATAATGCAATAAATTTACTTCTTTCACAGTGAAAAAATGATGTCAACGGTATAATGTTATTAACACTGAATTGTACATTTGGCGCTTTTTCGGATGGCAACATGAAATACTATTTCAAAGTACCCAATTAACTTATATTTCACGCAACTCTAAATTAATAATTATTAATATTGATAGCATCCTCAATAAGCAATATAGTCTATATATCAAAATATTTTTAAAATTGATTCATCACTTAGGCGACATTTTTGCAATTTTGACGATATTTTCGTCAATCTGGGGCGAAATGTCTCAAAGATGGCGATATTCCGCTAGATTATTCGCCAAGTTCGCCAAATGTACCGCCAAGTGTGAAGTGTTACAGATAAACGGAAAGAAGAGTATTTCCTATATATGAGGAGAAATATTTGCAAATCATTACCTCCCATTTGGCGTCATTTTTATCAATTTGGCGACATTTTCCTCACTTTGGCAGCATTTAAAAAGTTTTCGACATCCTGCCAAAATTTTATCCTAGCGTTATGGACGGACTGGCGGAGAAAAGGGTTATTCTTATAGTCGATTCTTATGTTCTTTCCCACATACTGAATTTTCATCATTTAATCTTCACTTTCATTGATTTATTGGCATTTTTACCAATTTGGCGACATTTTTTCAATTTGGAAACACTTTAAAAAAGTCGCAAAGTTTGGAATATTTTGCCAAATTTGTCGCTAAAATTTCGCCATGAACGAGAAATAGGTTATTCTTATAGTAGATAAATGACTATTGTTATCCAAATAAAAAACTAGTACCTGAAGTATCTTCTCTCGTGAATGGAACGTGATAGATCCACGAGAAGGACGTTAACAAATTTATTGCATAATATTACATATGAAAAGTGAACATATTTTACAATAGTTAAATTTTGTTTTAATTTTATCTGATTTTTTGATAAATTTAGTTGAAAAAATGTATAATATCTCGAGAATGGTTCATACTAGCGTTTTAATTTTTGTATCAATCGTTTTATAATTAAAAATTGCATAAGAAATTATTATTTACGTAACTTTATAAAAATTTTGATTTTTTGATGATTTTTTCAAAATTTCATTCAAAAATTTAGGGGTATTCTGAACTTTCGATTAAGATTGCACTAAGGTTCCAGCGTTTACAAATTGTAATTTTTATACCAAATTTCGTTCGAATCTCTCCATTCATTCGTGAGATAGCGTCTCCACAGACTCACAGATACACACAAACATCACCTCAAAAATGTCTGATTTGTATTCAGCGATGCTTGAAACGTGCTCTCCCGTCGAAAACTCGAATTTTCGACCCCGTCACAATATTTTCCATATACATTATAGTACTGTGTATATAAGGAAAGTAAAAACCGTTAGAACCGTACTTGGACCATTTACACTTCGTGTACAGTTCCCCGCTGTGAAGTGAAACACATTGGGCCTAGGTCTGGTTCCCATCTCCCGTTTGATAGCGCTCCACTTTTTTCAAACTTTGAGTAATACTTTTTCTATTAACAAGTAACGGATATTTTGTGCAAAATTATTTATGTATAATAAATAATTTGGCATCACGTCTGATGTTAGAATAGCAAAAATTAAGCACCCATCCGCAACAGAAGGTCTTTATTATACTTCCTATAAGGCGTACAAAAGTTTAAAAAAAAGGGCCAGAGCGCTTTCGAGCATAAGTACGCTCTTCATCAGTGGCTACAAAAAAATAAAATTTGAATCGTTCATATATAGACCAGATATAGCGACAAAAATTGCATAAATACAATTTACAAAAGGTTCTGCGTTTAGACAAGGATAAACCGTTAACTATTTTTTTAGAGTTTCAAAAATTTCAACAACAAAGGAACAGCTTAAATTACAATTTAATTACAGAAATCGAAAAAAGGGTGGGGGGTGGCAATCAAGCATAATCCCAAAGAGGAAGACGTCAAACATAACTTTGCAGAGACTTGAATTGCATGGAGTCGAGAATGAGTCGCCAAGCGTAACTCAAATTCATAACAGGGTCAAAATTACACACGGACTCACGGTAAATATAAACAAAAAGGGATTCAAAAAGAAAAAATCACAAGGGTTATTACAACGCATCAAAAGGAAAGTCTTTTCAAAAAGAGGCTGAAAACCATCTTTAACAACAAATTGAGCAACAGCCGTAGAAAGTTTACTATCCCTGACATCCCGAGCATGTTCTGCTAAACAGATGCCAACCGTGCGTTTAGTAATCTATATAAATAAAAATGAAAATCTGTCTGTCTGTCTGTCTGTCTGTCTGTCTGTCTGTCTGTCTGTTTGTCACACCATCACGGGAGAACGGCTGAACCGAATTTGATGAAATTTTGTGGGTAGCCCAGAAATAGCCCCACTTAAAATTATATCCGTGTTTTGAGTTTCTACGACCAGTGGTTCTCGAGATATTAGTAAAAAACGAAATTTTCGTTTGTCTCAACATCACGGAAAAACGGCTGAACCGAATTTAATGAAATTTGGTGAATAGCCTTGAAATAGCCCCCCATAACTTTTGTCCAAGTTTCGAGTTTCTAAGACCTGGGGTTGTCGAGATATTAATGAAAAACGGAACTTTATCCTAGGAGTTCTACTCCCTAACTCCGTGGTTTATCCAAACGAAAAGCTTGAAAATCGTTTGAAAGTGAATTAAAATTTAATCTCTGAGTTTGATGGGAGATTTTTTGCGTTAATTAGTCACTTTCTGAAAACATGAATTGTTTGAAACATGATTTAAAGGGGAAATCTATCTCCATGGTTCATGGTTTACTTAAAACAAGCTTTTACGGAACAATGAGAAGTATAGAGAAATCAAAATTGTTATTTAATTTCGCAGTTTATGTTATAAGACATGACATATTTAACATGTTATAAGATTCTATCTTATATCATGTTACTCAGAAACGCAATTAAATTAAATCTGTCTGTTAATTTTAATAATTATTTTTTCGATTTGAATAATAAATAAATGGATATAAAAATATATTTTTGAAAAGAACGATTTGATTTTTCTTATAGCATTTTTGACTGGATAATATCAATTACGGTCTTCAGGTTTAAAAATTATTATTATTTATATTTTCGGGGATTATTGATTCAAGGATTATTGATATTTTCAAGATATTATGCAATTATTTTATTATGACAAAAATTGTTTAAACTCATATATTGTATGTTGTACGAATCTTCTACAAATACACGTGTATATCTTTTAATCTACGAGAATATAAGTAGTACAGGTATATTGACATATGTTTTGATATATATTGGCATATATTGGAATCAATTACGACCTTCTGGTATAAAGAGTACGGATATTATTGATGTTTTCAATTTATTACGTCATCTCTTTTATTTTGGCAAATATTTTTGAGACGCATATTGTAATACGGGTAATCTTCTACTAACACATTGGCATATTTTCTGATTTGCGACAATATAATTAGTACGGGGTTGCATATATTCATTCAATTCCTATTTTTTCTTCTGTAAATTTGCTTACAAAAGGGGGCAGGATGTTTTATTCTTCAGATCTGATCGTGAAGATTATTTTGCATAGTGAGAACATATATTCTTAAACTTCTCTTTAGGAGCAATAAATTTAATATTTTAACAGAATTTGCACATGATTGCGAACTTTAAGTTTCTTTAAATAATACACTCCGTACGAATAACGGGTGTGCTGTTAGTGGTTAATAAATTTTAACATTTTAGGAGGATATATCATGTTGCTCGGCATCGCAATTAAATTAAATGTGTTTGTTAATGTTTTTATTATTTTTTTTCGATTTAAATAATAAATAAATGGATAAATGGATATAAAAGTATATCTTATGGACGGTTTGATTTTTCTTTTAATTATATTAATTGCTGACTGCGTACATCAATTTCATTTATTTTGGCAAAGAGTTTTCAAGCTTATATCGTATTTAGCTACTAAACTCATATATTGTGTTTAGCCAATAAATTCATATAGCCGATTGTTGAAACAGAAAAAGAGTAGAGCGGGTATATCTTCTAATACAATTGTAGTGTTTTCATTTAGTATATTGAAACGGGATAAGGATGTTTCATTCAGATCTGCAAATTCAAAGCTACGAATTTGGAGGGATATCGCTAATTTGACAACTTTTCTTAAACTTTGCCAAATTGACGGAAATGTCGCCAAATTGATATAAACGACACACAAACAGCTGCCATAAACCTTCGGGTTGGTCGTGTGGCTTGGGTCTTCTACATATCAATGAAATTTTTTTTTGTTTTGTTAGAAGAGAGTACTGAAATGATGTTTGGTTAGCATTTCTCTGTCAGACCAACCATCCTACTTAGTAATACATTTAGCGAATTTTTAAAATGTCACCAAATTGATAAAAATGTTTTCAAATCTATAAAAATATCTTGAAATTGATAAAATTGCGCTACATAAATGATATTAATTGTTTTTTGTTAGGGGATAGTATTGTGATGATATTTCGTCAATTTGTCGCAAAGTGGAACTGTCAGTTCTACAGTCCCACTTGGCGATAAATTTGGCGCTTTTTTAAAATGTCGCTAATTTGACGAAACTGTCGCCAAATGTTCCATAGAAATATAACTATTTAGACGATATTTTGTCTACCAATTTATTTGAAGCAAATGATATCATGTCGCTTAGCAACGGATTTAAATCCAATGTGTTTATGCGGCAGACGATTTTTATTAAATCCTTTCCGATTTGAATAATGAAGATATGTATATAAAATAAATTTCATTGCCATTTCATTTTGGACTGGATAATATCAATTATACTCTTCAGGTTTAAACATTATTATTATTGATATTTTCCGGAATTATTGATTCAGGGATTATTGATATTTTTAAGTTATTACGCCATTGTTTTATTGCGGCAAAAATTGCTGACACACGCATATTGTACGTTGTACGAGTAATCTTCTAGGAATGCACGGGTATATCTTCTAACCTACGAGAATATAAGTAGTACAGGTATATTGGCATATATTTTGACATATATTGGCATATATATTGGAATCAAGTACAGTCTTCTGGTATGAAGATTAAGGGGATTAATTATATATTCAATTTATTACGTCGTCTGTTGTATTTTACCAAAAAACATTTGTGACTCATATTGCAAAACGGGTAATCTTCTACTAATAATCGGACATTATAAGTTGTACGTGTATATCTTCCCATATAATTTTAGCACTTTAATTTTGACATATATTGGAATAAATGACTGTCTTCAGATTTAAAGATTACGGGTTTATTGGTATTTTCAATTTATACATGTAATCTACTAATACAGGTTATATTTTCTAATATTCGCGTATATAATTGTACGGGTCCCATACAATTTTAACGCTTTTATTTTGCATATATTGATTCAATTCCATTTTTTTTTTTATATTTGCTTACATACGGGGTCCAAGATGTTTTATTCTTCAGATATGTCCATGAAGATAATTTTATATAGCGAGAACAGAGATTCTTAAACTTCTTTTTAGGAGCATTATATTAAATATTTTAACAGAATATTTTGATTAAACATGTCATTTAGTATACTATAAGAATTTGGGCATGATTATGAATTTCAAGTTTCTTTATATTATATACTCCGTACGAAGAACGGGTATGCTGCTAGTCTATATAAATAAAAATGAAAATCTGTCTGTCTGTCTGTCTGTCTGTCTGTCTGTCTGTTTGTCACACCATCACGGGAGAACGGCTGAACCGAATTTGATGAAATTTTGTGGGTAGCCCAGAAATAGCCCCACTTAAAATTATATCCGTGTTTTGAGTTTCTACGACCAGTGGTTCTCGAGATATTAGTTAAAAACGAAATTTTCGTTTGTCTCAACATCACGGAAAAACGGCTGAACCGAATTTAATGAAATTTGGTGAATAGCCTTGAAATATCCCCCCATAAATTTTGTCCAAGTTTCGAGTTTCTATGACCTGGGGTTGTCGAGATATTAATGAAAAACGGAACTTTTTCCTAGGAGTTCTACTCCCTAACTCCGTGGTTTATCCAAACGAAAAGCTTGAAAATCGTTTGAAAGTGAATTAAAATTTAATCTCTGAGTTTGATGGGAGATTTTTTGCGTTAATTAGTCACTTTCTGAAAACATGAATTGTTTCAAACATGATTTAAAGGGGAAATCTATCTCCATGGTTCATGGTTTATTTAAAACAAGCTTTTACGGAACAATGAGAAGTATAGAGAAATCAAAATCATTATTTAATTTCGCAGTTTATGTTATAAGACATGACATATTTAACATGTTATAAGATTCTATCTTATATCATGTTACTCAGAAACGCAATTAAATTAAATCTGTCTGTTAATTTTAATAATTATTTTTTCGATTTGAATAATAAATAAATGGATATAAAAATATATTTTAGAAAAGAACGATTTGATTTTTCTTATAGCATTTTTGACTGGATAATATCAATTACGGTCTTCAGGTTTAAAAATTATTATTATTTATATTTTCGGGGATTATTGATTCAAGGATTATTGATATTTTCAAGTTATTATGCAATTATTTTATTATGACAAAAATTGTTTAAACTCATATATTGTATGTTGTACGAATCTTCTACAAATACACGTGTATATCTTTTAATCTACGAGAATATAAGTAGTACAGGTATATTGACATATGTTTTGATATATATTGGCATATATTGGAATCAATTACGACCTTCTGGTATAAAGAGTACGGATATTATTGATGTTTTCAATTTATTACGTCATCTCTTTTATTTTAGCAAATATTTTTGAGACGCATATTGTAATACGGGTAATCTTCTACTAACACATTGACATATTTTCTGATCTGCGACAATATAATTAGTACGGGGTTGCATATATTCATTCAATTCCTATTTTTTCTTCTGTAAATTTGCTTACAAAAGGGAGCAGGATGTTTTATTCTTCAGATCTGATCGTGAAGATAATTTTGCATAGTGAGAACATATATTCTTAAACTTCTCTTTAGGAGCAATAAATTTAATATTTTAACAGAATTTGCACATGATTGCGAACTTTAAGTTTCTTTAAATTATACACTCCGTACGAATAACGGGTGTGCTGTTAGTGGTTAATAAATTTTAACATTTTAGGAGGATATATCATGTTGCTCGGCATCGCAATTAAATTAAATGTGTTTGTTAATGTTTTTATTATTTTTTTTCGATTTAAATAATAAATAAATGGATAAATGGATATAAAAGTATATCTTATGGACGGTTTGATTTTTCTTTTAATTATATTAATTGCTGACTGCGTACATCAATTTCATTTATTTTGGCAAAGAGTTTTCAAGCTTATATCGTATTTAGCTACTAAACTCATATATTGTGTTTAGCCAATAAATTCATATAGCCGATTGTTGAAACAGAAAAAGAGTAGAGCGGGTATATCTTCTAATACAATTGTAGTGTTTTCATTTAGTATATTGAAACGGGATAAGGATGTTTCATTCAGATCTGCAAATTCAAAGCTACGAATTTGGAGGGATATCGCTAATTTGACAACTTTTCTTAAACTTTGCCAAATTGACGGAAATGTCGCCAAATTGATATAAACGACACACAAACAGCTGCCATAAACCTTCGGGTTGGTCGTGTGGCTTGGGTCTTCTACATATCAATGACATTTTTTTTTTTTTTTTGTTAGAAGAGAGTACTGAAATGATGTTTGGTTAGCATTTATCTGTCAGACCAACCATCCTACTTAGTAATACATTTAGCGAATTTTTAAAATGTCACCAAATTGATAAAAATGTTTTCAAATCTATAAAAATATCTTGAAATTGATAAAATTGCGCTACATAAATGATATTAATTGTTTTTTGTTAGGGGATAGTATTGTGATGATATTTCGTCAATTTGTCGCAAAGTGGAACTTTCAGTTCTACAGTCCCACTTGGCGATAAATTTGGCGATTTTTTAAAATGTCGCTAATTTGACCAAACTGTCACCAAATGTTCCATAGAAATATAACTATTTAGACGATATTTTTTCTACCAATTTATTTGAAGCAAATGATATCATGTCGCTTAGCAACGGATTTAAATCCAATGTGTTTATGCGGCAGACGATTTTTATTAAATCCTTTCCGATTTGAATAATGAAGATATGTATATAAAATAAATTTCATTGCCATTTCATTTTGGACTGGATAATATCAATTATACTCTTCAGGTTTAAACATTATTATTATTGATATTTTCCGGAATTATTGATTCAGTGATTATTGGTATTTTTAAGTTATTACGCCATTGTTTTATTGCGGCAAAAATTGCTGACACACGCATATTGTACGTTGTACGAGTAATCTTCTAGGAATGCACGGGTATATCTTCTAACCTACGAGAATATAAGTAGTACAGGTATATTGGCATATATTTTGACATATATTGGCATATATATTGGAATCAAGTACAGTCTTCTGGTATGAAGATTACGGGGATTAATTATATATTCAATTTATTACGTCGTCTGTTGTATTTTACCAAAAAACATTTGAGACTCATATTGCAAAACGGGTAATCTTCTACTAATAATCGGACATTATAAGTAGTACGTGTATATCTTCCCATATAATTTTAGCACTTTAATTTTAAAATATATTGGAATAAATGACTGTCTTCAGATTTAAAGATTACGGGTTTATTGGTATTTTCAATTTATACATGTAATCTACTAATACAGGTTATATTTTCTAATATTCGCGTATATAATTAGTACGGGTCCCATACAATTTTAACGCTTTTATTTTGCATATATTGATTCAATTCCATATTTTTTTTTATATTTGCTTACATAAGGGGTCCAAGATGTTTTATTCTTCAGATATGTCCATGAAGATAATTTTATATAGCGAGAACAGAGATTCTTAAACTTCTTTTTAGGAGCATTATATTAAATATTTTAACAGAATATTTTGATTAAACATGTCATTCAGTATACTATAAGAATTTGGGCATGATTATGAATTTCAAGTTTCTTTATATTATATACTCCGTACGAAGAACGGGTATGCTGCTAGTTCCAATATAAAATTTAAAACAAGAAAGATCAATCATGCTTAAAGCATTGATTATAAAACACTTTCCAACTTCAATGCAATTTTATTTAAACAAGTCTAAAATGCAATACATTCCTCGGTAATATTTTGAAACTTATCACAATACTGCATTAATTTATTATATTTGAAAACTTAAACCTTCATCGAAAAAAATGAACTTCATTCAAATGACGGCATTGAAATATAAATTGCCTGGTTTAAACATCTCTAAAATGTTATACATTCCTCGGTAATAGTTTTAGAATTATCATAATACTACGATAATTTATTATATTTGAAAACTTCATCGAAAACAACTGAAATTAATTCAAATGACGTCATAGAAAAAATAACACGCCTGGATCTCTCTATAAAAACAGGATTTCATTCATAACTTCCTCCCATTCATTTCATTCATCACAATACTATAATAATTTATTTTATTTAAACATTTTGTTTAAGACCATGGAGCTACAAAAAATTAAACTCTATGCTTAAAACTTCATCGAAAAAAATCGTCCTTCTCTTTATGAAATCAATTAATATTTCATTCATATCAGCCATGCAGACTCCATGGACTAAATTATTTTGTGTTAAAAAATACAGGAATTCTAATACAACTCATTCTATATATTTTGCTGTTTACATTTTACATAGGTGAAAAATAGGCTTAGTTGTAGAAATAATCAAATTTAGATGAGCATTTAAACTCAAATATATTGGCATTGCGTTGTTTCAGTATGTAGATGCACAGAATTTAAGCAAAAATAAAGTAGTTTTAGGACGGATACAACACTCAATATGAATTGAAAAGAACTTAAAAAAATCACGATTTTGAAACGAAATGGATGCCATATATCATTTTGAAGTGGGTCATGTGATCGTTTCATATCATGGTCACGTGATCGTTTCATATAAGAGGTGTAATTATTATTTTAATTTTTATTTAAAAAATTACTGAATATATTTCGCTGATTTTTTTTTATATATTTTATGGAACAATTTGAATATTACCTAAAATTTTCGAAGCAATTTGTGAATTTTAAATCCGCTTAAATGTTTGAAAAATTAGGTCCCATAGGGCTCAATGTATTTCATTTTTTCGACCCGGGTTCAATCCAAAACTAATTGGGTAATAGTATTCATTTATATTCCCATAGGTTCTACAGACCATCTGAACAACATACTAAAATTTCATTTTGATTAAGTCATTTTTACGGCAGTTATCGTGCTAACGGACAGACAGACAGACAGAATGAACAAAGTCATAAACACTTTTCAACTTTGTTGTAAAGTGTTAATTACCATCGGTGGACAACAGCGGAACAACATACACCCCAGCAAAGCTTTTAAAGTCATCCTTATCACCCAGTTTATCAGACCGAATACGGTTAAATAAAGAAGAAATATTAGAATGTGCAGGTCTGAAAACAAACTCAGAACAAAAATGTACAAAGGGGCGGCCTATAAGTCAAACGATTTTTTAAGGCAATAAGTTTAGTATAAAAAAGGGTATATTTATGGCGAACTTGGAAGAAAACCTTATAAATAAACTCAAAGGAGTAGGCAGCCTCACGGCCAAGGCCAAAAATAAATTCAATTTCATCACTTAAAGCAGAGATAGATGAACAATGTTTATGTATTTATCATAAAAATCCGATTAGATAGTTAGAAGTAACTTTATGCTTATAGTTATTATGAACGAACGAAGTCCAACGACGCGAAATTAGCATTTACCTGAATTTTGTGATTCAATTTTACTCGAAATTTACAATAGATAGGAAGGCGAAAATGTGCACGCATGCATCCACATTGCACACAGATGTGCAGAATCACAATTTCAATAACTTAAACGAACTGTAACAGAGTGAAACGCCTATTTTTAAACCACGCATGCTCACTACGTTTCGTACAAATAACAAGTAAATTACAACTTTTAAACAGCTCATTAAAGAATGTGTACTTGCATGTATTGCGATTAAACGTGCTTCTGTATATTTAATACATTTTTGCGATTTAAATGTGTTACATTATTTTCCTGTATTCTAATTTGTTTAATTTAATATTCAAATTCTAAAAACTTATATTTTTTTTCTATTAGGATTCTAAAGTATTGAAATCAATTTTTCATACTTCTAATTTTATAATTATTTGTTATATTAAGTTTTAATTTGAAATATTTCACAACTCGCATAGTTCATATGCGCTAATTCATTCAAAGCTAGGCTTGTTGCTAGTCATAACAATAAAATACTTTTATTTTCAATAACGTTTTTGAGGAAAAAATTATATAAACGCCGCAATTAAAATTTTGTTCTGTATGCCGCCGATATCTCAGGTCGCTCTCTGGGCCCCTATGTTTCTGAGGCCTTTAAGTTTCACTTAACCGCGCTTAATACCAGTTAATATTGAAAAGCTAAATGTAAATGAGAACCACTTGCTAGTGAAAGTACGAAATTTCAACAACGTTGTGACGAAAGATAAATGATAGGAAAAACTAAGAAATATAGTAAAGTAATACTCGTTTATAACAAGCCCACGCTTAGCAAGATTCCAAATTTTTACAAGAAAAATATAAACTCTTAATTGCTACAATGCTGATTGTAATCTGATTTGCTCATTCTCTACTAAATGTTTTTCATAAGTTTACTTTGCTTTGCATTTTTAAATAATTAGAATAATTATATTTTAAAACAATTAACACCATATTATTTCATCATTCTCACAATTATTATTATACTTTTATCATTTACACATTTAACCCGCAATTCTTAACATCGCAATTTGTTTTTCAGATGTTATAACTTACACATTTAATTTGCAATTTCATTACAACTTGAAAATTGAAATTATACCTTTTCATTTTTCTTTAGTTTTGTTTTCTTGGTTATATCTACATAGGACAAGGAATAAACTTAATGGTGTGTCGAGGTTTTGGGTCACGTTTCAACATTTTTGAAATATATTTATCAATTTCGTCTGCACCTACACAGGTCTAGGAACATGATAAGGATAATAGGACGGCACCAATGCCACTGGGTAGCATGTAGCAACTTGCAGCTCTAGGATAAGCAGGGATCTGCTTATCCTAGAGTTGCCACCCAGTGACCAATAAATAAGCAGGATTCTGCTTATCCTTAAGTTGTCACCCAGTGGCCAATAAATAAGCAGAATTCTGCTTATCCAACAGTTGCCACTTTCTACATCCAATTTAAGAACAGAACAAAAGTAAGTTTATAAGTAAGTTACAAAAACTATAAAGTTAGAACTGTATCGCAAAGTGAAAACCAAAGCACTTTTAGAATTTTTACTACAAAATAATCATTTGAGAAACTATTCCTCAAACAAATCATATTATTTCAGTTTTATGGATGCCATGCATGTTAAAACCCATACGTTTATTTAGGGACATAACTATCCCTCGAATTGGATACAAATGTCAGCCTATAAAACCCAGATAGCGAAACACAGCAGAATGTGCATGCTGATGAAATGTGTCACAAAAGACCCCTACCATATAAACTATAATATAAACATCCGAAAAAGTTTCGTTACAGACCAGGGAACCGTGTCCCGGGGAAAAAATCTTTTACTGTGAGCCATTTTTTTTTTCGATTACGTTCCACGTTATTCTACTCTCAGTATCGCTCCCGTTTTTATGGGTGTCCGTTTACGACCTGGAAGCGTGCTTCATTTGCATAGCCAATCACCAAAAAATGTATCTTCGGGAAAATTGCGCGCCATAAAAAAGCGCGCCAAAATTCCGAATGCGTCGTCCAATCATCGCGCTGGAAAATCCTTATTTTTGCCGCGGGCGCGCCAAACGAACCGGAAGTTATGTTCCGCATCCGCGTTACTACTAGGATTTTTATGGGCGGCGGATATATTTTTTCCCTCGGTTTATCCCTTTCTCAGAAAAACTATTAGGAATATAAAGAACTTGACGCGTTGCCATTATTTGCCAGAGTTGTTATAGAGTTGAGGGGAGTTGCATTAACTCCGCTGGATCCTTAATTGACTGAGTCAAAATTTATTGCCATGTGATAGTTCTGAAGTTTGAGAACTTAATTATCTTGCGATGAAGTAATGTAAAACTATGTATATCTCATCTATAAAATTATACCAGTTAATCTCTCCAGCTTTCTTGCAAGACGCGCGAACTTTTATGAATTACAATTTTCTTTTTCGGCAATATATAATACATATCAATTTCTTATTAGTATAAAATAAAATACAGCCAAACTCGGTTATCACAGCCTTGTGAGCCTATGAGAGCCATCGTGATCCCCATAGAAATTTGATTTGGTTATAACATTATAAATTTTCAAGATAATTCGAATATTACGTCAGAATAAGTTATCATTGTGTATTCTAATATGGGGTCGTTTTAAACTTCCTATATATATTTCTCGGAATTTTTTATTCTTTCAGTAAAGGAAAATTTCCGTGTTTTTCAGCCCTCCTGTCTTGCAAAGATCTCACAGTATTTTACTTATTAACACAGGATGACCTCACAGTATTTTTGTTAACACTGGATGACCTCACATTATTTTTGTTATTAACACTGGATGACCTCACAGTATTTTTGTTATTAACACTGGATGACCTCACAGTATTTTTGTTATTAACACTGGATGACCTCACAGTATTTTTGTTATTAACACTGGATGACCTCACAGTATTTTTGTTATTAACACTGGATGACCTCACAGTATTTTTGTTATTAACAGTGGATGACCTCACAGTATTTTTGTTATTAACACTGGATGACCTCACAGTATTTTTGTTATTAACACTGGATGACCTCACAGTATTTTTGTTATTAACACTGGAGGACCTCACAGTATTTTTGTTATTAACAGTGGATGACCTCACAGTATTTTTGTTATTAACACTGGATGACCTCACAGTATTTTTGTTATTAACACTGGATGACCTCACAGTATTTTTGTTATTAACACTGGATGACCTCACAGTATTTTTGTTATTAACAGGGGATGACCTCACAGTATTTTTGTTATTAACACTGGATGACCTCACAGTCTTTTTGTTATTAACACTGGATGACCTCACAGTATTTTTGTTATTAACACTGGATGACCTCACAGTATTTTTGTTATTAACAGGGGATGACCTCACAGTATTTTTGTTATTAACACTGGATGACCTCACAGTATTTTTGTTATTAACACTGGATGACCTCACAGTATTTTTGTTATTAACACTGGATGACCTACCAAATCTTGAAACGAATTGTGACAAAGATCTCCACATCTTTTGAAAAATTGTTAAATCATTTGGAGGGCAAGTTGTGGAGAACCTTGTAGTCCCAACCGGGAATCGAGCCACGGATCTTCTATTAGCCAGCTGACACTCTACCGTGGATCTACTAAGACGGAATTGCCAGCTCTTATCTTTCAAGTGGACTCACGTTCTCCACTCTCTAGTGTCAGACTGGCGTGCAACTTACAATCTGACTGATCACTCCTTGTTATTTTTATTTCAGGTTTGCCTCATGCTGCTATTTTTATCTTTCAGGTTTGCTTCCTGCGTGGTCGTTGACTTCCCGATTTTTAAATCGGCTTTCAACGTACCAGAGTCTACTGAATCCGTGCTAGTCGTACTAGAGTCACTTTCAGCCCTCCGACATATCTGCACAAACCTACAGGATTGATTAGTTCCGGCTCCACTTTAAAGAATCTTGCTGCCCAACTTAAAATCGAACCACGAATCTTCATACTAGCCTGGCGTTGAACTACTAGGAAAGAATTGCAAGCTATTATCTTTAAAGTGGATTTTGCAAAATTTAATGAAACATTTCCGAATTTTGATGCATTCCTCAATATTGATGTCGATCTCACAACGAGTTAGGCGCTTGCAGACAGTGACATAGAGGGAAATTTTACTGCTAATTCGTGGATAATGCTGAAGAAAAAGATGACGAAAATGATCGAGTCGAATTATACAGAGTACAACAGGAAGCCATTCGTATTGTTACGACGCATCCTCTCAAATCGAAGGTGTACTCTCAAGATACAAAAATAAGTCCGAATTACTGTATAAAGCACCATTTAAAAGCACCAATTAGGAATAATATACAGCTGATAACCCGGTAACCATCTTACAAGATCACTAAATAATTGTCAGGTACAATAAAACAGCAATTAAATGATCAGCTAATTCGCAAAACATCTTTTTCTGTTATCAAAAGGCTGACATATCTCACAATTCAATTTGGCTCTTATGACATTTACTCTGTCCAAATGAACGATGACTTCCTTATATATATTATCCATAGAAATCTCTAGAAAGAAAGCAGTATCTTCAAAACTAGTGCATATTTCTGGACGATTTCTGAAAATTCGGAAACTCGCCGAAATTCATCAAATTGGCCGCATTTCACCAAATCTGGAACCCAGGCCCCGGTAAAAGTCGCCACGACTTGGCAACCCTACTTTCGCATATTAGCGATAGTTGCCTGTAAAGGTTGTTTTAACTTGGAGATGGCAATATGCAGTAAAAGCATTTTATTTATTAGTAACACTGCCACCTCCTTAATAACCTCCTCTTTAATAACCTGTTTAATAACCTCCTTAATAACCTCCGCCACCTCCTCCTCCTTAGGTAATTGCAATAAACTGATAATATGGATGGCAACGAGATCAGCCACCAATTTTCGGTTCTTGAAGAGACATATTAACCCATAAATAATATTTTACAATCACAATAAAACTTAGTTGTGCGAATATAACTTTATAATACTTCCTTAAAGAAAGTGACCTATTTTTTCTATGTCTGTTTTT
Source organism: Amaurobius ferox (assembly GCA_951213105.1). Classification (NCBI taxonomy): domain Eukaryota; kingdom Metazoa; phylum Arthropoda; class Arachnida; order Araneae; family Amaurobiidae; genus Amaurobius; species Amaurobius ferox. The sequence goes on from OX578144.1 coordinate 105,388,143, forward strand.
TTTAAGGAAGTATTATAAAGTTATATTGGTCACCTGTTTTATACAGTTATGTGTATGTGTTTTTTCAATGCCTGCTTCTTCCTTACCCCATTAAGTACAAAATGATTTTACATTTGATTTGGTAAAACGTTGTGAAGGAGAATACATATATCTGAGTCTGACAGTTCGTACAGTTACAGTTAGCACGTAAGACCTAGGGGCGAAGGCTTGATATAGCCTAAAAAACATCTACGTGCAAAGTTGAGATGGAGTAAATGGATGAAACATCGAGTACATATACCATGTACATATGATTGCTCTCCCATTGCAGTATGTAGATACCAGTAACATTCATGGACAGTTTTGCACTCATGCACTCATCAGCATGGAATAGCCGATACCTAAAATGGTCCACAATTGCTGCACATGTGCCATAATTTTGTCTGCAAAACGTCAGAAATAAAATATTTGCAGCTATAGAGACGACATAAAGATATTTTTAAGATGTATATTCTAAAAATTTATAATTCTAATTCATTCAACGGAATTTTATAATTAAAAGGTTTAAATATATGTATACTATAAAACATTCTGCAACCTTTGCTCATATTTTTCAGCTACTTTGTTGATAACTTCGGCAAACTGGTAAGAAGAGCCACAATTACAGGCGCATATGAAATTCCAGCTTCATTTCTGAAATATTCAGCTAATTATCCTCTTATTATTGTATTTATATATATATATATATATATATATACAGGGTGATACAAAAGTTCGGAGCAAAAGTAAAACACTATAAAAAAATATCTATGGGTTGGAGAGACATGCGGTTTGCAGATTAATATTCACCATGATGGGGGATTTTGTGTGGCATGAAAAAAAGTTAGTTCAAACTCTCGACACTCGGGGGCTGCGGCAGATAAAGCCATGGAGGTGACTTATGCATGGAGGTGATTGCACACATGACTGGCCTGCGAGATCCCCAGATCTCACACCCTGTGATTTCTAGTTTTGGGGATACCTAAAATCACGGGTCTATAGAGGAAAGCAGTCCTTACCAGAACTGAAAGGCGCCTTACGGCAGGAGGTAGCAGCCATTCCCGTTAATACGCTGTTTCATGCTGTATCAGCCGTAATACCGCGATTGCACTCAGTACTAGAATGTGGTGGTGGACACATTAAGCACTTGCAGCTGTAAATCATGCTGAAATAAAATATCTCATTTCACAATTACTACCTCGTATTGTTTTCTTCGCAGCAGCGCTCCCCTAGTGTCGAGATTTTGAACTATTTTTTTTTCATGCCATACTAAATCTCCCACCACGGTGAATATTAATCTTCAAACCTCATGTCTCTCCGACCCATAGATATTTTTATAGCGTTTTACTTTTGCTCCGAACTTTTGAATCACCCTGTGTGTATATATATACAGGGTGTACATACATATATATATATATATACAGGGCGCTCCCCTAGTGTCGAGATTTTGAACTATTTTTTTTCATGCCATACAAAATTCCCCACCACGGTGAATATTAATCTGCAAACCTCATGTCTCTCTCTCTCTGTATATATATATATATATATATATATATATATATATATATATATATATATATATATATATATTATCATAACTATCAGGAACCTTACTCCCCATTACAGACAGCGGATTCCCCTGAAACTTTTACAGTGCATAGAAAAAGATTCTGTCCGGGGGAAAAATTATATATCGCACTTCATTTTTTATCAGAACTGACTCATTTTACCAAATGTGTTTCAAATAAAAGATTTAGAGCAATTTTCCTTACAGCAATTCTTTTAGGTGGTCAAACAACAAATATTTAAGCAAAAACATTTTTAATGGGTAAATTTTTAACTTACATTTTGGCATATTGCGAAGATATCATGAGACAAACATTTATTGATTATTTTAACATTTATTGATCTTAACTCATTTTACCAACTGTTAAAGTTACGATATTAGAATCAGGAAATATTGTTTCTAGAGATGTTTTACACTACGACTAATCGATTAAATCTAAACATCCAAGTCAACAATTATGTGCTAATAATAAACTGCGCGTGATACACGCTTTTTATAGAATCTTTGTAACCAAAACGGCACTGAAAAATCTGTACAATCAAAGCATGACTGATAGCCGACATTTTCAGTTACCTTCCATTTTTTTCGGAGAATATTTGCACTGCCTTGGTTATCTATTACTTATGCCGACATAAGCATATCCCCCTCAATCACAACTTACAAAAATAATTCCACCGCTTCATTTCTTCAGGTTCAACCCTTAAGAGGCCTACTTTATTTCAATCCCACTTTATACGCATTACATTTTTCAGCGGAGCGCATCCTTCACAATGCCACATCGCCGTATTTAACTTAATACATATTTATAAGGATGGGACGGGGGGGTTAAAAAACAATTCGTTGTCAAACCGCAACTTTTAACCAGGGCTCTTCATTTTCGGAAGCTTATGATATGGCGAGGGGGGGTGTGAAATTTTTATGACAGGTCCATCCATCCAGAGGGGGGGAGGTCCGGGGTCAACCTATCTCATTTCACGGTTACGGTCAGAAACCATCCCCCCTTTATGCTCTTGACACCCCCCTTCCAGCATATCTCGCTTGAAACTCCATCGCCCTGTTCATAAATGTTTATGACAGTTTTGGGTATGCCTCGCAGGAGAGATGGGGGCAGCGTTCTGGAACAGATTGGAAACCGAGTTTTCGAAAAGGGGGGGGGGGGCGTTATGAAAAGGGGACGAGGTGTATGTTGGGGGGGTGGGGGCTTGGCTACCGAATTACTCGGGTAAAGTTACCTGAAATGACGACGCATGATTTCGAAAAAGACTCCTCGGGATGCGTTCGCACTCGCCGCGTCAGCCGAAGAGAAGCCCCCCGTCAAGGTCTATTGAAAGGTAAGGTTGGCCAAAGAATGTACGCCAACAGCTGGAAATCTCCCCTCCCTTCGCGACTGACGTCACTGGTCCCAAAGACAGGTCTGTAGCTCGTTGCTGTCATAAGAAATACATTGAATAGCGCAGCAATTTTCTTAATTTAAATATACATCATATAGTATATTGAAATATCTACCGAGTAAATGATAGATTAGATTTCATTATTCATATATAAGAATATAATATTAAATAAAACTAATTATGGTAAATTTTATTTAGGACTGTATTGTTAGAGTTGTTTTTAAGCATCTCTAACGATGACATTAGCAATTGAGCTGTTTAAACTATGCTGAAATATTTTCTGCATTTTAAAATTGTTATTAGTTTTTCTTTAATAAGTGCATAGTAAAATATCGGAGGATTTAGCTAAAATACAAGGCACTATTATTCTATCTGAGACTAGAATAATAAGCCAACAAAACCTGTTCATTTTTATCGAACTGCTTTAAAATATCATGCTTGTAGACTTGACATGATAAAATAAATTAGAAGACAGTGAATGACTTGCTGAATGTAATTCAAAAATAGTTTTCAGAATTATAGAAATAAATAAATATGGACGTCCTTAAAGATTTCAGGCAGAAAAATGCGCATATTATATTTTTTTTCATAATGAAATTGATATGTGTACGAAATCCAATTATTTAAAGACTTCTCCGAATGCGAACAAATGTGGAAATCATATTTTGTACGATACAAAAGATCAGTACAATTGTTTTCTTTAATTATGTATTATTATTGTTTCATGATGGTCAAAAAATCGAATTATTCAAGAAATTAAATGAGCACTGAATTTCATATAACGATAGGCAATTTTGAATATGGGTACTTCATGATAAAAAAAAATTTAAAAATTTAAAAAACTAAAGATATAGGACGAGATATTGATTAGATAAGTTCAGTTGTGATCAGATTTTGAAAATGCCTTTCATAAAGGAACATCTACCGAAATTGTGCCTTATTTACGCTATATGTTTGAAAATCAATGAAAACTAATACGTCCAACCAGTCAGTAGGTTTTAATCAATTGCGTCGACAGAAAAAATGGGGAGGGGGGGGGGCGATAATGAAATGCGTTGTTTCCTATTTCTCCTAATATCCTTCCTTCTAACTTCAATAGTTTTCGATAGGTTTCTGGGGGGGGGGGGGGGGAGGGGTATATATCCCAATACCTCTTTAGTGACTTTACAAGATGTGATCTCACGATCTTTCAACTAATTCTGGTGTTACAAAGGTCAGTGATCAAATAACTGGATTACGGATTTTCCCCTATGGGAGAGAAGGATAATTTTAAAAATGGCCATTCTATAAAGGAGGAATGCCTTCATGGAGGACTTTTTAAGGGAAACTGCGTCACATTTATGTTACATGTTAGGAAAACCATGAAAACCTAACACACGCAGCCCGTCAATTCCTAACTACTAGGTCATGAGTAAACCTTAAAATTTAAAGCTCTCTCTCCATTGCTTATTTTTCATTTCTTCACTTGAATGACCAGAAATTTTTTCAGCTTTTCTTTTCATAGCGTTTCTTTTCATCTGTTCATTTATGTGCCTTATTCGAAAGAAGGTTCTGGTTCTGGTATATGTTCTTACAACATCAAGAGCTACTTCAGAAAATTGTTCTTTTATTTTCAGTTGGAGGTTCTTGAAAATATTTCTTGAATTAGAAATAAAATTTCCGTGTAGTTTTAAAAAATATCTTATAATTTGGTGACTGTTTCTACCCAGGTATCATGTGGAACAATTAAACCACCTCTTGATAAAGATTCAATCCATTTTTTGTCATTTTCGGATGTTGATTCCACTAGATATGAATAAGTTCCTAACTGCGCTTCTTTGTGACGATATGCCAAATATCCTGCAAAAAAAAAACGCAAGGCTTCTTTTTCATTTCATCAGGACTGAAACGAATGTCATGTTGAGGCTCAATATCTGCAGTGATGCTGACTGCATCGTCTTTTTCTTTTAATTTGTAAAATAAAGTCGCAGTTAGTGTTTGATCTTGGTCATTTTTCACATTTGTATTTATTGGCATAGGAAGCTTAGACCCAAGCAATAATGTTTTAAGTCGGAATTTGAAATCAGTAGCAAGAGGATGGTTATAAAATCGTACAAGACTCTAATTTGGGAAAATATATTTTCTAAAGCATCTTGATTGACTCTACTTGTCATTATGTATTTAATATTATTTTCTCTCATGTCATCATAAAGTCCTTTTAAGCTTGCTATTGAAACAAGAATGCCTTTTTGGAAAGGCAGTATTGAAGTTTTAGAAATCACTCTGAGTTCCGTAATATCCGCTTGCATTTGACTATTGGTCATTTATATTATTTCCAAAAGCTGAGCTCTTTGATTTATTATTATTAGCAACGCGAGAGTTACGACACATTTTCCCATGCTTCGGAAAGGTCCGGCTAGGGACCAGTGACGTCAGTAATTCCAAGAACTCTGGACAGGAGTAGGTTGCCAGAAACGAATGGCCTACCTCTCTTACTTCCATTTACCTTGCCCCCCGTGACGGAAGAGAAGATTAGAATGGAAAAGTGGGTTTCATATTTGGCGAAATAGCGCCATTAAAAGAAAGTTTTACTTTCCCTTGGAATAAATACACAGCAAGGAAAAGTGTTATAAATGAGACGAAAATTCGAAATCGAGTTTTCAAGAAATTTTCGGTATCTAAGAACCAGGGTTTAGGCTAGCTGGCTAGCTAAAAATTTGTTTCAAACAGATAAAATGGCAAATAAAAATTTGCAAAACAGATAAAATTGAAAAAGTTTTTTAACATTGTTATTAATATCTGAATTGTGAAACACAGCTCATCTTTCTCATAGATATCTCATCTTATAGGTCCATCCTCATGCGTATTATATATCGTTTAGGTCCACTTTTATCATAATTAGAATCAGAATGGAAAAAACATGCATCTTTTTATGAACATTCATAAGTTATTCTTTAAACAAAATTCTTACTTTTTTTTTAAGTTACTTTTTTAAAGTTGACAGCAGCTCAGTGGTACTGTTGATTATTTGATTGATTTTAATATATGCTATTTTAATACTAGTTACATGCATAACGTAATTCAGACTATCATCTTCCCACATAGACTATACTACCACAACTGTTCCTGATCATGTCTTTCCATAGGAAATAGTGCTATGAAAATCTTAAATTTTGAATTATTCGAGTTTTAATTATGAAAGTTGCATTTTTTGTCTAGTTCTAGCTTTTTTTAATGTGTCAACACATAAAAATCATAGCGGTAAGTAATATTTTTTAATTCGAGTTATTGTATCCAGACCTCACAGACATAAATGAGACAGACATAAAGTATTGCTTTCCGAAAATGTTCAAAATGTGGCCAAAATGTCTTAAGACGTGCTTTACCACGAAATTCCGAAATCGAAAAATCTCATAAAAGCAATACTTTATGTATATAATTGTATTAGAAAGTAGTCTAAAATTTCTAAATCATCTATAATATATTTTACTTCAAATACTCTATAAATTACGTAGTATCTTCCCACCCCATCCTTTCTCTCTCTTTTCGTTTTTATTTCTCTAACTCTTTCTTTCTCTCTCTCTCTCTCGTTCGTTATATATCTTTATTTTTCATTTCGTTGTTCCTTTGTCTCTTCTTCCTGTTCCTCTATCTCGAGCGCGCATGCGCGTGAAAGTTTCTTTTTCATTATTTTATTCTTTCCCTTTTTCTTTCTTCTCTCTCTCTCTCTCTCTCTCTCTCTCTCTCTCTCTTCCTGTCTTTTTTATCTCTCCATCTTTCTTTTTTTTAGTTTTTACTCTTGTTCACATTTTCTCCCTTTTGTTCACTTTTCCCCATCCTCCGTTTATCTACACCTTTCTTTATGTTTTTATTTCTCTTTTCTTTCTCTCTCTCTCTCTCTTCTTCTTTCTTCACTTTTTTATTTCTGTTTCTTTCTATCTATGTTTATTTCTAAGTATTATTCCTTCCAAATATATTTCTTTCTAAATCTCTCCCTCTCTATATATATATATCTATTTATCTATCTATCTATATCTATACCTATCTCTCGCTATCTCTGTATACCTGTCTCTTTCTCTACTTATCTACATATCTATATTTTACTATTTCTTTCCGTCCTTCTTTATTTCAATCTGTCTTCGTCTTCTCTTTTATTTCTTTATTATCTTTATTTCCATCTATCTTTATTTCTATCAATTTTTCTTGATATATCTCTGTCTATTTGTCTATCTATTTTTTATCTATTTGTCTGTCTATCTACCTATCTATCTCTATATCTATCTATCCCTTTATCTATTTATCTCTCTATCTATTAATATCTCTCTGTTCTGTTTCTTTCCGTCCTTCCTTCTTTCTCTCCCACAATCGTCCTATTTATTTCTTTATTTATCTTTCGTTCTATCTATACTTTTATCTATTTTTCCTTTTCTCTCTCTGTCTTTTTCGTTTATGTTTTTTCATTCTTTCTTTCCCTTCCTCTTCTTTCTATCTTTCTATATAACTCTCTCTCTCTCTCTCTCATATATATGTATATATATATATAAATGAAGAATTTTAATTTACTTGTATTATATAATTATATATAGCAGAGATTGTTCATTTTTGGAAATGTTCTGTATAGCAAAAATGAAAATAAAATAGTCTGAAGAGATTATTTGATATCAATAGTGACTATACTACAAGCTTATGAAGATGATAAAGAGAACATTATAAATAAAACATTATAAATAAAACAAGTATTAAATTGGCATGAAATACCCCTTTTCCTTGTTCTATATATAAGTTAAATAATTGAAAGAGAATGACATGTGGTAAAGATTGGTTAATGTAATCCCTTAACTACACCCTTAGAGTAAATTTTTATTTGTGTTAAAAATCATATATGTAATACAAGTACTTAAAGTACTAATCCCTTTATTCCCTGCATAAACATACATGGTGTAAATCAAGAATAATGAATAAGATGAAAAGTTGCAAAACAGAAAAAAAAAATTTTGCACGTGGAGCTAGACCTTTCTGGCTCCCAAAATTTTTTTTGAAAATGAATATATATATATATATATATATATATATATATATATATATATATATATATATATATATATATATATATATATATATATATACATATATATATACATATATATATATATATATATATACATATATATATACATATATATATACATATATATATACATATATATATATATATATATATATACATATATATATACATATATATATATGTATATATATATATATATAATCTTTAATTTTCTCTTTGTCTATCAATAAATTAAAATAATAAAATTATTTTCAACTAGGTAACAATAAGTCAGACAATAATTACAGGGCGTTCAAGTCCCGACTTGTTGCACTGAAGAAGGAAATCCAGTGAATTATCAAAACGTGCTTGCGCTCATTTATCTTGATTTGTGCTGCATTTTACGTTGTTGACCAGTTCACTATTAATAATTACAGAATTATTTTTTGTCAAAAGAACATGGGGTTTCACAGAGTGAAAGGATTTTCATTTTAGAGCAATACTTCTCTAGTCATTCTCATGAGAGTGCCATTAAGGAATTTCAGAAAATATTTATGTATTTATGGTATCTAATACCCCTAACAATTTAACAATTACGAGGGTAGTAAAGAGTACACTGGATATGATGCACACAAAACGAAAACATGCAGGTCTTTCATTTTAACTCAGGATAAACTGTGTGAAATAGAGACTGCGTTATAGAAACTCTTCACTGAACTCTTCTGAAACTCTCCAATGACACTCTCACAAGAATAATTAAAGAAATATTGCTCTAAAATAAAAACTTTTTCACTTTAGTAAAACGCCATGTTCTTCGATTCATAAAAAAGAGTTATCGTCTGGCGTATTGAAAACAGCAGACGGCATTTATAATATATTTTTTAGTGTATATTAGTGCCACCTAACAGAAATCAGTGTTTATTTTCACATAAAATGGCTATTATTTTCATATAAAATGTTTATTTTCAAATAAAATAGAGTTTATGTGCAGTAGTTCTTGAGTTGTCTTATCTACTTCACACATACACACCCCCGGTCACACATATTGCTACCGTAAACCCTAGGGTTGGTCGTGTGGTCTGGGTCTTCAACACATACACACCCACAGACAGAGCGAGGTGGGGGGGGGCGATTTTCTGAAAGAGCAAGAAATGTGCCCAGGAGATGCTTGAAACTACAACAGAATGAGAAAACGAAATATATTTTGAAAGCATTATTTAAACATAATTGTTCATTGCGAAATCAATTTCAGTAATTGCTAATGGGCTCAGAGATGTTAGTAACGAGGCATTCTGTGTATTGTGCACAACAGGTATTTACTAAATTTGCAAAAATGCTTTCAAAACCAAGAATAATTTAAAAGCAACTTTTCAGCATTTATTTAAGAGACTTTTTTTTAATTTTAAAAAGCTTATTTACATTATACATTTGTCATCGATAATGATTGAGGGATTGTCAAATATAATTGCGTTTCAGATGCGTTTAAAAGCACGCAGCATTTTAAATAAAACATTTAAACGACGGAAAGTGGGAGATAATATCAATACCAGATTGAAGTTTAAATTAAATGTTTATTTCTTTTAATGTTCATTTCTTTCTCGGATATTATTCTTTTTATATGTTTTTCAAGGGTATATATCATTGAAAAGAGTCGACAGGAAAGCATGTTTACACACATTTGACCCCGATAAAGTAATTTATTTTTCTAAGAAAGATATTAATGAATGGTTAAGTCATTCAGAATATTGCACATATTGGTTTAATATTGGCAACTCGTGTTCATAAACAATAAATGTCAGAAGAAACTACTACCCAACTTAAACTACTACCCAACTTAACTCTTAACTTTCCTATATTCGTATTCCATCTATAGTTCACTTTAGGGATGGGTAGGTTTGCCATACGTCCGGATTTAGTTCGGATCGCCCAGATTTGACAACCGTGTCCTGACTTTTTGTCAGGACTCGTACTTTCGTCTGAACTTTTAGAAAGCTTGCAATGTCCACTTCGAAAAATAAGAGCTTGCAATTTCGTCCCAGTAGCTCAACGGTAGAGCGTCGGCTGGCCAGTTCGGAGATCCAGGGTTCGATTACAGGTTGGGGCAGCAACGTTTTTTGCAATGGGGCCAGAACAAATCAACCCTGTAAGTTAATGCAAAGATGTTGGAGGTCGGAAAGTGACCCTAGTACGACTACGGATTCAGTGGACTCTGGAAGATTGAACGCCGATTTCAAATTGAGAGGTTAACGACCACGCAGAGGATACTAACCTGGGTAAAAATAGTAGTGTTTGGAAGCTAACCTGAGGTAAAAATAGCAGGAGGTGATCAGTCAGATTGTCAGTTGCTCGACAATGGAGACTGCAAAAGTCCACTTCGACAATAATAGCTTGCAATTTCGTTCCAGCAGCTCAACGGTAGAGGGTCGACTGGCCAGTTCGGAGATCCAGGGTTCGATTTCCAGTTGGGGCAACAAGGTTCTTTGCAAACTATTTTATCTTAAAATATCGTGGCGTGGAAATTTCGAGGACATTAGGTATCAATCGGCATAGAACTGTTTCTCTAATAAACCGTGTATGGACACAATTGGCAGTGGATAAAAAATTAATAGCAATGAGGACTGCTGCACGTTCTGGTCACATATATCCGTTGTAGAAAGTGAGAGCAGAACTGCAAATTCGAGGGAAATATGCTTCTGTAGAATTTTCAGCGTTGGTAGCAAAACTATTTCAAAAATTGTGTGGCTACTTTCCAAATGATCGTTGAGGTACTCTTAACATCATCTTGTGGCACATCGGTGCGCCGCAGCACACCGGCTGCAGAGCATTCTAGAAAAAAGGCTATCGGATAGAACATTAAAGAAATAAATATTTTCATTTCAAACATTACTTATGTTACGGCAAAATTGTTCTAAAAATGTATAACACCCTCTGTGTCTTAATAGAAGGTAATTGAGCATGATCAAACCAAAATTTTCAATATTCCAGGAATGTAATAATCTATAACTCGCATAATTAATATTAGCACATAACGCTTTGCTAAAATCATAAACTTACTCAATCGGATGAAAATATCTGTAATCGAGTTATTTTGAAAAAATGGGGATACAATTACTTTCAGAATTTCTACCATTTTTAGCTTTTTCGGGAATGAGGACAAGTTATTCAATAATGCTTTAAACCAAAAAAAAAAAAAAATCTGATGTGGGCAACACATGACTTTCCTTATATAATGCAATGAATTTACTACTTTTACAATTAAAAAAATATTATTCTTATAGTAGATACTTATATTCTTTCCAAAATATTGAATTTTCTTCAATTAGTCGTCATTTTCATTGATTTAGCGTCATTTTTATCAATTTGGCGAGATTTATGTTAATTTGGCAACAATTAAAAATGTCGCCAAGTTGGCGACATTTCGCAAAATTCGTCGCCAAAATCTCGCCAAGCGTTATGGACGGAGAAATAAGTTATTTTTACAGTAGATAAATGACTACTGGCGTTCAAATACAAAAGTATTACTCAAAGTATCTTTTTTCATGAATGGAACAAGCTAGATCCACGAGAATGATGTCAGCTAATTTATCGCATGGTATTATATATGAAAAGTGAACATGTTTCTCAATTGGAAATATTTCTTTTTTATTTTATATAACTTTTTAATAATTTTTTTGAAAAATGATCAATATCTCGAGAACGGTTCACGTTAGCGTTCTAAAATTTATGTCAAGCGTTTTCTAATGAAAAATTACATAAGAAATGTCTATTTGCGTAACTTTATTAGCGGTTTTGATTTTTTAACGATTTTTTCAAAATTTCATTTGAAAATTTAGGGGGGTTCAGAACATTCGATTGCGTATAAAAACAATAGGCTTCCAGTGTTTACGGATTGCGATTTTTGTGCCAAATTTCGTTCGAATCGGTCCATTCGTTGGTCAGTTATCGTCTCCACAGACTCACTGACACACATCACTTCAAAAATGTTTGATTCGTGATCAGGAATGCTTGCAACGTGTTCTCCCGTCGAAAACTCGAATTCGGATTTTCGACCCCGTCACAATACTTTCCTTATACATTATGTATATAAGGAAAGTAAAAAAATTAAATTGTCGAATTGCTTATCAGTATAACAAAATGAACACATATAATATTTTTGTGAAATTAAAGGAAAATTCTCTGAAAAGAGGATATGATGACAAAATAAAGATAATTGCTAATACGATACGCAGCGAAGGCTATTATTGTATAGGTGCACAGTACGGGACTAAATTTGACTCGTATCACTAAATTTAAATTCTAATATCTAAATAATCTAAATCATCTAATATCTAAATTGCTGATATTTTCATCTGACACGTATAGTTTTTCTCCTACCTGCAAAAGGGGCTGAGATGGGCTCAATACCCCCACCGCCCGAAAAAGAAACGCGGGCCACGGAGTCCCACCTTATCTCGTTGTTTGGGTCATAGGGAATTTCCTATATAACGGCACAAGAAATACTATATACATAGCTAGCTGTCATATAGTTCGTAAGATATTGGACTCAGGATGGACTTTCCTTGCATACCTGTATAAAAGACAAAACCTACGACGGCATGGATCAATTTTTAAACCCGATTCTTTCTTGCCTCACGTCCCCTTCGGTCCCTTGGCTTGCTGAGACAAGAAGGAACATGCGGCGTCTCTTTCAACTTCTCTCCGCTGCATTGTTGTTTCTCACCTCACGCTCTCTTCAATTCTTCACACGCGTTGGCGCTGAGTAAGTCAAGGACGGACATTACTGTCATTTGCGAACTTTGTGTACGTGAGTGCGTGTGTGTGTATGTGTATGCAGTCCGTAGCAGGAAATATATGCGTCGTATGGCTATGAAATTTTTGTACACAGATATTTCAGGACCGAAAAGGTGAACCTCGGCGTTACATTTTATAAATTCGAATCAGTTTCTTAGATATAAACTCTTAAAGTCTAGCGAAAAAATATAGAGTGCTTTAAAAAAGACCTATCCCTCTCGTCCAGAAGCCTACCCGGTGACATAGAAGGCTAAATCTTGTACACTTATAGTATCAACCACGAGACAGAATCTAATACAGCCGAATTTTCAATCCTCCAAAGATGACTGACAAAATGGGTGGGTGTGGGGAGATCGGCAAGTCTTTCCGCCACCTCCAGAAGACCCTAGTGATATGACTGAGTGACCCTAGTGGTATGACTGAGTGACCTTAGTGAGACCCTAGTGACATGAAAAGGACTGAGAGTTTTGGAGAGAGTCGGTAGGTAGATTCATTGCACAGATTCACTAACTGATAGACTGATATATGGGCACACAAACGTATACAAACATAACGCTAAAAATAGTTGATTTGAGAATAGATCCGTAGGATGCTGAAAACGTGAAATTCAATTAAAAACTCGAATTTGAATTTTGGATCCCATTTCAATACTTGGCATTACGTTTGGAACTCATTTTAATACAGACCTGCGATCAGAATCGCCTTAACCCTTGGCAGAGCCAGGCAGTCTTTCAGGGCTTTTTAGCTGGGAGGGCGAATGAAACTTTTTTTTTGGGGGGGGGGGGGGGGGGAGGGGGGAGTTTTCTATTTGCCCTATATAAATATATCTAATGCTGTCAGTAGAAACTAAGTTAATAGGCGAATAATCGTCTCCAAGGAGGACCCCCCCCCCCCCCCTGGAGTGTTTGCCTGAAATAAACTTTGGGCAGAGTCCATAGGCAAAAGTAAATTTTTAGGTCCTCATCCATAAAACTTTTATAGTAAAAACGATATATTGAGCGATATTAGCTCTAGATATTAGCTCTAGATATTAGCTCTAGATATATAACGATATTAGCTCTAGAGCTTTGCGCCCCCCCCCCCCCCCACACACACACACACAGCATTTACCTATTTTGTCTGATCAAACATGACTCTAACTGCAATTTTCCTTTATAGTCATAACAAATTTTAGTGCTATCACATTTTTGACGAATTGTGATGTAATATTTGCTTATACGAATGCAGGGTATTTAATATGAAGCTCAGTGCGTGCGTACGTATGTAATATATGTACGTATGTACCATACGTACTTATGGGATCTCGTAATACATAACAAAGTTTTATTTCTCTTTTCAAAACCCCAAAACTACTGACTGTACGTCCTTTTTTACGCGATAGTTAAACATCGTTCTTCCCTACTCCTCGAAGCCGTATAAACGGTGCTATACTGTAAGTTCAGTGAGTAGTGTGACGACACCCAATTATACTTCAAAATGACATAAAATTGGCGACTTTTGGCGATACAATCCCTCCATACTCCAGCAACCCCCAGCAAAAGTGACTTAACTTCGCAAAAGAAGCAAAATTCGGTGCAGCGACTGCGGTTTACAGTTAAGGGACTGGATAATGAGCGGGATTTAACATTGATCCCTTTTGGTATAGCGTATATCATTACCAGGAGGGGCGTTCATTTGCGGACTTAAGTATCTTTATGAAATTCCAGTTTAGCTTTTATTTAAAAAGAACGAGCGACCTGCATTCGAAACAGAGGGGAGGACTTGGTATTTATCTATTGAGTTGGAACAGGATCGTCTCAGATCGAAGAAATTTGATGAATGCAACGGAAGAGAAGGAGTTTTTTCAGGTTGGATAGTTTCAATTCGTTTGTTATTGAACCGTCAGAATGTTAGATTACAGATGTTTGGAAGGGGGATGTTAACTCATACATACAAAGGCTCTCCCTATATGAAAGGCATTAGAATTTTTTATTAGAAGTTACATAACGTTTCTCATATTTTTCATATGTATGGTGGTTGAGTGGTTTAATTATTTTGTTCTACGAAGCCATAGTTTGCAAGCAGAGTAGAATTAACAGTGTTGGATGTGTTACTTTATTGAAGCGAGGGATAAAAGAAACTAAAGTGGGTCATACATGAACGAGTTGGGCTCGCTCTCGAACGAAACTTCGCAAATTTGGAAACTTCGGGTATTACTGCAGTAGGAGAATTTCCCTCCTATTGCAGTGACGCAGCAGCTGAAGCATTTTTTATCTTCTAATTCTTAGTTTCGGAAAGTTCAACATGTTACTACATTTTTTTTTTTTATTAATATTTACTTTTTACTTATTTATTGGAGGTTAAAACGGGTTGATTTTCTAGTTCAGGGATTTCAGAACGGCAAAGTGAATAGGGATTCAGTTTTTTTTTAATCACATGTGTGTTTAACAGGCATTTTTAAGAAGCATTTTGAAACTTCTTAATTTCAGGGGGGCGAACTCCCTAACCCCCCCTACACTTTAGACTGAAGTGTAGGGGGGGACTTTAGTGAGTACTGAATTCACGGAGTCAGTACCCTCCTTCTCCTACCACCAACCTCTCGGAAGGACTTGCATACCCACATATTTAACGTGCTCGAAATTCGCGTGAACACGGGGACAGTTTGGGCAAAACAGGGAATCAAAATCGAGCTAATACCATCGCTCAAACCCCTGGCCAGTTCCACCCCAGCCTGGCTCATTCTATTTCCATGACCCAACCTATTCCTAAATATACAGACTGACGCAACCACCATTTTAACTCCAACCTGTCCAATCAGTTCTCGCCTGTTTGCGTTATTTCAATGTCGTGCGCATGTCACAAAGCTGATATCTGATACGCAATTTAGCTGTGAAATAGGTGCTTTTGCTTTCAAAAAATTGTGCCAATCCTCCCCAAAAGTAATCTAGAATGTTTTGATTTTCTTGAAATACCGAGAAAAAGACAAGAAATTAACCTTCTTTCCGCCATGTACTGCTACATGCTTTAGCTGGGAGTCTCATGACTCCCAGCTAAAGCGAAGGCGGCTGTTGCGCCAGCCTATATATTTAAGAGCACACGATTCACCCAAAAGTAGAGCTCCTCTACTACAGGCTGACTTATCAAGCATATTGAAGCCCATAGAGTTTCATACTACAGTTACAGAAATTATAAAATAAGTGTTTAAAATAAACACTTTATATAAAAAAAGAAATTTCATTTAGAATATTGTAGAACTTAGCTCGCACAAGTATGCTCCAGCCACGGGTATCCAATTATGTATTACCCGTTGTTTTCTTCTTTCTTCATTTACAGGAAAGCGAAATATCCTAAAACCCTTTCTAGAATGATTAGAGCAGTTCGGTGCAGAACAACCACCCATAATTATTTCAATTATACTTCCTAAAGTGAAAATACGAATAGAGCTAATGCTAATGGGTTGCGTTTCCAGCTATGGTGGGCTTCAATATGCTTGATGAGTCAGCTCGTATATAGAGGAGCCTTACCCAAAAGTTTGGCGTACTTAATGTGAGGGCGGGAAGGAGCACATCAACCCGGGAGAGGCCCAGATGGCCACAAAGTGTGCACTGCAGTCTGCATGCCACAACATACACAATTCATCTATAGTTTATGTTCATCCTGCTTTACTTATATGGTTAATTTTTCTGCCTCGTACTCTAACCCTTTGGACGGGTTTTAGGGAATGTCTATGAGTGTCGTTCAGGACAGAGCAACAGGCGCGAAGCGCCTTTAATCTCCAGTTTCAATCTGTGGTTCTTATCGTCATACTGTGACATTAATTCAGTGACCCAGTGACATTAATTCAGTTAGGGAATGTCACTGTAACCCACTGCTTTATCCCCCTTGATCTTTCTCGTCATACTTGTGCTGGATGCTTCTCGACCATCTTCATTCTGTTACTGCTCTGCTCTCACATGCACGTGCAGTTAGGATTCCTGCCTCATCGATAATGGTAATACTTGATTTCCTATTTGTTTTCTTTTTTCCAATTCTTCCTCTTTTAATGCTTGTAGCCTGTTGCATTGGTATTTATAGTAACTTATTATTGCCAATTCCAGTGACGGCTCGCGTATTGGCACTGCGGGAGCGACAGTGCTCTCTCTCCCTCGCAGCCTGCCGTGCAGCTTCCTAAGTGCGCATGCGCACATCAGTCAAACACAACGCTTCCCAGTTCCAACACCACGCCCACGCTTCACAGGTCCAGCCGCGTGGTGTTTGACTGTTGTGCGCATGCACACAGCAGTCAAACACAGTGTAGATACTTTTGTACCAATAAATAGCAAAATTATTATTTATTTATGTAATCATTGTTTTCTATTGTAATTTGTGTATGACCCCTGAAACGCGATCTGCCGATATAATTTTTCCCCTCAGAAAACCCATGTCGATACATCGAAAATTGGTTTAAGTCAGCGTTTTTGTCTTTTCATATCTCTGGGACTTTTTATGATAAAATGCTGACATTTTGTACATCACCTTATTAGTGTATGGGGCATATTTTACTCATTGGAAATGTTTTTGTACGGGGGTCGTATAAAAATTTAAATTTTGTATTTCTTAAAATTTAATTCCCTTGAAAATTTTAATCGATTTCATAAAATTCTGTACCTTTTTTTTACGCAACTTTGTAATTTATTATATATGTCTAAGATCAATATTTAAGGAATAAAAGTCGAGATCAATATTTTGGGGACACCCTGTATATATGTACATATATATGTCTTACTATTTTTATTTATTTTTATCTTTCTTATTATATATATATATATATATATATATATATATATATATATATATATATATATATATATATATATATATATATATATATATATATATATATATATATATATATAAAAGAAGAAGGAAGGCAACGCAAAGTGCTTACACAAAGGCGGTAAGGGGTAGTGACCTTACTCCCCAGTTAACAACATGCATGTCTTTAATGCCGCGGCATGCACTCCTGGACGCCAGCACTGACATTAGCCAACCTCCGGAGTGATAATCAAAATCATCACAAGACCCTTGATAAAGGAATTGGATATGAAAAAGTAAGGACCAGGTTATAGAGACAGCCAAGTTCCTGCACATGCTACATATTTATAACACCAAAATATTCAATTCAGCAGTTTTGATGTCTGTGATGTCACAAGCATAAAGAGGTTCAATTTAAATTCACAAAGTCTTCAAATATCTACACAAATTCAACCCATATATTTCGTTTTTTCTGTAGTAATTTTTGATGTAATGTATCATAAATCGTTTTGGATATTTTTGCATGAATGCCTGTAGTAAGAATTTTTTGTCACTTTCCAGTCTGGTGACGTCACTGCTTACTATTCTTTTTGTTCTTGCTAGACCACCAATGAATACATTTCTAAATATATTCATGTGTAAATTAGAGGTCCAATGTATGATACCTGCTGTAGCAATATTATAAGTTATTCTTTTATCATATATATAGAATGAAAGTATATTATGGTTGAAATCAATACTGAGATCCAGAAAATTTATTACATTATTCTGGGTTGGTGGATTTTCTTCCAATATTAGATCTGAGTGATAAAATTCAAAATTCATTTGAAAATTTTCGTTTTCATAAGCTATTAACAAATCATCGACGTAACGTATGTAAATCAATTCATTGTTAATATGGGACATCTTTTCAAAATGATCAAGATAGATGTCCGCCAAAATTGACGAACATCTCCCGCCCATGGGGATGCCTTTGATTTGCTTATAGAAATTCAACCCGTTATATAGGTAGTTTTCCTCTACAACAATCTTTATCAGAGATCTGTAACGTTCGATTTCCACATATTTCTGCATCTCAAATTCCCCGTACAACGAGTTAAGTATTCGGTATAATATCTTGAGTTCAATATTGTTAAAAAGTTCTTTAAAATCATAAGTTCTGAAAAATAATTTTGCTTGATTAGGCTTTAAGATCTTTATAACTTCGTAGCTATTTCCGACAATATAAGATCCCCGATCTTTAATTTTCTTTAAGATAGGTTTCAATATCGCGAGAAGCATTTTGTTAGCTTTAGTGAGGTATGTTTTGTATCCAACTGTTACTGGTAAAACTCCAAAAAGCTTTAGACCAGTAACAGTTGGATACAAAACTTATACGATGCATACAAAACTTAAACGATGCATATCCAGGTGACATGTACAAATGGTGCAGAGGCTATAGCCACTAGCAGAACCAAAATCTCTCAGTTAGGAAACGAGATGTAAAATTGAGGGAGCTAAGCTAAAAGTTACGTCCAGGGGGTTGGTACAAAATATATATTCAGATGACACGTACAGATGATGCAGAGACTATAACCATGATTAGAATCAAACTCGCCGAATTAGAAGCCGAGATAAGAAATTTGGGGGCTACCTCAATTTAAATATAAGCCTAGGGCCAATATTCAATATTATAAGTCTAGAGCCAATTTGCGGGCTACCAATATAGTCGCCAGCGGTCGGGCCAAAATTTCCAGGAAAACGACGTCAGATAAAAGGATCATGTTGAAAATTTAATTTTTAAGTTTTTTAACAAATACTTAGAATTTCTTTAATTTTTAGGCATTTTTTAATGTTAAATAGCTGAAAAAGTAAGACAGCTGGGTAAGTCAACTCAAACTAAATATCCGAAACAACACATTTATGAAAGTGTCACTAAAAATAGCCTATATGTCACAGTGTGCCAAAAATTGGAAACTCGTGACGTTTAAAGAATTATTTTGAAGTCAAACATATTGAAATTCGTCACCAGCAGATCAACCAGAGCATAGAAATAAATCTCTTCCGGAAGAACAGAACAACAGACAAACTACATCAGAAATGACGAAATGCGAAACAACTTCAAAAATTAAGACAGCTGGGTGGGTCAAGCGATCCCTCAAACTGAGTGTCCTAAACAAGGCACTTTATTCACGATAGCCAGAAACCCCTAAAATATCATACCCCCCCCCCCCCCCTTCCCATCACCACACACGTACACTTAATTCTCTCATTGGTTCAAATGTTTATTTAAACTTCCAAATTTATAACAAAGACGAGAATAAGAACAAACACATTCTTAAATGTAGAAAATTGAAGCCAAATAAGCGAAACTGAGCCAATTTGAGAAGTCCCTCTTCGTGTTTTTCTACTCTTCTGTTTCTTTTTGGCTGGGGGCGCGCTCAGTCCCGCGACACAATCTACTAGTAAATCTGCAATGTCTGGTTTTTTTTCACGCCAAATTTCTAATATTGCTCCTATACCATTCTTTCACTCAGGAGATGCCGACGGCAGGGACGCGGCTTTAAAAATATCCCTGTATTTTCCCCTATGTGTTGAAAATTCTGTGCAATACAGCTTTCGTGAGTCTACTTTCTCCGAAGAAAAGTGTAGTGCTGCCATCTAGTGACTTTTTTCATAACTTATTTTTAATAATTCTCGGTTTAATTGAACCAAAAATTCAGATTTTTCAATAGAAATTGTAATAAATCTGTATAATTAAAAAAATAATTTGGGGTGTTTACTCAATGGTGTCGCACGTACTCGCGGCCCCCCCCCAATGGCCGCCACTGGTAAAAGGTAAAATCAAACTTCAGTGAATTTTCAAATTGCCCCAAAAGAATATCGTCGACGTAACGGAAGAAGGGTATTTCATTTAATATACGTGTGCCCTTTTCAAATTTGGCCAGATAAATGTCCGCCAGAAGGGAAGAACATCCCCCCATATGTTATATACATATATATATATATATAATTTATATATATATATATATATATATATATATATATATATATATATATATATTCAAATTACAGACTTCCTCTACTTTCTAATGAAATGAAAATAATGCAAGTTTTTGACATTGATCTAGACAAATATATATTTAAAATGTCAGGTAAATTCCACTGCCCTTTTGAAGCTTTCATGAGCTGGAAAGTACAAATCACTAGACATGTAAAACATTTGATCCAACAATTTCCAATTCCAATATATAAGCATAACTACCAAGCCATAATTAAAGAGATCAAGTTACTACAAGACAAATTTGTAATCACATATGTTGATAAGGCATCCAGTATCTATGCGTTTATTTGCAAAAAAATTTATTTGGACGAACTTAAATTGCAACTCAGTACCTCTATTTCATTAACTCCTTTTTACACTCATATCAATGTTATCAGTAAACAAATCATAGCTTACTACAAACTTCTAAAAATAAAATACAATCTCAATTTTCCTTACTTTGTACTCATACCTAAATTCCATAAAACACATTTCTTTTAGAACAGTCACTATAGGATTTAATTCATATTCCAATGCTGTTGACAAACGACTTCTTATCATACTAAATTAAATTTATGATTATTTTACTACACAAAAAACACATATAATCAAAAATAGTTTAGAACTAATTAATAAAATAAAACTCATCCCTTACATACATGATGTAAAAACTTTTGATTTCAAAGACCTTTTTAATAATATAGACATTAATGATTTATATAAAGTCATACTACATTTATATGAACAATTCACTCAAGCAAAAAACATCCCATTTCCAAAATTCAAAACTTTATTAAAATTCATTTTGTTCAAACAGTATATAGTTCAAGGAAAATGCATATACAAATTAAACAAGGGAATACCACAGGGAGGTAAATCATCCACTATACTGGTCAACCTTTATCTACATTTTTACGAAATTCACAACCTTACAGTTACGAAATGCCTTTGGGAAGAAAAATTTGCAATTATAACCTTTTAAGTAAAAATCTTTCAATTGGAAATAATGTAACATGTAATTGTAACACCAATCCATATAAAGATCCTGTTATAGGTCATATAGTTACAAGTAATCTGGAAGTAATCAATAATAATGCCTTAATAAGAGCTTTCAAATTGGGCACCAAATACCGTAATCCACACCAAGGAAATCCACTAGATTCATTTACAAAGAATCTAGATGCATTTATTTATAGGATGTCTATAAAATTCAGCATCCCGGATTTTACATTCGGCAAGTGGAGATCAAGTGTTTTGAATGATTTCGGGTATTATTACAGAATGTATTATGCTCGTCAAGAGAGTTGTAAACTGGATATAAAGAATCTTACATTATTACAGGAACAATATATAATAACATACACCGATAAAGTTCCAGGTAATTATGCATTTACTTGCAAATACCTTTACATAAAAACCCTTATGGCAAATTACGAAAATCAAGCCTTATACAGCAGAATAACTTTAACAAACCAGGTGATTAATAACAGAATCAAGGCCTTATATCTTAAGGCAGGTATTAAGTATACAGAAAGAATAAAATATCCATATTTAATAAATATACCCAAGCTTCATAAAACTCCAAAAAGCTTTAGACCAGTAACAGTTGGATACAAAACAAACGTGACGAATTTCAATATGTTTGACTTCAAAATAATTCTTTAAACGTCACGAGTTTCCAATTTTTGGCACACTGTGACATATAGGCTATTTTTAGTGACACTTTCATAAATGTGTTGTTTCGGATATTTAGTTTGAGTTGACTTACCCAGCTGTCTTACTTTTTCAGCTATTTAACATTAAAAAATGCCTAAAAATTAAAGAAATTCTAAGTATTTGTTAAAAAACTTAAAAATTAAATTTTCAACATGATCCTTTTATCTGACGTCGTTTTTCTGGAAATTTTGGCCCGACCGCTGGCGACTATATTGGTAGCCCGCAAATTGGCTCTAGACTTATAATATTGAATATTGGCCCTAGGCTTATATTTAAATTGAGGTAGCCCCCAAATTTCTTATCTCGGCTTCTAATTCGGCGAGTTTGATTCTAATCATGGTTATAGTCTCTGCATCATCTGTACGTGTCATCTGAATATATATTTTGTACCAACCCCCTGGACGTAACTTTTAGCTTAGCTCCCTCAATTTTACATCTCGTTTCCTAACTGAGAGATTTTGGTTCTGCTAGTGGCTATAGCCTCTGCACCATTTGTACATGTCACCTGGATATGCATCGTTTAAGTTTTGTATGCATCGTATAAGTTTTGTATCCAACTGTTACTGGTCTAAAGCTTTTTGGAGTTTTACCAGTAACAGTTGGATACAAAACATACCTCACTAAAGCTAACAAAATGCTTCTCGCGATATTGAAACCTATCTTAAAGAAAATTAAAGATCGGGGATCTTATATTGTCGGAAATAGCTACGAAGTTATAAAGATCTTAAAGCCTAATCAAGCAAAATTATTTTTCAGAACTTATGATTTTAAAGAACTTTTTAACAATATTGAACTCAAGATATTATACCGAATACTTAACTCGTTGTACGGGGAATTTGAGATGCAGAAATATGTGGAAATCGAACGTTACAGATCTCTGATAAAGATTGTTGTAGAGGAAAACTACCTATATAACGGGTTGAATTTCTATAAGCAAATCAAAGGCATCCCCATGGGCGGGGGATGTTCGTCAATTTTGGCGGACATCTATCTTGATCATTTTGAAAAGATGTCCCATATTAACAATGAATTGATTTACATACGTTACGTCGATGATTTGTTAATAGCTTATGAAAACGAAAATTTTCAAATGAATTTTGAATTTTATCACTCAGATCTAATATTGGAAGAAAATCCACCAACCCAGAATAATGTAATAAATTTTCTGGATCTCAGTATTGATTTCAACCATAATATACTTTCATTCTATATATATGATAAAAGAATAACTTATAATATTGCTACAGCAGGTATCATACATTGGACCTCTAATTTACACATGAATATATTTAGAAATGTATTCATTGGTGGTCTAGCAAGAACAAAAAGAATAGTAAGCAGTGACGTCACCAGACTGGAAAGTGACAAAAAATTCTTACTACAGGCATTCATGCAAAAATATCCAAAACGATTTATGATACATTACATCAAAAATTACTACAGAAAAAACGAAATATATGGGTTGAATTTGTGTAGATACTTGAAGACTTTGTGAATTTAAATTGAACCTCTTTATGCTTGTGACATCACAGACATCAAAACTGCTGAATTGAATATTTTGGTGTTATAAATATGTAGCATGTGCAGGAACTTGGCTGTCTCTATAACCTGGTCCTTACTTTTTCATATCCAATTCCTTTATCAAGGGTCTTGTGATGATTTTGATTATCACTCCGGAGGTTGGCTAATGTCAGTGCTGGCGTCCAGGAGTGCATGCCGCGGCATTAAAGACATGCATGTTGTTAACTGGGGAGTAACATCACTACCCCTTACCGCCTTTGTGTAAGCACTTTGCGTTGCCTTCCTTCTTCTTTTATATTTATATATATTTGTAGTGTTTTATGCTGCTGTGCGCAAGTACACTAAAATATTTATTTCAATAATTTTCTTTAGAAATATTTCTATTTTTACATATATATATATATATATATATATATATATATATATATATATATATATATATATATATAATATATATATATATATATATATATATATATAACATTAAGAACAACAAGTGAGTTTCAAATTCGAAATTATCACTTACACAAAGCGACGACAGAAATCAAAATAGAATATTTTACTATTAATAATTATTTTATTATTAATAAAGAGAATATTTTACATGACGGAAATGGCTATTACCAACAAATTAAAGGAATACCCATGGGGGGAGCATGTTCGTCCATTCTGGCTGATATTTATCTATCTACTTATGAAAAAGGCACCCATATTCTTTATGAAATGCCATATTTCCGTTATGTGGACGACGTGCTTTTGGGGTGTTTTGAGGACACAACTAACTTCGATTTCACCTTTTATCCAGGAGAATTGGAACTGATCGAAAACCAAGTTGACGAGAATGGTGCAGTTAATTTTTTGGACATATCAATAAATAGACATCAACGATATGGTACTTATACAACTTTATACGACAAACGCGATTTTTACACAATCAAGATTGGCCATCTTATAGATTGGAGGACAAACCTTACTAAGAATGTCTTCAGAAACATCCTTGTCGGCCATTTCAAGAGAAATCTGGCTTATAACACTTTCAAAAGGGATTGCAATAAATGTAATCAAAAAATCGTAACCGAAGCTTTAAAAAAACACTATCCTATTTATTTCTTGCGGGCATGCTATAATTCCTTTTTCGGTAATAAAGAAAACTTTAGCCGTTTCCATCGGGAATTGGTTGGAATTTTATGATTTATGCGATACTGGTGTGTTGGCACGCATGCGTAAGTGTTGATATATAGGCTCTGGTACTTGGATCGTTTTTCATTTTGCGTCCATTCCTTCTGCGTCGATGTTGTTCTTGCTCTTCGTGTATACGGGTGCCTTTGTCTATGCACATGTACGGGACTGTCCATTGTATTGTATTGGTTCCGTGAGCGTTGCCCGGGCTGTAAAAGCTGCTTTAAACGGTAAGGGGAGTCGCCACCCTCCCCTGCCATTATATGCAACGCATTTGGATCTCCCGTTTCAAAGTTTTGACATTTCTTCCTTTTCACTCGGATATATATATATATATATATATATATAAAATAAAAATAGTTTGAAAATCCAATGATAAAATAGAGAGAAGTTGCAAATCCCAACTTTAAAAAAATACCCAACTAATAAAAAGTACCAAACAGTGAACCATCAATCATGTGGAATATAAAAGGCAAACCTCTAGTCATCAAGTTGAAGACAAAATAAACATCAATAAAAAAGAATCGATAATAGAAAATCAAATAAAATCCAAGCATTAAAGCTTTACACGTGGACAAGCCCTAGGTCTAAACAAATCAATTGTTCATTTCGATAAAACTCTTTGTAAAGGCTAAGTATTTCATAAAAAGGGACACAAAATGCATGTTTCTGATATCAGTGATAGATCATATCTATAAACACTGTTAACTTGGACGACATGCATAAAGATTGAAAAATTATAAGAAACAAGAATACCTGAAAAAACACTGCATATGTTTGATCCATTGTAGCCTTGAATAAAGAGACCAATGTTCCAATCGCAAAAAATAACAAGAAAGATCAATCATGCATAAAGCATTGATTATGTAACACTTTCCAACTTCAATGCAATTTTATTTAAACATCTCTAAAATGCGATACATTCCTCGGTAATATTTTTAAAATTATCACAATAATACATTAATGTACTATATTTGAAAACTTAAAACTTCATCGAAAAAAAAATGAACTTCATTCAAATGACGGCATTGTAATATAAATTACCTGGTTTAAACATCTCTAAAATGCGATACATTCCTCGGTAATATTTTTAAAATTATCACAATACTACAATAATTTATTATATTTGAAAACTTCATCGAAAACAAATGAACTTTTTCAAAGGAAGTCATCGAATTATACAGCGGCTGTCTCTTTAAATAAAAGCAGCATTTCATTCATAAACAATTTTCCATTCATTTCATTCATCAGAATACTATAATAATTAATTTTATTTAAAACTTAAAACCATGGAGATATAAGTAATTTAACTCTATGCCCAAAACTTCATCAAAAAATCGTTTGCTTCTCTGTAAAATCAATGATTGTTTCATTCATATCAGCTATATTGCAGACTCCATGGTCTAAATAATTTTGCGTTAAAGAAATACAGCAATTCTTATACAACTCATTCTACATATTTTGGTGTTTACCTTTTCCATAAGTGAAAAGTAGGCTTCGTTGTAGAAATAATCAAAGTTGGATGATCATTTAAACTCAAATATATTGTAATTGCTTTGTTTGAGAACATTGTTGCACAGAATTTAAGTAAAAATAAAGCGGTTTTAGGACGGATACAACACTAAATATGAATTAAAAAGAACTTTAAAAATCACGATTTTAAAACAAGATGGATGCGGTATTTTATTTTGAAGTGGGTCAAGTGATATCTTCATATAATGGTCACGTGATTTCTCCATATAAAAGGTGCAATTATTATTTTAATTTTTATTTAAAAAACTACTGAATATATTTTGCTGAAATTTTTTTTTTTATATATTTTATGGAATAATTTGAGTATTTCATGAAACTTTCGAAGGAATTTGTGAATTTTAAATTCGCTTAAAAAATGTTTGAAAAATTAGGTCCCATAGAGTTCAATGTATTTCATTTTTTCAACCCGGTTTCAATCCAAAACTAATTGGGTGATATTATTCATTTATATTACCATAGGTCCCACAGACAGTCTAAACAACATACTAAAATTTCATTTTGATAAAGTTATTTTTACGGCATGCTAACGGACAGACAGACAGAATGAACAAAGTCATAAACACTTTTCAATTATATTGTAAAATGTTAAAAAGTTGAGAACTGCTGTTGCCAATCGTGAGAAATAAATAACAGTAATGTGAAAAGACGATAAAAGGTCAAGGATTCAACAGTAAGAGCTACAAAATAAAGGGCCAGATGATAAAAGAAAACATAGAGGCTAAATTATAAGGGGATGTAAATGCATGGTAATGTTTATTCAAGAGAAAGTAGATGTCTGGCTAATATAAGATACTAAGGAGAGAATTTAAGTGTATTCAACCATTCCAAACTTTTTAACTATACCATTTACTAAATATGCTGGATATTTATATAATTTACTAGTAATTTTTAGCTTATTAATATACATAGCATGAAATTTTTACTTTCCTTATATACATAATGTATAAGGAAAGTATTGTAACGGGGTTGAAAATTCGAAATCGAATTTTCGACGGGAGAGCACGTTTCAAGCATCCCTGATCACGAATCAAACATTTTTGAAGTGATGTCTGTGTGTGTGTGTGTGTGTGTGTGTGTGAGTCTGTGGAGTCGATAACTGACGAACGAATGGACCGATTCGAACCAAATTTGGTACAAAAATCACAATCCGTAGACACTGGAAGCCTATTGTTTTTATATGTAATCGAATGTTCAGAACCCCCTGAATTTTCGAATAAAATTTTTAAAAAATCGTCAAAAAATCAAAACCACTAATAAAGTTACGCAAATAGACATTTCTTATGTAATTTTTCTTTAGAAAACGATTGACATAAATTTTAGAACGCTAACATGAACCGTTCTCGAGATATTGCACATTTTTCAAAAAAATTATTAAAAAGTCATATAAAATGAAAAAAAAATATTTCCTATTGAGAAACATGTTCACTTTTCATATGTAATACCATGCGATAAATTGGGTGACATCATTCTCGTAGATATAGCTCGTTCCATTCTTGATAAAAGATACTTTGAGTAATACTTTTGTATTTGAACGCCAATAGTCATTTTTCTGCTGTAAGAACAACTTATTTCTTCGTCCATAACGCTTGGCGAAATTTTGGCGACGAATTTGGCGGAATGTCGCCAATTTGGCGACTTTTTGCAATGTTGCCAAATCATCGAAAATCTCGCCAAATGGATAAAAATGACGCTAAATCAATGAAAATGACGACAAATTGTTGAAAATTCTATATCTTGGAAAGAATATTAGTATCTACTATAAGAAAAACCTATGTTTTTAATGTAAAAGTAGTAAATCCATTACATTATATAAGGAAAGTCAGGTGTTGCCCACATCAAATTTTTTATCTAATAATAAAAAAATAAATTCTAAAAAGTGGATAAGTATAATATTTCTAAACAATTGAAACGAGTTACAGAAATTAAATGGTAATATTTTATTAATATTAAAGTTAAAAAAGTCTTTTAAACACTTTACAACATAGTTGAAAAGTGTTTATGACTTTGTTCATTCTGTCTGTTTGTCTGTCCGTTAGCACGATAACTGCCTTAAAAATGACTTTATCAAAATGAAATTTTAGTATGTTGTTCAGATGGTCTGTGGGACCTATGAGAATATAAATGAATGATATCACCCAATTAGTTTTGGATTGAATACGGGTAGAAAAAATGAAATACATTGAACCCTATGGGACCTAATTTTTCAAACATTTTTAAGCGGATTTAAAATTCATAAATTGCTTCGAAAGTTTAAGGAAATATTCAAATTATCCCATAAAATATATTAAAAAAAATTCAGCAAAATATATCCAGTAGTTTTTTTAAATAAAAATTAAAATAATAATTACATCCTTTATATGAAGAGATCACGTGATCATTATATGAAGCGATCACGTGACCCACTTCAAAATAAAATATGGCATCCATCTTGTGTCAAAATCGTGATTTTTGAAATTCTTTTTAATTCATATTTAGTGTTGTATCCGTCCTAAAACCGCTTTATTTTTGCTTAAATTCCATGCATCTACATCCTAAAACAACTCAATTACAATATAGTTGAGTTTAAATGATCATCCAACTTTGATTATTTCTACAACGAAGCCTACTTTTCACTTATGGAGGATGTAAATACCAAAAGATGTAGAATGAGTTGTATAAGTATTGCTGCATTTCTTTAACGCAAAATTATTTAGCCCATGAAGTCTGCAATATAACTGATATGAATGAAACAGTCATTGATTTTACAGAGAAGCAAACGATTTTTTAATGAAGTTTTGAGCATAGAGTTAAATTACTTGTACCTCCATGGTTTTAAGTTGTAAATAAAATTAATTATTATTGTATTGTGCTGAATGAAGTGAATGGGAAAATGATTATGAATGAAATACTGCTTTTATTTAAAGAGTCAGCCGATTTATATTTCGATGACTTTCTTTGAAAATGTTCATTTGTTTTCGATGAAGTTTTCAAATATAATAAATTATTGTAGTATTATGATATTTTAAAAATATTACCGAGGAATGTATCGCTTTTAAAGATGTTTAAACCAGGCAATTTATATTTCAATGCTGTCATTTGAATGAAGATCATTTTTTGGATGAAATTTTAAGTTTTCAAAAATATAATACATTAATGTAGTATTGTGGAAATTTTAAATATATTACCGAGGAAGTTATCGCATTTTAGAGATGTTTAAATAAAATTTCATTGAAGTTGGAAAGTGTTTCATAATCAATGCTTTATGCGAGATTGATTTTTCTTGTTTATGATATAAATTAGTAACTTTCCTATTAGTAGGTTCAATAATTAGATTTAAATCCAAAACATTAATATTATTACTAATAGAGGCTTCATTAGGAATTAGTTCCAAATTATCCGGATAGTAATCTATATCTATGACACTGTTGTCTGTAAAAACCAAACAAATCAGATCATCAACATATCTGTAAATTTTATAATCTGTGGAAGTAAAAGATTTTTCATAATGATAAAGGTATCAATTAGCTAATATTCTGCTACTATAGCCACCTTGTGGAACCGAGGCTTGTAAGTATAATATTACCTTGAAATATATAATTATTGAAAAGAACAAAGTGAAGAAGTTTGGGAAAATTTGTAAATATAGTATAAGTAGAATGATTAGTAATATAAGCATTATATAGAACTGAAAGCTCAGAGATCTTAATGTTATTAAAAAGTTTGAAATCCAATTAGTTTACCAAGTGGTGTTAATTTATTCTTTAATACTTTACTATTATTTAGAATAAGGTAGTTATTGCTAGAAAAACGTAAACTATCATTTATTATATTTAAATAATTTAGTAGTAATTTAGTTATTTCAGTTTATTTCTAATTTTACATTTTTATATAATCATATAATTAAGAACTTATAATAAATAGTTTGTTTTTACTTTCCTTATATACATAATGTATAAGGAAAGTATTGTGACGGGGTCGAAAATTCGAATTCGAGTTTTCGACAGGAGAGCACGTTTCAAGCATCTCTGATCACGAATCAAACATTTTTGGGGTGAAGTCTGTGTGTGCGTGTGTGAAAGTATGCGTGTGTGTATGTGTGTGTGTGTGTGTGAAAGTATGTGTGTGTGTGTGTGTGTGTGAGTGAAAGTGTGTGTGTGAGTGTGTGTGTATGTGTGTGTGTGTGTGTGTCAGTGAGTCTGTGGAGACGATAACTGATGAACGAATGGACCGATTCGAACCAAATTTGGTACAAAAATCACAATTTGTAAACACTGGAAGCCTATTGTTTTTATACGCAATCGAATGTTCAGAACCCAACTAAATTTTCGAATGAAATTTTGAAAAAATCGTCAAGAAATCAGAACCACTAATAAAGTTACGCAAACAGACATTTCTTATGTAATTTTTCATTAGAAAATGATTGGTACAAATTTTAGAACGTTAACATAAACCGTTCTCGAGATATTGCACATTTTTCAAAAAAATTATCAGAAAGTCATATAAAATAAAAAAAAATACTTCCTATTGAGAAACATGTTCACTTTTCATATGCAATACCATACGATAAATTAGATGACATCATTCTCGTGGATCTAGCTCGTTCCATTCATGAAAAAAGATACTTTGAGTAATACGTTTGTATTTGAACGCCAATAGTCATTTGTCTGCTGTAAGAATAACTTATTTCTTCATCCATAACGCTTGGCGACGAATTTGGCGGAATGTCGCCAACTTGGCGACTTTTTAAAATGTTGCCACATTAACGAAAATCTCGCCAAATGGATAAAAATGACGCTAAATCAATGAAAATGACGACTAATTGTCGAAAATTCATTATCTTGGAAAGAATGTTAGTATCTACTATAAGAAAAACCTATTTTTTTTTACTGTAAAAGTAGTAAATTCATTACATTATATAAGGAAAGTCATGTGTTGCCCACATCAGATTTTTTTTTAATTAAATTAGCCGCCATAATTGGGAAGTCTTGAAGGTTATCGAGTGGTAGTTGATACACAGAGTTTATAATTTTAATTACGAAATGAGGAGGATACGCATTATAGGCTGCAGTATTTAATAATTCTATAAAATGTGTTAATTTATAATCGTCATCGCAAATTTTATTTTTTCTAAGAACCATATATATATATATATATATATATGTTCATGTCTATGTGGTATTTTATATTTCATGTTTATGTGGTATTTTATGTTTTATGATTGAATTTTTTCCTATTTGGTTTTTTTCTGTTATTCTTGTTATTCCGTTGTTGGGCACAGATTGCATAATATTTTAACCACGTGTTTTTATGCAATCATAGAAACAACGGATTTTAGTATGTCTGTCTAGAATGTGCCCCTGAAGACGTTTCTGGCAGATATACTATTCTTTAATATATTTTCCTTGTCCTGGCCTCTCCGTGCTCTACTTTTCCGGCCCTTCCTCGTTGCTTTTTGCTATTCATTACACGCTTTTATATTGCTCGCGGTTTGATACTGTGGTTACTGATTCACACTTCTGCACTTTAGTATTAGTTATTTTAATTTATATATATATATATGAATCTCTATTTTATCCTTCTTTTTAAGTTGTTGGTATTTTTAAGTTAGGGTTTAAGGAGTTATAACTTCTCTCTATTCTATCATTGGATTTTCATATTGTATATCTTTATTATATATATTTATATATATATATATATAAAGCAATAATAATACTTTCTCTTATCCTTTGAACCGAAAGGGAGTCAGCCAAGACCCTGGAGAAGCATATGGCTCGGCAATAGCCTGACTGATTGCAAAATGATGGCGGCCTTTGCAATAAACCAGATTAGAAACGTGAATTTTCCGGGACTAAAGACGGAAAATTTTGAAATTACGCTCAATGTTATGTTTCAGCAAGTTAGTTACATTCAGACTTTTTCACGTATTTTCATATAACAGTTACAGTCAAACGTATATTATATAACAAGGCCAAAAAATTTTTAAATTTAGAAACAAACAAGAACAGTCTATACTGGAAAGCATGAAAATATCTTATTCCTATATACTGCAGTTAGCAACTACAATTTAATATTTTCCTTAAATACATATGCTTTTGAAAAGTTATAAAAATTTCTATTTTATCTATAATAATTTTTTTTTTCCAAAATTACAAATTCAACACATTGCACAAAAGAAATAACATGAAAAGTATTTCACGTGCCGTCCAAATAGATACTCAAGTCCTCAGGACGAGTCAGACGGTCTGGGTCTTCAACATTGTTAAACGTGGGGCGCGATAGCCCAGTGGTTAGCGCCCGGAAATTGCACTCGGTAGGTCCGTGTTCGATTGACGCGGAGTTCGTGTCACGTGGAATACGATCACGTTAAACATGTGGGTCCGATAGTCCATCCGAGAGGTTGTTGGTAGGGGAAGGAGGGTACGGTTCCTGTGGATGCCTTCCCCACTGGCTTCCGGTCTAAATTGGGTGGCTCTTCCCGGCCGTCCAAACAGCTACCTTACACATTTCTGGTAGGTCCGACGGTCTGGGTCTCAACAACATTGTTAAACGCAATCAGAATCATAAATAATTTACTGTTTATTATAAGTATGAAAAGCAAAATATAAGAAAAACTAAAAACTAATTTTTATTGAAATATATATTATTAAATATTATAGAACATTTTTGATAATTTAAAGGAAAAACCTTTCTACCACTTACTTAAAAAATAATAAAAAGATAAAATAAATTACTCAGTTTATTACATGTAAAATAAATTATTAAATATATAAAAGTATCACACGATCAAAATAAATTTTTAAACAAGAAAGATCAATCATGCATAAAGCATTGTTTATGAAACACTTTCCAACTTCAATGCAATTTCATTTAAACATCTCTAAAATACGATACATTCCACGGTAATATTTAAAAAATTATCACAATACTACATTAATTTATTATATTTGAAAACTTAAAAGTTCATCGAAAAAAATGAACTTCATTCAAATGCCGTCAATTAAATATAAATCGCCTAGCTCCTCGGTAATGTTTTTAACATTATCATAATACTACAATAATTTATTATATTTGAAAACTTCATCAAAAACAACTGAAATGTATTCAAATGACGCCATCGAAATATAACACGCCTGGCTCTTTCTATAAAAGCAGCATTGCATTCATAACATTTTTCCATTCATTTCATTTATCACAATACTATAATAATTTATTTTATTTAAAAACTTAAGACCATGCAGTTACAAGTAATTAAACTCTATACTTAAAACTTCATCGAGGAAATGGTCCTTCTCTCTGTAAAATCAATGAATGTTTCAGTCATATCAGCTATATTGCAGACTCCATGAGCTAAATAATTTTGCGTTAAAGAAATGTAGCAATTCTTATACAACTCATTCTACATATTTAGCTGTTTACATTTTCCATAGGTGAAAACTAGGCTTCGTTGTAGAAATAATCAAATTTGGATGATCATTTAAACTCAAATATATTGTAATTGCGTTGTTTCAGTATGCTGATGCACAGAATTTAAGCAAAAATAAAGCGGTTTTAGGACGAATACAACACTCAATATGAATTAAAAAGAACTTTAAAAATCACGATTTTGAGACAAGATGGATACCATATTTCATTTTGAAGTGGGTCACGTGATATCTAAAATCTGATAAAATGGTCACGTGATCGCTTTATATAAGAGGTGTAATTATTATTAATTTTTATTTAAAAAATTACTGAATATATTTTGCTGAAAATTTTTTTTATATATTTTATGGGATAATTTGAATATTACCTAAAAGTTTCGAAGCAATTTGTGAATTTTAAATTCGCTTAAAAAATGTTTGAAAAATTAGGTACCATAGGGTTTAATGTATTTCATTTTTTCAACCCGGGTTCAATCCAAAACTTATTGGGTGATATTATTCATTTATATTCCCATAGATCCCACAGACCGTCTAAATAACATACTAAAATTTCATTTTGATTAAGTCATATTTACGGCAGTTATTGTGCTAACGGACAGACAGACAGACATACAGACAGACAGAATGAACAAGGTCATAAACACTTTTCAACTTTGTTGTAAAGTGTTAAAAAGTGAAAAAGAAAAAAAAAAGAGCGGAAAATTTTCCGGAAAAACGTAACGGAAAATTTTCCGACCCACATCTCCAAACCAGATTTTTCAATTTGTCTACAGTATGTAGTATATTGTGTTCCCATACAAGATACAATCAGCAAAATATGGCATATTATAGGAATTTCAGTTATAAAAAATTTATATGAAAATTGAATTTTTAAACGGAATTACAGTGTTTTGTTTTTAAACACTGTAAACGTATAAATATAAATTTTAATTAAAGTGTAATAAGGTGCGCTTTTCTGTATAGTGGTTTACAAAAAGTATTCAATGCAACTTGTGATGTCCTGTACTTAATTCAGACTTTTAAGTTCCTTAACTTTTTCCGTCTTGCTGAAATACAAACAATTAAAACTTCTAATGTTCAGGGAATGTACACAGATGCCAGGAAAAAGTTAAATAACACATTTACTAAACTAAAGTACAAGACTTCTTGCCTGAATAAGCAACTTAAAAATACTACTTGTACAATAAGACAATATACTGAAACTACTCAGGAATCACTACCGATATAACAGAGATATTACTCAAACCTACCATACTCGAGTAACCTCCAAGAATCCTAAGATAAAAAAAAAAATCTGTATCAAGTACAAGACAATTACCTGGGATGCACTCACGCCACACACTATATTTTCAAGCCGAACAACCTCCAAAATTACAGCTCGGAATCTATCTACAGAACGGCTTCACATGTGAGGCCCTCTTCAAGAAAGCAATGCCGAAAACTGTGTATCCATTCCAGGTAGAATCCGCACGCTTGCCCATAGGTATCGCTGTGATTGGTCACAGAAATCCAAAAATCTAATTGGTTGTTAGTTTACACGAAAAGCACAATTGAACGTAAATGAGGGAAATAAACAGATAGGTTATTATGACCTTACAAAATCCCTGGAAGAAATTATATTATCTTGGTAATAAATGGAAGAATTTAACACAGTACTGGCACACGTTGAAATGATTTAACACTGCGCTAATGCTCCCTAGGAGAATTTAAGAAAGTACTGATGCTTCCTGGAAGAATTTTATTGAAGCGAGGGGAGGCGAAAGAACTAAGCATCGTACTTTTGAGTTAGACGCAATTTGCTGTTGTCTGTTTATCTGTCTGCCTGTATTGTTGTTCCAAATGATTACTGTCATAGCATTTTACCCTTCATTTTAAAGATCTTGAAAAAATCTTTCGATTCATACCAAGTTTAACAATCTACCCCCTCAGGGTGGGGGGGGGGGGGGGGAGAATGACGTCACGAACACAAAAATTATATCCAGGCTAATTTTCACTACAATGATTAAAACTATTAACTTCCGTGATCATAGAGCTATAAATTACCCCCTTCTATGCAAAATTATGTCACATTTTATCATATGGGGCGCGGTAGCCCATTGGTTAGCGCGCTGGAGTTGCACTCGGTAGGCCCGGGTTCGATTCCAGCCACTGCCAAAAACTGCCGCCGTGTTCATGCGGAGTACGATCACGTTAAACATGTGGGTCCGAAAGTCCTTCCGAGAGGTTGGTGGTAGGGGAAGGAGGGTACGGTCCCTGTGGATGCCTCCCCCACTGGGTTCCGGTCTAAATTGGGTGGCACTTCCCGACCGTCCAAGCAGTTACCTTACACCTTTCTGGTAGGTCGGACGGTCTGGGTTTCAACATCAACAACATTTTATCATATGCTGCATTGTTAAAAAAAAAAAAAAAAAAATTCCAATAAATTTCGAAATTTTCGCTCGAATTTCAAAAAGTTCTATCTAGTTCTAGAATTTTTGGCAACAAAGCCAGATTTAACGAAAAAGAGGGAGACCAAATCTTAGGTGATGTGAGTGCCTAGAAAAGGATCTGAAAATTATTAAGGTGATTAATTGGAAAACCTTGGCCAAGAACAGGACGGCATGGAATGGAATTCTAAGGAAGGCCAGGGCCCACCTGGGGCTGTCGCGTCAGTGAAGAAGAAAGCCAGATATAAAGTTTCGTGTGAAGAAACATTAATATTTGTCGCAGCTGGCGTGCGCCAAGAAATGACAACAGACAGACATCCCTTTAAAAATAGACAAAGCGTTTTCAGGATGCCCTAAAGCATATATTGGCTTCAAAATCTCGAAATCGAAAATTTTCGGGAAAACAATACTTCCCTTTACTATATTCTGCAGTATGAGAAAGTATGTGTGGCAAAACCCGCTTCACAAAACTGAGTACGAAAAGATTAAAGAATTAATTTTCATTAATTTCAAGAATTTTTCAAGAATATTTCAAGAATTAATGTAAGCATAAAATATATCCAAAATTAGACATTTCTACCCATATATTTAGCTTCCTATACTTAGCTTAACCTTTTGCTTACAGGTGGGATAGCATCCATCCCAAACGAAGAACCTCTCAAAAAGACAGGTATTTGGCATACCCTATCCAAAACAGTTCGATCCCCTTTTGCAGACATTGGCGTCCATGGGCTCCAATATAGTACTGCGATAATTTAAAATATATCAGCGCTGAATGTATCGCATTTTAGAGATGTTTATATAAAATTTTATTTCAGTTGGAAAGTATTTTATAGTTAATGCTTCATGCATAATTAATATTTCTTGCTACTAATATATTTTGCTTGGCAACACTTCCTTCAAAATTTAACCATATTTTACTTTCTTATACTATAGAATACAATAAAAAAAAATCTGATGTGAGCAACACATGACTTTCCTTATATAATGTAATGAATTTACTACTTTTACAGTAAAAAAATAGGTTTTTCTTATAGTAGATACTAATATTCTTTCCAAGATATTGAATTTTCTTCAATTAGTCGTCATTTTCATTGATTTAGCGTCATTTTTATCCATTTGGCGAGATTTTCGTTAATTTAGCAACATTTCAAAAAGTCGTCAAATTGACGACATTCCGCCAATTTCGTCGCTAAAATCTCGTCAAGCGTTATGGACGAAGAAATAAGTTGTTCTTACAGCAGATAAATGACTATTGGCGTTCAAATACAAAAGTATTACTCAAAGAATATTTTTTCATGAATGGAACGAGCTAGATCCACGAAAATGATGTCACCCAATTTATCGCATGGTATTACATATGAAAAGTGAACATATTTCTCAATAGGAAATTTTTTTTTTCATTTTATATGACTTTTTAATAATTTTTTTGAAAAATGTGCAATATCTCGAGAACGGTTCATGTTAGCGTTCTAAAATTTATGTCAATCGTTTTCTAATGAAAAATTACATAAGAAATGTCTATTTGCGTAACTTTATTAGTGATTTTGATTTTTTGACGATTTTTTCAAAATTTTATTCGAAAATTTAAGGGGATTCTGAACATTTGATTACGTATAAAAACAATAGGCTTCCAGTGTTTACGGATTGTGATTTTTATACCAAATTTGGTTCGAATCGGTCCATTCGTTCGTCAGTTATCGTCTCCACAGACTCACTGACACACACACACACACATACTTTCACACACACACAGACATCACTTCAAAAATGTTTGATTCGTGATCAGGGATGCTTGAAACGGGCTCTCCCGTCGAAAACTCGATTTCGAATTTTCGACCCCGTCACAATACTTTCCTTATACATTATGTATATAAGGAAAGTAAAAAGTATTGTTTTCACAAAAATTTTCAATTCCGAGATTTTGATGCAAATATTTTAAAACCTCCTGAACACGTTTTGACTATTTTTAGAGTGATGTCGATCTGTCTGTGATCAATTTCTTGTGTACACGATAGCTCGCATAAATATTAATGGGTTTTCTCAAAACGTTTTTGCTTCGTTATTGAAAAATCTTGAACATTCGAAATATATTTTTATCTATATTTTTTTAACATGGCAGCATAGGGGAAAATTTGGCATAATTATGCATAAAACGGGCTTGTTATGGCGCAATGATCACCAAACTTAACAGTTTCAATCACTGCTGGAAAACAGCCGCGATACAATTTTTATGTCCGTGACGTCGTTAGCCCATTTGGGGGACAATACCCACACATACACACTCACCAAGTGGTACATTGTCAAACTTGGTATCGATCGATATTTTTTTTTTTCAAGTCCTTTAAAATGAAGGGTAACCTGTTATAACTGTGATTATTTAGACCAACAATACAGATTTTTCAAATTTCTTCTTTCAAAATTTACAAAAAAAATTACAAACTAATTAAAAATGGATTCCGGTATGAGAAAGTCGAGTTGAACTGCACTCTAGTTTAAAAATAAAGACAAAAAAAAAAAAATCTGATGTGGGCAGTACATGACTTTCCCTGCAGATTTATATCCACGTTCTCTTTATTTTAATTAAATGTAATTTACTTTTAATTGAATTTCTGTTCTCATTCGATAACTGGACTTAATTTCAAAGGTGGCGTAGAGAAAATACGAAAAAACTAAAATATCTCGAGAACGGCTAGTTCTAGTGTAATGGGGTTGGTCTTATTCTTTTCTTCGTTAAAAATTACGTATTAAACAAGCATTTAATGGATATATTTGAACATACGTAGTTTTTTATTTTAAATTCTGGCGATTTTTGCTGGCCATTTTGGAAAAAATGGAGGTTATTTTTATCTGAATCGTATCAAAATCTAATCACCACCAGGGTGTCCCACAAGTGACTTATCTACCGAATTTTGTGAAATTCGATCCATTAATTTTTAGCTAAAGTGGATACAAGCTTTTACTGGCCATTTCGCAAAAAAAGGCGGGTTCTTTTATCCCAAATCGTACCCAAAACTAATCAGCACCAGATTCGTCCACAAGTGACTTACCTAGCAAATTTTATGAAATTCGGACCATTAGTTTTTTAGTTAGAGTGAATACAAAATCTGCACAGACAGACACACAGACGTCACGCTAAAAATGGTTTTTTCGTATTCTAAAGGTCTTGAAACGTGTAGATCCGTCGAAAACTCGAGTTGTGATTTTCGACATGATTCCAATACTTTCCCTATACATTACCATGTATTGCAGGGAAAGTAAAAATCTGATGTGGGCAGCACATGACTTTCCCTGCAAACTTATATCCACGTTCTATTTATTTCAATTAAATTTAATTCACTTTTAATTCAATTTTCGTTCTCATTTGATAACTGGACTTATTTTCAAAGGTGGCGTGGAAAAATACGAAAAAAACTAATATATCTCGAGAACGGCTAGTCCTAATGTAATGGGGTTGGTCTTATTCTTTTCTTCGTTAAAAATTACGCATTAAACAAGCATTTAATGGATATATATGAGCATACGTAGCTTTTTAGTTTAGATTTTGATAATTTTTGCGGGCCATTCTGCAAAAAAAGGCAGGTTATTTTTTTCTGAATCGTACCAAAATCTAATCAGCACCAGGGTGACCTATACGTGACTCATCTACCGAATTTTGTGAAATTCGGTTATTAGTTTTTCAGCTACAGTGGATACAAGCCTTTGCGGGCCATTTCACAAAAAAGGCGGGTTCTTTTATTCCGAATCGTACCCAAAACTAATCAGCACCAGCCCCGGCCACAAGTGACCAACAAAATTTTGTGAAATTCGGTCCATTAGTTTTTTAGTTAGAGTGGATACAAAATCTGCACAGACAGACAGACACACAGACAGACACACACAGAGACGTCACGCTAAAAATAGCTTTTTCGTATTCTAGAGGTCTCGAAACGTATAGATCCGTCGAAAACTCGAGTTGCGATTTTCGACATGATTCCAATACTTTCCCTATACATTACCATGTATTGCAGGGAAAGTAAAAATGACCATAATTAAAAGTCTTTTATTAAAATATCCTTTTATGATGTATGGCCGTGTAATTTTAGTACGTCGTAAAAGGAAATTTTAATAAAAGACTTAATTGTGGCCTTTTTTTTTTTTCTTTTTTTTTTTTTTGTTGTCTTTATTTTTAAAGTATTAATTATTTTGACATGCTTCCATACTATTTTATTACACTCGTTATTTGTTTATTTATTTTTTAATTTAGATATTTATTGAAAATTATTGTTTTACAGACGAGGTCGTTACCGAATGAAATCGAATTAATATTGCACGTGCTGCGCCCCTCTTTACCGATATTTATTGTCCGGTGGCAACATTTTTAAAACTTAACCGATATATTTTTTTTAATATGAAAATTTGGTGTAACCTAATGTTTTACAAGGAGATTTTTTTTCACATAGAAATGGAGCGTACTGTGTGCCCCAATTATTAATGTACATTGTTCGATGACAGCCCACTTTACAGATATACATTTTCTAACAATAAATCCCCTGAAACTTAACAATTTTTAACACTTCAAAACATACTTGAAAAGTTTTTACGACTTTGGTCATCCTGTCTGTCCATTCGCACGATAACTGCCGTAAAAATGACTTTATCAAAAGAAAATTTTAACACGTTGTTGAGACGGTCTGTGTGACATATGGGAAAGTAATTGAATAATATCACCAAATTAGTTTTGGATTGAACCCGGGTTGAAATAATGAAATACACTGAACACTATGGGACCTAATTTTTCAAAAAAAATTTTAAGCAAAGTTAAAATTCACAAATTGCTTCGAACATTTTAAGAAATATTCAAATTATCCCATAAAATATATAAAAAAAATTCAGCAAAAAATGTTCGACAGTTTTTAAATAAAAATTAATATATTAATTACACCCATATAATATATGAAGAGATTATGTGACCCACTTCAAAATAAAATATGACATCCATCTTTTTTTCAGAGTTAAAATCGTAATTTTTAAAGCTTTTTTTTAATTTCTATTTAG
This sequence comes from Amaurobius ferox, assembly GCA_951213105.1. Taxonomy (NCBI): domain Eukaryota; kingdom Metazoa; phylum Arthropoda; class Arachnida; order Araneae; family Amaurobiidae; genus Amaurobius; species Amaurobius ferox. Next base: position 105,429,543 of record OX578144.1, read on the forward strand.
TGTTGCATCCGTCTTAAAACCGCTTTATTTTTGCTTATTTTCTGTGCATCTATATTCTGCGCCAATGAAATTACAATATTTTTTAGCTTAAATGATCATCAAACTTTGATTATTTCTACGACAAAAACCTAATTTTAATGGATGCAGAATGTAAACAAGTGATTGTAAGGCGAGTTGTATGAGAATTGCTGAATTTCTTTCAAGCAAAATTATTTAACTCTGGAGTCTGGAATAAAAGTGTATGAATGAAATGTTCTCTGCTTGTACATAGAGAGCCAGATGATTTATATTTCGATGACGTCATTTGAATAAAGTTCATTTTTCTCAATGAAGTTTGAAGTTTTCAAATATAATAAATTATTGTAGTACTGTGTTAATGTGGTAATTAAAAAAATATCACCGCTGAAGGTATCGCATTTTAGAGATGCGATACATTCAGCGGATTGCATTTCAGTTGGAAAATGTTTCATAATCGATGCTTTATGCATGATTAGTCTTTCTTTTCTTTTTTTGGATATGTGGGGGGGCAAATTCGTGTTTTACAGGCAGAGTTCGTCGCTGAACGTGATCAAATAAATAGCGCGGATATGCGCCTCCTTTGCTGATATCACATTGTCCGATTATAAGTACTCTAAAATTTAACAGACTTTTTTTCCATTTGGAAATGTGGTATAAAGTAATGTTTTACAGGCTGAGTTCGTTGCTGAGCGGGGTTGGTCAGAAACTACGGGTGCTGCGCCTCATCCCCCCCCCCCCTTTTTACCAATACATATTCTTAAAATCTGTTTAAATTTTAATATGTAACACACATTCATGTTTTATGTACCGATTTTGTTGCTGAACACGGTCAATGTATATTGCCGCCCCTTTACTGATGAGCGCATCAATAACGTCGCCAGAAAAAAGCCCTGGTTTTGAAACCAAATATTTTGTTTTCCGTTTCTCCATATATCATTTCTTCGAAAATCGATGGGTTATAATCTGGGGGGGTCCCCCCCCCCTCACGTACTAGAGATAGATTTTTATTTTTATATATACGAATTCCAGCGCTATGAAGGGTAAAAGTTTTTTTTTTCTTTTTAAAAAAGAGAGACTATCTTTATCCTTCATGCTCCAACACTTTATAAAAGGACACTAGCGTTTGAGTTTTCGTGCTGCCATCTATTGATGAATTTACAAGTTCTAAAACCGAGAATGGGAACTCTTTTCAGATTTATATATTATATATACTATTATACTATTTCCCTAAAAACCTATCTAGTCCTAAAATCCCGCCTATTCACTTCATTCCAATATATTACTGTATAAAAAGTTTTACTCCTGTTAAAAATTCGTAACATTGAGCTTGGCAAAGTCTCTGTAAAAAAATATAAAAAGGTTGAGTTTTGGTGCTGCCATCTATTATTAATTAAATCAATTCGAATTTCCAGTTTATCCTCGAATTGAAATATTTAAAATATTTTACAATATCACGAGAAAAATCTAATCCTAAACTCACGTTTATCCATTCCATTTCAATAAATGTTTGTACAAAAGGTGTTACTCATGTCAAATATTCGAAACATTGTACCTTGTATAAGTCCCTTTATATATATAAAGGAACTCCTGTTTGAATTCTAGTGCTGCCATCTAATGATTAAACCAATAAGAGATCATTGTACAAAATATTCCCTTATGGGCGCATTGCATTTTTTTTTTTTTTTTTAATATACAATATCACTAAAGGTCAATCACTAGAGGTCAATCTATTTCACACACTAATAAAATTAACTGGAATGTAGTTCAACTCGACACCCACCCACCCTCGAGGAGGGCTAATGACATTGTACCGTGCCCATTTTTCACTACAATGATTAAAACTTAAGTTTTGTGATCATTGAGATATAAATAAACTCTTTTTTGCATGATTATGTAAAATTTTGTCCTATGCTGCCATATTAAGAAAATATGATATTTCGAAGTTTTCGCTTGAATTTCATAAAATTCTATCCAGTTCAAGAGTTTTTAATATAAAGTCTATATATTGTTTCGGATATAAAGGTTTATGAAAATCCATTAATATTTGTGGCAGCTAATGTGTACACAAGAAATCGACCACAGACAGACACACATTACTCTAAAAAAAGTCAAAATATATTCAGGAGGAACCAAAGCATATATTAGCATCAAAATATTGAAATCAAAACTTACTTGTTTTGTCAGAAATACTTGTTACTTTTACATGTTTTGTCAGAAATATGGTATCATTTATGTATATATAAAAACAGATTTATTTTTAGTATAAATCTTTTAAAATAAAAATTAAAAATCTCTATTTGGTCAAAATATAATTTAAAAAAATGTCGCAATAGACTAAAATTCCAAAATTTACAATAGCAACTAGCAAAATATGTATATTTATTCAAATTTTACCCTAAAAAATTTTCTCGACCGCCAGTTAAAAATGACTATTCAAAACTATAAAAGATTGATAAAAATAGTAAATGACAAAAATGTTCAGCAAGAAATCCAAATATTACATTAATAATTTGTTTCTACATAACTGTAATAATAGTTTTCGAGAACTATCTTGTCAAATTAAAGAATATTTAAAATTTTCAGATTTTCAGTTTGCAATGCTTATATCTAAAAAAATAAGTGCTAGCTATGAACAGTAAATAGTAGTAATTTATAGCTCATTGAAATCCAAACAAGGACATATAATTGAATTTCAAATAAAGTTCTTATAGTTTTCGAACTATAGTGGTTCAAGTTTCAATATTTTAATATTCTGGCCTGTCAAAGTTTTTCAATAGGAGGCGGAATGCTTAACATTTAAAATGTCATATGTGCACAGCTCAATATGTTTCCTCTTTAGTGAAATACTGGTGCACAAGCACACACAAGATACTTTGTTAAGATATTTTGTGAATTAAGAAGCGAAATTAACTTGGAGATTCTAAATATTTTTAACAACTAATTGATGAAGTTTAAAGAAAAGAAATGGAAAACTAATAAAAATTTGTGCTATTATCAAGCAATATTAAGATTTGTTAATCTGTAAGAAAAAGTCATGTGTTGATCTGAATGCTTCAGATTTTTTACCTTGAAGACAGAATTTTTTTGTTTTGTATAAATCTGTATTGACATCACGACTAATATAAATCAGATATCAATACAGATTAACAAAAGTATTTCTTCAAGTTCAAATGGTTAAATATCTCATAATTGTCAATTTTATATGCCTTGAACTTCAAAAAAATAATAAATAAGATAATTTTTTTACAGTATTTATTTAGAATACAATCTGTTCTATACATATTTTTCAATATTAAATATAGTTAGTTTTGACTTCATAAAAATACAAATTTGTCATTTCTGTCACTGTCCCCGAGTGATTAATTAAGTTTTCATTTCCTATCAGTAAAACATAATGAAAATAAATTGGAAAAGCTTAAGAAATTATGATTTTTACTTGCGAAAAAACCCGTATTTAAATAAAGATTTTAACAATACTATTTTGAGTAATTGCTGATATGTGTTTATCCCTCAGAATCGGTGGCAGTGTTGTCAAAAAAACATCATTTTCATCTTTAAGATGTTGACAGCAGTGATTAAGTCAGTTGATCTGTGTTTCTTTCAGGCACACATCCATAGGGACTTGGGCCCTCACCCCCATGAGACATTTTATGTTAACTTAGTTTCTATTTATATGATAGCATTTAGATGTATTTATATAGGGCAAAGAGTAAACTTGTCCCTCCCCAAAGTTTCATTCACTCCCACAGCGTCGCCAAAGTTCTGAAAGACTACCTGCAATTGAATAATACTATTCACAGTTTTCCACATATGTTTGAAGTTTTGGAGCATTTAAATGAAATACTAGTTAACTGTTATGGTATTTGAGAATTAGCTAACTGTTAATTTAGCAGATTCTATTAACAGTTAAAAGAAAAACACAATTTTGTTACTCATTTTTGATGAGTATAATTATTACTTGTGATTCCTAACATGCATTCAGTTATTATATAGGTTTATTCCAAAAATTACAAGGATCCTTCTGCTCAACTGAAGCATAAAAAAAATTTTTAATTCAATCAATTTTTCTAACATTTATTACTAAATCAAACAAATTGCAAAAAGAATAGAATAAAAAACTTGAAATCATTCTTCAAGTTATTCAAAAACATATATCGGACAGAGGGCAAATTCTCTTAATAACATGCTTTTCAAGCATCAGATTAACTTGTATTAGAGGTCCTATTGGCAGCAATAATACATTATATCAGGATATAATTTTATTTTACTTGAAAAATAATCTTATCTGAAAATAACATCAGGAAAGCTTACTAACTTTTGATTCAAGTCTTTAACTAAGAAGTGTAATCAGAATATTAAGAAGTGTAATCAGAATCATGCATAATTCAAATATTTCTATCCATGTAAGTAGTTAGCAGCAGAGCACCAACTTCTAATATACTTGGGAGATAAATAAGATGCTTGCATGTAGCAAGTTTCTTGCTGCCATTTCAGGTAGATACACAAAAATTATGAATACTATTTTTACGTAGTACTTTTTAGGTAGTTATGTTATAAGAGCAGATATATACAGAAAAAATATAAAAAATAAGTTTTATGCATTAAGATGAATACTGTTATTGCACACAAATTTTCGGTTAAAGGTGCACCCCCCCCCTAAAATTGCAGTCATGCATATATTGTTGTAGAAAATATGTTTTCACTGTCAATGTAGCTTTTAAATTTATTTTTAAAAAATACACTGCATTTCAAAAAAACAATTAAAACCCCATAATATTTTTAAAAAATTTTAAAATCCTGATACAATTTTTAGATGAAAATGAGGCTACTTTGAGCATGTTTGGTTACATTGATATTTACCAAATTCACAGCTGATTCAGAACCAGCTGACGTTATTTAGTTTCTTTATATTTTTTATTTACTATTTGCCATTATAAATTATTTATTCATTGCTTTTAAATGATTTATTAAAACAAACTTAAATATTTATAAAATCACTAATTAAAATAAATACTAATGTCCTAAGCAGAAGTTACTGTTAACATTCTATGTTTGGTGAAAATTTTTAGTAAACATATTTAGATCCTAGAATGTATAAGATAAAAGTTGGTGATAAACAATATAGAAATCGCAGCGACGCCCAATTAGAAAGAGCTAACTTTAAAAACAATTTTGTTGCAATAAAATCAATAATTCAACATCCTTCCCCTAAATTACAAAATTTTCCTTTAAATTTGACAATACATAACCAAATAAACCTTATACAGCCGATCTATGATTTAAAAAAGAACCAGAAATAACTTAATGGAAATTCATGTAAATTGGTCTACTTATCTATAATTTTAATTTTTAACAAACATATGTACATTATATCAAAATGTTCACGAAAGCTCCAGCTTTTAAATTATATCTAAGAACCTCATCCTGTGCAAGAGCAATAATATAGAGCAAATACAAGTTCATAATCAAAATAACCCCACCAGTTCGACTATTTTATTCTGAATGCTCATTCTAAAGAAAAATAATAACTCACTTAAAAATTAATTAGCTATAAATGTTCTGCTATCACATTTAATGAAGGAAACATGTCCTAAGGTTTTAAAAATATTACAAAAATATTATCATAAATAATAAGAAAGTTATCAACTTTAAGTATTTTTTTAAATATTAAAGAAGGCCCATTTGACAGTTTATATACATTTGGATATCTGAACTAAAAAACTATAACTAGGGACATGCCAGAAAATTTATATTTTTACCTTCAGAAACCAGCTTCTAGTTTTCAAGACAACCACATAGATTTTTTATAAATAAAATGATTGTAAAGAAAAATAGATTAATATATGTGAATATATATATATATATATATATATATATATATTATAATATATTATTATATATATATAAAGATAATAACATTCATGTTCATATTCTGTTCTTCTTATATGGGTAATTGTCCTGTCTCATACTCTTAACTCACTGGACGGGTTCTAGGGAAGATCATTGTAACCGTCTGTTCTACTTTAAATGATATATTTCGTCATACTCCTTCTCGATGATTCTCGACTTTTTTCATCTCGCACTCACACGTGTACGAAAGTTCATGCTGCATGGAACATGGTAATGCTTGATTTTCTATTTTTCTTTTCCTCAATTCTTCTTTTTTTGATGTCTGTAGTCTGAATTTTGACATTTAAAGTAACTTACTATTGCCAAATCTGACACAGACATTTGTTTGGGTTAATTAGAATTAGATGCTCAGACCTGAAGAGGAATTTAATTCTGGTTAATCGCTGATTTTGGGTCGGTGCTGTTCATTTCTTTTATCAGCATAGTGGCCTTGGTTTGACTGCCTTGTTGATTTTAATATTTCATGATTACTTGGAATTGGTTATTATTATTATATTGTTCGAATATATATATATATATATATATATTACAAAGATATAATAACCAATTCAAGTAATTATGAAATATTACTAAAATCAACTCCGTTAAACCACGGCAGCAATACCGAAAAAGGAAATATACAGCACTGGCTTAATTTTGAAGATTAATTAGACTAGACTCATCTTCAGGTCTGAGCATCTAAGTCTAATTAACCCAAACACATTCTTGTTTCAGAATTGTCAATAGTAAGTTACTAAAAATACCAATGCATAGACTACAAGCATTAAAAGAGGAATTGAAAAATGAAAAAATAGGTAATCAAGTATTATCGTTATACATAAGGCAGGAACACATCATGCACGTGCGAGCAGACATAGCTGAATGAAAAAGGTCGAAAAGCATCCAGAAGTATGAAAAAATAGATCCAGGGGGGTAGAACAATCGGTTGCATTGACCTTCCTTAAAACCCGTTCGATAAGTTACAGTATGAGACAGAACAATCACCCATATAAGTAACACTGGATGAACAGGAATCGTAGATGAAAAATTTACTAAACAAATTATTCACAGAAGAAATGAATAAATGAGTATGCCACAAATACCATTATAAAAGGGCTCAAATCATAGTATCAAACTGGCTAATGTTAGGGGAGAGTAGTGAGGTACGGACACTTTTAATACAAAAATTTTTTAAGCATTATTTTCTACAGAAAAGATAAATGCAGCTATCATAACATAGTAATACACATTCAGCATCATGTCCAAAAATTTAAGAAGCACAGTTTTCAAAAAATAACACAAAATAAAACATTTTCATTCTTTGAAAAATGTCCCAGACCTCCCATCTAGTAGGGTGGTATGCAGGCCCCCCACATTCAATTTTGGGGCCGGGTATTAAGTCGAGCTGCGGGCCCTAGATAAAAACAAGGGGGGGGGGGTACCTTTTTTTTCATTTATGTATTATTTAGGGGTAGAGTTGAATTTAATAAAATATATCAAGTACGAGGTTTAACACAATATAACACAGAAAAGTAACACAGTTTATACAATCTAATAATATATATCAAGTGCGAAATATAACACAGTTTATGAAAGATTGTTCATATAATGGCAAGTGGTGTGTACATTTCATTTTAAACGAAATATTTTTATACTCAGTTGTACACTTATTTCGCATAGTCAAAGGAATTTTGGGAAAAATCGGAAGTGACATCTCCAGAACCGGAAATGTAAATCATTAGTGATCCCAACTCTCTGCAAAATTCGTTGCTGAATACATATCAGTCATTATCTAAGCTATTCCTACAGACAATCCTGAGAAATAGGTATTGTAAAGAAAATTATAATTATTTTAATCGGAAGTGACATCTGTTGAACCAGAAGTGGAAATCCTTAATGAATTCTCCTAACCCCTAAGCAATTTTATACTGAATCCATATCAGTCATCATTTAGCTCTATCTATAGCCGATTTTGAGAAATAAATGTTTGAAGAAAAATGATTTTTTTTTAATCCATTATTGGGAAAAGAACTGGAAGTGAAATTAGTAAATCCTCAACCCCTACCCTTACTGAAATTCGATGCTAAATTCCTATCATTCATTATCTAAGCTCTATAGTCAATCAAAATATACATTTCAAGGAAATGTTCTGAACCGTAAGATGAAAAACCGCAAGTAGAAATCCTTAGAAATATAAATTCCAGAGGGGGCAGGAGGTTCCCTACTTCCTCTGGAATATGCTGTTGAATCTATATCAGTCATCATTTAAGCTCATCTTTAATAAGAAAGATCAATCATACATAAAGCAGTGATTATGAAACACTTTCCAACAGCAATGCAATTTCATTTAAACATCTGTAAATTGCGATACATTCAGCGACGATATTTTGTGATTATCACATTACCACAATAATTTATTATAGTTGAAAACTTCGTAAAAAAAAATTAACTTTATCAAATGACGTCATTGAAATATAAATCGCCTAGCTCTCTATAAAAAAATCAGTAAAAATTTCATTTATAAACTTTTATGCAATTCCTTTCATTTATCACAATACTACAATAATTTATTTTACTTAAAAACTTAAAACCATGGAGGTAAAAGTAATTTAACTCTGTGCTTAAAACTTTATCGAAAAAGTCTGATATAAAATAGTCTGTTCCCTATGTAAAATCAATGACTGTTTCATTCATATCAACTATATTGCAGACTCCAGCTCTAAATAATTTTGCGTTAAAAAAATCCAGCAATTCTTATACAACTCATCTTACAGCTTGATGTGTTTCCAATTTTCATAACTGAAAACTAAGCTTCGTTGTAGAAATAATCAAAGTTTGATGATCGTTTAAACCCAAATATATTGTAATTGCATCTGAACATTGATGAACAGAATTTAAGCAAAAATAAAGCGGTTTTAGGACAGACACAACACTAAATACAAATTAAAAAGAACTTTAAAAATCCCGATTTTGACACAAGATGGATGCAATATTTTATTTTGAAGTGGGTCACGTGATCTCTTTATATAAAGGGTGTAATGATTATTTTAATTTTTATTTAAAAAACTACAGAATATATTTTTCTGAATTTTTTTTTATATATATTATGGGATAATTTTAATATTTCCTAAAACTTTCGAAGCAATTTGTAAATTTTAAATTCGCTTAAAAAATATTTGAAAAATTAGGTCCCATAGGGTTTAATGTATTTCATTTTTTCAGCCCGGTTTCAATCCAAAACTAATTGGGTGATATTATTTATTTATATTCTCATAGGTTCCACAGAACGTCTGAACAACATACTAAAATTTCATTTTGATAAAGTCATTTTTACGGCAGTTGTCGTGCTAAAGGGACAGACAGACAGACAGACATAATGAACAAAGTCAAACACTTTTCAACTATGTTGTAAAGTGTTAAAAAATTGATGTTGCAAGGAAAATATAAATTTTTTAAATTGAATTAACACCTCTCCACAACCAGAAGTTGAAATTCTTAGTGAATTCCTCTAAACCCCTCACCCCCCTCTTCGAAATTTGATACTGCATAAATCATCGCCTAAGCTCCATCTTTAACCAATTCCAAAAAATAGATGACGCAAGGGAAATTTTTGAATATTTCTAGTAATTACCAAGTTCAACATAAAAATCATACAATATAAAGTAAAAGTTTAAAAAAGAATTATAAACACAAAATAATCCATTTTCCTATCATAATGCAATATTTTCTCAGAGATTTTTGTACATATTTAATTATAGTTATTTTAGACGATTGAATTTACAAAACAGCATAGAAATTTGATAAAATAAATTTTAATTAAATCTAAAATTAGCTTTGTTTAAGATTAATAAATCTGAAAATAATATTTGAAAACTATAAGAAAATGATTTTGAACATACCTTAAATCTTAGATGGTAGCATTGGGGTTTGTTTCAGCGAATCATTTTTTTTGAAAGATTTAATCATGTGTTGAGAGTTGCACTAGCAACTAGCACTGAAAACGCATATGAGATTACAATATAATTGCATGAGAAATTAAAATAAATTTGCTTTTTGTGCTTTCTAATATCGGCTATCTCGGAAATCAAAATGGGGAGCAAGTTCATGCCAGGAGGGAGAAACAAGGATTTTTCTTTCTACATCATTCAGTCTGACACAACGGCGCGTTAATTGGTCGCGACACCCCGTCGCGTTAATTGGTTTGCGACCCTAAAGAACAGGATCGCCTCTTCCAGGCTAGCTCTTTGGATCGCCCTTTCCAGGCTAGCTTTTTGGATCGCCCCCTTCCCAAACTGATAATTTCACAAAAGAAACTTCTAGACGGGTGGTCTCAGTAGTTAGCTGGGAGTGATTGATATGAGCTGTAAACATGAATGAATGAGCAAGAGGAAACTTACCCATTAGGGTCATAAACGTATCTGTTTTGGTGCAATTTTAGAAAATTTCTCCCGGATCGGTTTTTATTGCCTCAGATTCTGAACACAATGACACTGACGCTATCTTTACCCAGACGGTTTTTTATCAAAGAGCTAGAATCACTAGGGGTAACCTTTCCTTTCTTTAGCTATCAAAAGCATGGCCACTGGCCAGTATGTCCCCCTTCGGTTCTACAAATGATTGATTACTCTTTAAAGCAGGGGTGGTCAAACCGCGGCCCGCCAGATTCATTACAACTTTACAAAATACGATTATTTTGTGCAATATTTTTGTTTTTAGTGTAGTGTTTTGTAACAGATAAATCCCATAACTGTTTCTATTTTATCACGTTGCTTCTGTTTTTATACATACTTAGAAGTGGGCAGTATTGCATTGCAGCGATGAGTCAAGTGCCTAGCCATTGGCAATGAAATATATATATATATATATGCGGCCCGCGGGATTATAATGTTTTTCCGAAGTGGCCCGCAAGGTCATTTGGGTTGGCCACCCCTGCTTTAAAGGCTTGTACTGAACGCCCTTCTTTGAGACTCTTTCGACTATTTCAAAAATGAGACACAGAATCCAAACAGATGTTTACAAAACGTTTTGTACTTTTCTTTCATTCAAACTTACAGATTGTGTTTAGACTTTATATATAATTTATATTTGTAATTTTATAATTACACATAATACGCAAATTTCAAAATCTTCAATTAATTTAGAAAAAAATTATATATTCATACACAAATGTATAAAAATTTTATCCGCAGCAATATTCACGGGCCCCTAACAATCGCCGGGCCCCAGTACTGTAGTACCAACTGACCCCCCTTTGTGGGGGCCCTGGTGGTATGGGACACATATTGGGAGATATAGGACAGATGTTATAAAAGACATTAAGTTTGCAAACAAGACCTAATGAACATTATAGGCAGATATATCAACTTCAAATTAAAATAAAGCTTGAGCACATTCAGTCTGATCAACTACTTATGGAGCAGGAAGTTTTACATCAACTTTGTCCACAAAAACTTATGTCGACTTGCTGTGAGAGGTAAAACTTCCAGTTTCCATATTTTTTCGCATGAACTGTAAATTAAATCCAAAATTGGTGTCTATGGCCTCAATCCTGCCTATGTATTGCAGTACTGATTTCTTTGTGCAAAATTTCATCAATACAAAATCATTTATTCAAATGTCAACAGAGCCTGTTGACCAGTCAATTTCCTTCGTAAAAAAATCATATTTATCAGAAATACTACGAGGTGACACATCCTCATCTGTCCGGCGGTCCAAACAGTTACCTTACACCATTCTGGTAGGTCGGACGGTCTGGGTATCAACATCCTCATCTGTTTCAGATGATGACATTTCACTACGTTGCTCATCACTTGAAATTTCGAGCACCTGGTTAAATGATTTTTTCGGTTTCTTTTGCTTTTTAGCTAATTTTTCATTCTTGCATTTTTTAACTTTCTTCATTAGTTTTTCGGCAATTTCCTTTTTAATGGCTTCTTTCTCACATGTATCTGTTAGAATTTTTGTTCTGCCTTTCTTTCTTCCCCTTTGGCTTTCCCATATGCTTTTCTGCTTTCGGATATGATCGAATGTCTATAAGACTGATTGGAATAGTATTTCAAAGAGACAACTGACATGGTGATGAGCAAGGAGTTTCAGTAACAATGTTATTAGCTGCAGAATTTTCGTTAGTTGTCTCACAAAAAATATCAGTCTGAGTTTCAGGGCAGCTGGATCAGTGACTGATGACATTAAATACTCTTCATCTGTGAATGGTTCACTGTTAAATGGCCATATGCCAGGTGTTTTAAATCCTAATATTATGTTCTTCTGTGTTACTACAGATCTGTATGCATTGCCAACTGCATTTCCTAACGCATTTACATTGAATAATACTGTAATAAGCTCCCTACGTTCAGACGATGTTGTTTGACCAACTTGCTTGTCCCCTTGTGCCGCCATAACTTTTGGTGGATTATGTATGCACAGTCTAAACTCCAGTTTCATCGCAATTATATACACATTCCAGGGTCAATTTATACAGATCGTAAATACATTTTAAATTGTTGAGGAAGGTATTGACATTGAATTTATTAAAACTAGTGGCACATCCTAAGCTTGTAGCTTCTGGTGATCTAAGTGACAATTCTTGGTGTCGTTCCATGAAGCCCGTAAACCATCCAAATCCAGCCGATTGCTTGATTTGCCATGACTTTGGGCATTTTAAATTCAATGCTTTCGCATATAGGTAAGCTAATGAACAAACTTGAATGCGTGTGAGGCCATAATGCATTTTACTTGCAGCTAAAAGGTAGTCACTAAGCATTTTTTCATGCTCTCAGGTAAAAACCATTTCACATAGCAGGTTTTTCTTAAAGACTATGTCATCTTTATTTATGGCAATTCTGTATTTCTGCACATGTCGAGCCAGTGCTGATTTGGAAATGTTCATAATTTGAGCTACATCTCGAATGCTTTTTTTTTTCATTAGCGATCGTTTCTACAGCTTGAAGTAATTTTCTGTTTGATGGCATTTCCCGCTCCATGTCTTTCTTCTTCCATTTACATGGCATGTTCCTAAAGAGAAAACAAAATGATTTAAGCACTACAATCAGTTTATTTCTAACTCTGAATTATAAAAATTTCCAGTAGTTTGAAATTTGGTCTAAATTAACATTATATGTAAAGCAAAATAACTAGCACATATGTCTTATAATGCTTTTGTTTTGCTTTATAATGCTTTGATAATTTAATAATGCTTTTGTATGCTAATACTAGTTTCGGAACAGATTGGATATAAAGAATTTGGCTAAATCCGCCATTTTTGTTTGTCGCCAAGACTGGCGCCAACGCGTACGGTGTTTATAAATTCTTAACGGACGCCATCTTGAACTTTGCGCGTAAGAAATCTAAACATATCTAATTAAAAATGCATAAAAATGCCGATAATTAACAATACTTATTAAAAATACGAAATTACTAAATTTACGAGAAACGATACTTAGAAAAAATGTCCGGCCACACAACTTGTTACCATAAACCCCCTGGGTTGGTCGTGTGGTCTGGGCCTTCAACTTAGAAAAAATGCATAAGAATGCTGATAATTAACAATACTTTTAAGAAAAGATTTGTTAATTATTATTTAAATTTAAGAAAAACGATACTTAGAAAAAAGTTTGTACTTTAACTAAATTTAAGAAAAAACAATACTTAGAAAAAAGTTTGTACTTTAACTAAATTTAAGAAAAAACAATACTTAGAAAAGTTTGTACTTTAACTAAATTTAAGAAAAAACAATACTTAGAAAAAAGTTTGTACTTTAACTAAATTAAGAAAAACACGTGTAAATATCCAAATTGCGCAAATAATTGTTTCCACATTGCGGTCATCAAAGAACTCTCATTATTTCTATGTAAATTTTCTACACACAGACACGTTTTTACACACACAGCAACAACAAAACAAAAATAAAATGGCCGCAGCCCACGAAATCAGAAAGCTAAAAGGGGTGGGGTTGCCAGAATTTCCAGAAAAAGCAAAATGTTGCGCAAAGCAGGCGCGCCACATTTGGCCATTTGGCGCCACATCTGACTCGCGAAAAAAAGTTGAAAAATCCAAATTCTTTATATCCAATCTGTACCCTAGTTTCATATGAATAAAGCATACATTTTTGAACTCATGTGATTTGAAAATACATGAGTAAATTTTTCCACCTTGTGGCTTATGCACTTTTAAATTAACACTTCCATAAGCCTTTTGTTACATTGAAAAAGAAAGTTATGCTTTTATTTAAAAAAAAAAATTGTGTTATCAATGCTAATTATGCTTAGTTTAAGTGTTGTATTATAAACATTATTTGTGCTAGTTAGCCACATATTTTTAACACAGTAGTTCATGCAAATTATTAGGTTACAGTAATCATGCAAAAAATTAGATATCTACTTACTTTTAAGCAGTCAAATATGTTTTTCTTTTATAACAGGAATAGAACACAACAGATCAGGCAGCAATTACAACTGAAGCTGAGGCTACTACACCTCCACCTAGGGTGATAATTGGACAAGACCAAACGATATTAATGGAGAGAAAATAACCACTGTCCCATACCTCACTACTCTTTCCTATATATTTTTAGCAAAATTAATTTTCAAAATATTAAATATTTCTCTATCTTATTTTCAAATTTATTGTTTTTCAAATTTTTATTGTAGTTTATTTGTTTATTTTACATTATCATATAATTAAAAAATTATAATAATTAGTTTTTTTTTATTAACCGCCATGTATGAATTATATAAGAAATCAAAGAGTGTCGCTAAATTATTGTAAGTAAAACAGTTCTGCAAGGACTTGTTATCCTGTTTAGGGAAAATCACATATAAAGCAAAATGTTTTTAAAGGAATAAAAGAAAAACTAGATAATATACCAAAATTATTGAAAATAAAAGCATTGATTAATTGTCAAATTATTTCTCACTCACCACATGATAAATTAACAAAATAAAAATGACAAAAAATAAATTCTACTGAAAATGTGTTTTGCTTAAACTAAACTGCCCACTTCCAACAAAAAATCTCAATTTAATCATTGCTGCAATTCAAGCATTTATATCTTAAATAGGAAAAGTATATAAATATTACACTTCAACAGATACATCATATACTTTCTTACTAGCTTTAAGAAAATCATTTACTATATATAATTTTCGTTTAAACTTGCGTCCAGAGTTTTTCCAGCGCCACATATATTCAAAAAAGAGATATGGATGAAAATCTTGAACAGTAATGTGACGAGGAAAATAATTTTTCAATTTTTTCCAAGTCTTTTCAATTATATTTGATGGAAGATTTTTTCTAGGATGTTCAAATTTCAGCGACTGCTTAGATGAAATTTCTTTACACTTAGCATCTTCAATACAGTTATATGTTTTCCAACAATTACTAATAACAACACTACCTGGACAAATATATGATTCAATAATGCCTAATAAAGTATCTTTGCCATTTTTTTCAGCCACCTGCATGAAGAACTTTTTTGTATTTCTTTCAACTCCAACAAACAGCCACTTTCCTTCAATCCTTTTACTTCTATGAAATTTAATTTCCACAAGTTCTAATTCATCTATTTCAACAATAACATCAACACCACCAATACATGTGCTCTCATTGATACAAATTTCCAAGCACATTTCTTCACAGAATCTAGCCCAATATTCCACAGTATCTTTATCCACTTGTAACTCAAGATTAATTTGTGTATAATTCCACTTGCATACCCAAAAATGAATAAGAAGAAGTGTTTGAATTAAACTTAGTTCACTCATGCTGAACCATGAACCTTCACGCAAAGAGCGTGTTACAAAATGAGAACTTTCTTCATCACGACATTCCCATTCAAATTGATCTAAACTATGTTCCTTTTCAACTAGTGACATAAAAGAACCACATTCAGCATATTTACATCTAGAATAAATCAAACCATGGTCCATACACCATGTAATTACAGACTTCATTCCTTTCATTTCTAGCTGGACAAAATAGTATATATTCATAACTTCCTCCATGGTAAGGAAATTAAAGAAAAATTAGAATAATTATAAATATAGACAGTATTAAATTAAATAATTATAAAATTAAGCAATTTGAGAAAATTAATGAGACATTTCACGATAATACAGCGTGAAATCCGTTTTTAAGCACAATATGACATTGAAACAGATATTCACAGAAAAATTTCAGACGATGGGTCAAATTTATTAGTTAGAACAAAACCCACACATGCGAAATTTCAAACAAAATTTCAAAACTGCCACTAGAAATGTTAGGTAGAAACATTAGAAATGATTCATTCATTACCGACAATAAGGAACGGTCAACTCAACCAATGGAATTTAGCCGTCAAATAATTCCCAGGAAATAGATGAGTTGCACCGACGTCACATTCCCCCTAGCAACGGTTGCTATCGCCATACTCTTTGTAGATGCCGTCCGTCATTGCCATTCCTGTCAATGTAGCGATTTATTTTATCTTGACACTGTCAAGATTTCAGTGTGAAATTATACCTCACACCACAACGTTGCTTCTAAGAAGTCAATAAAAGTACCGAGAAAAATTACTTTATACGGATTTGTCTGATGAACCGTATAATATTCGTCACTTCTGAATCGCGTGTAATGATACAACAAAACCAATAGATACTATCGGCATGTATTGCTTCTACTCCAAGTGAAGATACAATACAAGAAGTCAAGGTACTTTTCATGTCTATTTATTTACTTTATTTTAATTGATTTATACTTCATTCCATTGGCCAGATCTATATGGTATCTTACTTAGACAGACATGATTTTTAATATGCTGCCTATGTTTCGATATTATTTAGAGTTGCACGAACAAAAAATAAACTTATTTTTAAGCTTTTGTTTGTTTTCTTTGCAATATATAGAATACTATATATATATATATATATATATATATATATATATATATGTTACATATATACGGATACGGTGCATATTTGATACTGTTAATCTTCCATTAATCTTCCTCTGAAAGGTCGAAATAAACCATTTGTGAATAACACTTTGCTGGCAGGTTGTGAGTATACTCATGTTTGCATGGCCACATGTTGCTGATCAGACACCGTGTTTTCATGTCACTATATTTAAAATATATTATTACTTGAGGGGGATCATAGAGTATGTGGAGTATACTTTTCCAAAGGAAAGTGCAGCAAAACTCGATATGCTTTAAAACTTATTGTGTATAATTGCACGTAGGTAAATGCTTTACTGCATACCATACCCAAAAACATTATTAAATATATGTAGTAAGTTTCATTTCAATGCATGCTGTACAAATAAAGTTCATTGACACTTATTTAGATGCTTTGATTTTACTTGGGGGGAATCCCAGAGTATGTGTTTATAAAGTTTATTGAAGCTTATTTAAATGTTTTGATTTTACTTGCGGGGGGAGGGAATCCCAGAGTATGTGGAGTATGCTCTTCCAAATGAAAGTGCAACAAAACTCGATATGTTTATAAAACTTGTATCATTGCATGAAGGTAAATGCTTACAGTATACTGTTCCCGAGAAGTTATTAAATATATATAGTAAGTTTCATTTCAAATAATGCTGTGCAAATAAAGTTTATTGAAGCTTATTTAGATGTTTTGATGTTACTTGGGGGGAGGGGGGAATCCCAGACTATGTGAAGTATGCTCTTTCAAAGGAAAGTGCAGCGAAACTCGATATGTTTATAAAACTTGTGTATCATTGCACATAGGTAAATGCTTACAGTATACTGTTCCGGAAAAAAATATTAAATATGTGTAGTAAGTTTCATTTCTAGTAATGCTATGTAAATAAAGTTTATTCAAGCTTATTTAGATGTTTTGATATTTACTTGGGGGGGGGGGGGGAATCCCACAGTATGCGTAAATAAAGTTTATTGAAGCTTATTTAGATGTTTTGATGTTACTTGGGGGTGGGGGAATCCCAGATATGCTCGTCCAAAGGAAAATGCAGTGAAACTCGATATGTTTGTGAAACTTGAGTACCATTGCACATAGGTAAATGCTTTACAGTATACCGTTCCCGAAAAAATTGTTAAATATATGCAGTAAGTTTCATTTCAACGCATGCTATGTAAATAAAGTTTATTCAAGTTTATTTAGATGTTCTGATTTTACTTGCGGGGGGGGGGGATCCCAGAGTATATGTAAATAAAGTTTATTGAAGCTTATTTAGATGTTTTGATGTTACTTGGGGAGGCGGGGATTCCAGAGTATGTGAAGTGTGCCCTTCCAAAGGAAAGTGCAGTGAAACTTGATATGTTTGTAAAACTTGTGTACCATTGCATATAGGTAAATGCCTTATAGTATACCGTACTCGAAAAAATATTAAATATATGTAGTAAGTTTCATTTCAACGCATGCTGTGTAAATAAAGTTTATTGAAGCTTATTTAAATATTTTGATTTTATTTTCAACTGCTGAAACATAGCCCACTACCCGGAATAGCTTTGGCTTGAAATAGTCAGTCAACAATATGTTAAAACTTATTTTTGATCTCTGCAAGATCTCGTTTAATATGCTCTGTAAAAATACAAACCATATAACATGTGGTATGCCACAGACGATAGATGTCCTGAATGCATTTTTATTTTATTCAATCGTGAATTGCTTATGTATAAAGTTTTTGCAATATTCTGCCTCAAATTAGAATCATTTGTCCAGAATTTTAAAACAGAACAATAGTGTTATGAGATATAGTGTTATGAATATCAAGATTCCTTCATATGATCTTATTACTTCTTGAAAACGTAAGAAATACCTACTTGCTTTTTACTTTTATACCACTGCATGTTACCGATAACTTTCTAGAAGAAACTCCTGTGTATACTTATGCTGTCATGATTTTTTTTAAAGAAGCGTTATTGAATAGATCATGTGTATATAAAGTAACAATCCCATTTATTTATTTTTTGTACCTGCACATTGCTATATTTAATGAAAAACTAAGTTATATTCACAATGCCTCCTCAAGAAATATAAGGAAATTTTTAAATAAAACATGAATGCTTACGCTACACAAGAGTTTAGAAAAACTTATATTGTTGTGTATTAAATGTAGAAACGAGGAAAGCTCAAAAAAAATTTTTTTTAAATTTACTTCTTTTCAGAGAATTTTTTTGTATTTAAATTATAATTAGTAAACGTTAACACATTGACATTATTATAACATATAAGATTACGAGTTCACACTTTCATAGCTTTGAATAATAAATTTTGGCATGAATTTGAGGTACTATTATTTCAGATATTCAAACAATACATTGTAAAGACACTTTCTTAATATAAACAATATGAAGATTAAAATAAAAAAAACAAAATGAAAATTTATCGATAACTTTCTGGATGATGTATAATGAACATAAAAGTAAATATATTTAAAACTGTATTAATAAAATTTATTTGAATTCTTATGAAATGATAGTCTATTATAACACTACTGTTTTTAATTTTCTGATTCATGATGAAAGCGAGACTACCACACGTCTTTATGCCTTCTAGTTAGTTCTAGCTAGGCATACATCAATATATATTGATGTACACCTAGGTTTTAAATAAAACAGCTTTTTATTAGAATAAAAACCCACTAAAATACTTGAAGAAATGGTATCTTCTGTTATAAATCTAATGTATGTCCAGTGATTGCTTGTACAAATAAAACAATCTCATGATGTCACATGAATCCTCTCTACAGTTAAAAACAGGATTCCCTATTAACGACAACTTTTATTTGTCTGAAACCCCCAGGGATGCATGTTCCGAAAACGTACCCGCTAGACCCCCTGCTGTGAGGCCGATTCTTCGCTATTGGCTAAGTTAAATGACGTCATGGGCGGAGCCTAATATACACTTTGAAGTTTGACAGTTTAAGACAAAATCTGTCGTCTTCGAGATTATACGTGTTTACATTTTCCTTCGATACATTTCGTTATGTATTTTACTTCTTACACACATATTTATTTGCTTTTGATATGATTTAAAACTAAAAAATTAAATAAAATATATTATTATTATTATTACTACTTGATCAATGATAAAAATGCTTCATTTACGGGAAAAAAATTATATACAGCATACAGTTTAAAATGCTTGTGTTATATGTATTATGTTTATTAAAGGCACAGATTAGCATATAGTATTCTGTGATTAAAGGCACCTTATGCCCATTTTATATTGTATTCCGTACGTGTATCACAACTTTTTTAATCCTATTTTCATTGATGACTTATAGCACTTGAGGCAATTTGTTTTATTTTATTAATGTTTTAACTACAAAAAAGCAAGTTACCTATCCAAAACAAAATATATAACGGTTTAAATGTGGGTTACCGTAACCTTTTTTGAAGTCGGTTTCAAATATTTATGAAAGTTTGTAAACAAAACTATGTGTTTGATTTAAAAGAAAATGCCATACAATGGAATATTTTCGGCAAAAAATGTGGAATTTTTTTTTAAAATTAATAAAAATGCAGGCTTACAATGTAATCCTGGGTAAAATATTTAGTGTAGAGGGTGGGTAATCCATCCCACTCTATATATCCAGTGATGTGCTAAAAATGTTTAATAACTGATATAATTCTAAACAAATAGATATGCATATTGGTTTCTTTACCATTTGAATAGGTCTTAGCAATGCTAATGCTATGCCACTGTCACTAACCGAAAGAAAACAAAGTGGCAAAACCAAAAGAATGACATACCTATATTTTTATAGAACTGCGTCAATGGATTTACAATTAAAGTACTTCAATACACCTTCTTTTGGATTTTGAGGAAATTTTTACACACATTAACAATTGTTACCTTACACCTTTCTGGTAGGTCGGACGGTCTGGGTCTCAACAACAACAACAACACATTAACAATTACAATATGATTTGTGTCTTGATTTAGTGTAATTAAAAAAAAATTCGAATAGATTTTTTCCTGTAGTTGGGAGGGGGGGGGGGGGTATCTTTAACCAGGTAAGTCCATCAGTCACAACCAGTGCATGCTTTTAAATATATAAGTTAATTTCCTGGCAATCCTTATTAAACTTTTATTTACTTCAAACATTTTCAATGTAACAACTGATACTTTAACATTGAAAATTTTGACAATCAGTATGTACATACTGACTCTAGTTCTCCTTTAATGCTCGCTCCTTGTTTCTATGTGAATAAAAGATACCAATAGATCAAAATAAATGAACTGCTGCTTTTGAGAATATAAATTTATAATACTTTCTTAGAGAATCTGATTTGTCACCTAATTTTTTTATGCCTGGTTTCTTTACAGAAGTATTAAAAAGTTATATACCAATAGAATAGGTGCTATAGATTTGAATTGATATCACCCGAAATAAACAAGTTGGTTGAGATTTGCACTCTAACTTAGTGTGTTACATGAAAAATTTGACTTTCAGAGGAATAGCGTTTTGTTACATTAATTCAAATTTCATGTTATCTACTTTATATGTAACAAATAAATATATAATAGAATATATAATAGGCACTGAATGTGCCTAGCCTGCAGTTCGTGCTAACTGATATTTCACATAAAGTGGTTTCAACTTTTCTTAGACAGCAAAACTCTCAGATAATTCCATATTTTAATATCAGAACATTCTAAATTGATATTTTGTCTCTATGATAACCATCTGCGTAATATATGTATACGTAATAGGTGAATGAAAACAAATATGAGTAAATAGATTTTGTCTCTATGATAACCATCTACGTAATATATGTACATGTAATAGGTGAATGGAAACAAATATGAGTAAATAGATACAGCTTTTCGAGTACATTCAAGTTAGTTTTAAATGCCTGAAAATATAGCTAAAATACTTGTTCATCAAAGACGTCATATGAAATATATTAGCTGCAGCCCCAATTTCAACTTCAAAATAGATCTGCTATTTATTTTGCTCATATTTGTTTCTCCAGTCATAATATTTTTGTGAAAATAGGTTGATAAGATTGTTTTGCTCTTATAGTTTTGCAACATTCTAATATATCAATTTGTGAATAGGATATAATGGAGAAGACACTCCTATTGCAGATACTAGCATCCATGGACTAGTTTCTCACTTATTATATGCTCGTCATCATGAAATAATCAAAATTTGCAGTGGCAGCATGAAAGTTAGCATGCACCACAATTTTTTAAAACTTCTATGGAAACTAACATTTTCAGTTCTTCCACGTGGCTGGCTCAAAATTCATATACAATTTAGCTCAGGCCACATGAAGCTGCAAAGGCAAAGTCTATAAACACAAAGCCCATCTATAAAAGGCATTCTAAAATATATGGATGATATTCCTATTACAGATACCAGCATGAGCATTCTTGGACTGGTTTTGTAGTGCTCCAGCCGTAGAGGCACTACTGCTGCGGTTCCCACAAGTCGAGGGAATCACAACCGACGATGATCGAAATACGTATGGTCGCTGGGTGGTGGTGAAACATGGTCGATCTTCTTTTGCGTTGTGTATTATGTACTTGAATCTATAGCTGAGAGGAGAAATCGATCATTTCGGGATGGGTGATCATTCTGGAGGTAGAAGTAGACGATGAGAAAGCTCACTTGAGGAATGCCTCGGGCTGCATGGATGCGAAAACTCACAAGTATGGATCCTGGAGAAACAGAAGTAGTGGATGTAATGCCTGGACGAAATTGGAGAAAGAGGAAACTAACCACGGTTTTTAACTTAAATATATTTATTAGTTTCCAGCATAATTTATTCCAGAATCAGGATTACCTTCATTCATCAATTTATTACATGGAGTCAGAATGGAACAGAAGATCTGACTACGGAATCCAAATTCGTTGACAAAATCCTTAATAATCAAATTACAATAAAACATTCCAATAAAAAATTACAATAAAATCATCATCTCATCACTGAAGTGACTCAGCTCGCTAAAAATCTTTAATTACATATTTTAGAATATCTTAGAATTTTACTAATAGAATTTTCATTTCGTTGCCCCCATAGGCAAAGCGTGACCTACCCCGTCCGCGTCACATCGCCAATTAACTTATTTACCGAAAAAAGTTAAGCATCATTTGTATAATTGCGCACATTCATGACGAGATGAAAAATAACACCGGTATATTTCTATATAAAAATATTTCGCGGGAAGAGCGAAAGTACGTCATATGTATAAATGCGCGAGGGGGTTGTCGTTACAGACCGAACGGCTCCAGAACGAAGGAGTGAAATATTTGGCTTTTTATCAAAAGGTATTAATTTATTCGTAAGAACAAAGTTCGAAATCGAAAGTAGAATTTAGAATTACCGAAGCGATGGAACAAACTAGATTTTTGAAACAGCGTTTCCGAAACATGAATTTTGAAGAATTTAATTTAATAAAAGAGGGGGGGGAGTATTTCACTACAGTTTCATGCTTATTATGCATTCGTCAATATAGAATATCTGATATCTATAATGGTAACAAGAAACTTAATGTAGATCCAGGCATGGGTCATTATGGCAGTTTCCCCCCCCCCCTTTTTTTTCAGATATATGTGTCATTTCTTGTGATTCTATAGATTCACTTATAAAAGTTTATTGCAATGTCATAAATCCCAAAATGACATAAAATTCATTTTATTAGTCTAGTTTGCTTCATTTTATGATTAATCAAAAAAAAATTATCAGTTTCGATAACTATTTACTGATATACTACAAAAACAAATGTTCAATAAAAGAAACATGTCAAAATAAATCCCTTTTTATTTCTGCCTGAATCTACCCTTGTAATGTACTAACTGTAAACTTTGCAGCTACCTTTTAAATGTGGTTAACTGTACTCACGATTCATTAAATGATGATCAATTTACAAGAACCTAATTAACCTTCAGCTTTCTATAAGAAATTCGGATTGGCTCGACATGGATTAACATAAACACTATGTAATAAAAATTATAATGTTTTAAATTTGATTAAGTAGGTACTAGTCAATCAGGTTCAGTTGATTAAATATTTATAATTTTTCAAGATATTGTTCACCGGATGAACTAAAATATGTTTTTTAAGTAATGCATATGGTTATCTTATTTGTACTGATTTTTTCTCATCAGTAGTACAGAAAATAGAATTTTGATGCATAAAAGTAAATTCCTGCCTTAGAGTAAAGGTAAAAATAATTTTCAAAAGTAAATAAAAACATCCCATTTAATAAACTAATATCTATATATTGCAATTGTAACTGTAGACAAAGAAATTAAAAAGCAGATTTAGTTTTAGCTAGAATCGTTGTATTATTAGAAAGAATTTGTATATTTAGCTTGATTCAGTACTATCCTATTATAGTGGCTCCCATAAATCTGATTGAGGCAAAGTCGCAGTTAAGATTTCGCCAAGGTTTTCGTTAACGAAAAAGCAATATGACAATAATATAAACACATGCTGTTTCTTTAGGACTGCAAACGTTTGGTGAGATTTTACAACCTACCTTGGCGATACATCTCAGACACTTGGTGATTCATCCTCGGGGGCTGCTTTAATAAGGAAGTACCCTTGATTCTTTAAAATTATAGAAATATATTTAAGAAATATAATTTGTCTCTACACACCAATAGCATTACCAAGTAGGGAAATCATATTCCCTAGAAACCCATTTAAGTTCAGAGAAATGATATTTAGCGAAATGGGAAGCAAACTGTTTGGTTACCAATTCAATCCCCCCCCCCTCCCCTTTCTCAAAAAAGAATTGCCTGGGGACGCTACGCTACTGTAACACATATAATACTAACGTTAAAGGAAAATATTGTAATAGGATCAAATATTTGAATTATCAATGAATTTACATGTTTTTGAAAATATTCTTATTTTCGAATTGAATGTTTTTGAGATAAGCAAGTATTTCATAAACATTCGATAATGGCTATTAGTGTTTGCTTTCTTCAGAATGTTACTTAATATCAATAAAATCTCAAAATCAACACCCATACAATTGAAATGAAACTTCATATATATGCTTTTTAAATTACAACTTGGTATATACATATAGAATATATATTAATTTTGTTAGTAATTTCATTAATTTGTATACCATCTTTACACTCTTATACTATAACACACTACTGTGATAAACAAATTAACTATGAATCAGATTAAAAAATATATTGCTGTCTTCTACACAAATTTAATTAGCCTAGAAGGAAATAAATCAAAGTTTCTCCTTTAATTTAACTGATACAACAATAAAAACATCTGACCACTTAAGTTATTTAAACAGGCCAGGTGAAATATTGCAGTACAAGTTTTGATATATTCATATTTGGTCGGCGATCTTCTATCTAAAATTAGGTACTATAAAAAATAAGTTAGAAAATCATTCAATCGGTTTATTACAGATGTATAAGGTATAAACGTTCCAATGTCAGCATTTTACTCGCAAAGATTGTAATAAATATATCATATACTACTTACCTAAATTTAAGACATTTTTGTTGTTTTACGAACGTGTATATATCGTGTATCAACGTTATATCTTTGCACTACTTCTTTCTATCATAATTTTCTTCCCGATCTAATAACAAACATTTTTTTCCATGTATAATCTCGAAGACGACAACTTCAAAGTGTATGCTAGGCTCCGCCCATGACGTCATTTAACTTAGCCAATAGCGAAGAATCGGCCTCACAGCAGGGGGTCTAGCGGGTACGTTTTCGGAATATGCCCCAGGGATAATAACAGGGGGGCATGTTCCGAAAACGTACCCGCTATACCCCCTGCTGTGAGGCCGATTCTTCGCTATTGGCTAAGTTAAATGACGTCATGGGCGGAGCCTAGTATACACTTTGAAGTTTGACAGTTTAAGACAAAATCTGTCGTCTTCGAGATTATACGTGTTTACATTTTCCTTATATACATCTCGTCAAGTATTTTACTTCATACACACATATTTATTTGCTTTTGATATGATTTTAAACTAAAGAATTAAATAAAATATATTATTATTATTATTACTACTTGATCAATGATGAAAATGCTTCATTTACGGGAAAAAAAGTATATACAGCATACAGTTTAAAATGCTTGTGTTATATGTATTATGTTTATTAAAGGCACCTTATGCCCATTTTATGTTGTATTCCGTACGTGTATCGCAACTTTTTTAATCCTATTTTCATTGATGACTTATAGCACTTGAGGCAATTTGTTTTATTTTATTAATGTTTTAACTACAAAAAAACAAGTTACCTATCCAAAACAAAATATATAACCGTTTAAATGTGGGTTACCATAACCTTTTTTGAAGTCGGTTTCAAATATTTATGCAAGTTTGTAAACAAAACTATGTGAAAGAACTTAAAAGAAAAAGCCATACAATGGAATATTTTGGACAAAAAATGTGGAAATTTTTTTTAAAAATTAATCTAAAATTAATAAAAATGCAGGCTTACAATGTAATCCTGGGTAAAATATTTAGTGTAGAGGGTGGGTAATCCATCCCACTCTATATACCCAGTGATGTGCTAATAATTTTCTATGCTAAAAATTTTTATTAATTGATATGCTTCGAAAATTATATATATATCAGTTGTTTGCTGTTCCCATTAAATTCTAAACAAATAGATATGCATATTGGTTTCTTTACCATTTGAATAGGTGTGAGTAATGCTATGCCACTGTCACTAACCAACAGAAAACAAAGTGGCAAAACCAAAAGAATGGCATACCTATATTTTTATAGAACTGTGTCAATGGATTTACAATTGAAGTACTTCAATACACCTTCTTCTGGATTTTGAGGAAATTTTTACACACATTAACAATTACAATATGATTTGTGTCTTGATTTAATGTAATTAAAAAAAAAATTCAAATAAATATTTTCCTGTAGTTGGGGGGGGGGGGGGGAGTATCTTTAACCAGGTAAGTCCATCAGTCACAACCAATGCATACTTTTAAATATATAAGTTAATTTCTTGGCATTCTTTATTAAACTTTTATTTACTTTAAACATTTTCAATGTAACAACTGATACTTGAACATTGAAAATTTTGACAATCGGTATGTACATACTGACTCTAGTTCTCCTTTAATGCTCGCTCCTTGTTTGTATGTGAATAAAAAATACCAATAGATCAAAATAATTAAACTACTGCTTTTGAGAATATAAATTTGTAATACTTTCTTAAAGAATCTGATTTGTCACCTAATTTTTTTATGCCTGGTTTCTTTACAGAAGTATTAAAAAGTTATATACCAATAGAATAGATGCTATGGATTTGAATTGATATCACCAGAAATAAACAAGTTGGTTGAGATTTGCACTCTAACTTAGTGTGTTACCTGAAGAATTTGAATTTTCAGAGGAATAGCTTTTTTTTACATTAATTCAAATTTCATGTTAACTACTTTATATGTAACAAATAAATGTATAATAGAATATATAATAGGCACTAATAGTGCCTAGCCTGCAGTTCGTTCTAACTGATATTTCACATAAAGTGCTTTCAACTTTTCTTAGACAGCAAAACCCTCATATAATTCCATATTTTAGTATCAGAACATTCTAAATTGATATTTTGTCTCTATGATAACCATCTACGTAATATATGTACACGTAATAGGTAAATGGAAACGAATATGAGTAAACAGATACAGCTTTCCGAGTACATTCAAGTTAAATGCCTGAAATATAGCTAAAATACTTGTTCATCAAAGACGTCATGTGAAATATATTAGCTGCAGCCCCAATTTCAACTTCAAAATATATCTGCTATTTATCTTGCTCATATTTGTTTCTCCAGTCATAATATTTTTTGTGAAAATAGCTTGATAAAACTGTTTTGCTCTTACAGTTTTGCAACATTCTAATATATCAATTCGTGAATAGGATGTAATGGAGAAGACACTCCTATTGCAGATACTAGCATCTATGGACTAGTTTCTCACTTATTATATGCTCGTCATCATGAAATAATCAAAATTTGCAGTGGTAGCATGAAAGTTAGCATGCACCACAATTTTTTAGAACTTCTATGGGAACTAACAATTTCAGTTCTTCCACGTGGCTGGCTCAAAATTCATATACAATTTAGCTCAGGCCACATGAAGTTGCAAAGGCAAAGTTTATAAACACAAAGCCCATCTATAAGAGGCATTCTAAAAAATATGGGTGATATTCCTATTACAGATACCAGCATGAGCATTCTTGGTCTGGTTTCATGCTTATTATGCATTCGTTCATATAGAATATCTGATATCTATAATGGTAACAAGAAACTTAATGTAGATCCAGGTATGGGTCATTGTGGCAATTACCCTCCCCCCCCCCCCCCCTTTTTTTCAGATATGTCATTTCTTGTGATTCTATAGATTCACTTATAAAAGTTTATTGCAATGTCATAAATCGCAAAATGACAAAATTCATTTTATCTGGCTAGTTTGCTTCATTTTATGATTAATAAAAAAAAATTTATCAGTTTAACTATTTACTGATATACTACAAAAACGAATGTTCAATAAAAGAAACATGTCGAAGTAAATCCAGGGATGTATATACAGTGGTCGGGGTTTCTACCACACACTCAGAATTTCCGACCACCACTCATCCAAAAAAATATACATATTATAATTACATTTAAAAAAAGTTATATTCAATTTTATCAAATGTTTTCGTTAATATATAAGTATATAATACTAATACTGTTTGTGTGTGCGAATTAACGTGAAGCTCGTTTCGAAATTTTATATTCTCAATTATAATTGTTCTGGAAAATCAACCACCACTCACATTTCTCTAGATACATCCCTGTAAATCCCTTTTTATTTCTGCCTGAATCTGCCCTTGTAATGTACTAACTGTAAACTTTGCAGCTACCTTTTAAATTTGGTTAACTGTACTCAAGACTCATTGAATGATTATCAATTTACAAGGACCTAATTAACCTTCAGCTTTCTATAAGAAATCCGAATTGGTTAGACATGGATTAACATAAACACTATGTAATAAAAATTATGTTTTAAATTTGATTAAGTAGGTACTAGTCAATCATGTTCAGTTGATTAAATATTTATAATTTTTCAAGATATTGTTCACCGGATGAACTAAAATATGTTTTTTAAGTAATGCATATGGTCATCTTATTTGTACTGATTTTTTCCCATCAGTAGTACAGATAATAGAATTTTGATGCATAAAAGTAAATTCCTGCCTTAGAGTAAAGGTAAAAATAAATTTCAAAAGTAAATAAAAATATCCCATTTAATAAACTAATATCTATATATTGCAATTGTAACTGTAGACGAAGAAATTGAAAAGCAGATTTAATTTTAGCTAGAATCATTGTACTATTAGAAAGAAATTGTATATATAACTTGATTCAGTACTATCTTATTATAGTGGCTCCCACATATCCGATTGAGCCAAGGCTTTCGTTAACGAAAAAGCAATATGACAATAATATAAACACGTGCTGTTTCTTTAGGACTGCAAATGTTTGGTGAGATTTTACAATCTACTTTGGCCATAAATCTCGGACGCTTGGTGATTCATCCTCGGGGCCACTATAATAAGGAAGTACCCTTGATTCTTTAAAATTATAGAAATATATTTAAGAAATATTTTTTGTCTCTAAACACCAATAGCATTACCAAGTAGGGAAATCATATTCCCTAAAAACCCATTTAAGTTCAGAGAAATGATATTTAGCGAAATGGGAAGCAAACTGTTTGGTTACCAATTCAACACCCCCCCCCCTCCCCTTCCTCAAAAAAAGAATTGCCTGGGGACGCTACGCTACTGTTACACACATAATACTAACATTAAAGGAAAATATTGTAATAGGATCAAATATTTGAACTATCAATGAATTTACATGTTTTTGTTTTAAATATTCTTATTTTTGAATTGAATGCTTTTGAGATAAGCATGTGTACGTTTGTAATCACTGATATCTCACAAATGATTCAAAAGTTAGTACTAATTTTCTACTACTCAATTGAATGTATCTTCAGGTAATGAAATATGGATAGTTATATTAAATTTCAATATTTGTATAAAATTCATAATTTGTTGTCAAATCAAAACAAATTTTAATTTTATTTACATAAAAATGTTTCAAATATTTTGTTAAATCTTATATAGTCTAATTTCCCATTCTAATCAGTGAATATTAAATTTCAAATATTTGAAATACAGTACATACATCATTTATATGCATTTCTACATAGCTCGTCAAACATTCCTATCCAGTGACATTAATTTCAGTTATATATTTTCACAGGTATACGCTTTACTTCACTGGTCCCTAGAGTAGTAATAGTGCTTTACTATAGTTAAAAATATGCATTTTCTATTTAACAGTACAATCTGTTTGAACAACTTTAACTGTAATAAATGTTGCATGAAATTACCTAATTTCAATTTATAACATGTTTATAAAGAAGGAGTTTATCCAACAGATATTTTAAATCAACTTACTGAATGCTGTTTTTGAAAATAATAGACAGTAGTTACTAATTTAATTTTATATGAAGATGGATTTGATGTCTTAGGATGCATGAATAGATGCAAAATGACTTACCTAGTTAATACTGATGTTATCTGATTTATCCTGATGTAATGAGATATAATGAAGCTGAAAATACATGTATCAGTTAAAAGTTTGACTAATTATCACTGCGTCCAACCGATGCTAAAGTATTTCGTTAACATTAGATAGTAATATATTATCTAAATCGAATTATAGTTGTTGAAGTAATAAAGATATTGAAATTAATATTTGTTTCAAATAAATAATTTTGGGTTTAGAAATTAATAGTATTTTGACTAAATGTTTCAAACTGAAATTATTCAAGAGATTGAAAAATAAAACTTCAGGTTTTATATTTTAGATGTGTTATACAGAATAGCAAGTGTAAAGAGGTTTTTAACTGAATTAATGTTGAGTTAAATTCAAAATGTTCTGAAAAATTTGAATGATGTATCAATACATGCCATTTAAATGTGAATATCAAAATTTTGTATATTCAAAATTCAAAGTGTAGGATAATACACATGTAATTGTTATTAAACATTTCCAAAGTTTAAATATTGGTTGTTAAATTTTAAACATAAACAACAAGCACACAACTATAATAGAAGGTCTTTATTTCACTTCTTTAAGACGTACAAAACTTAAAAGGCCAGAGTGCTTTCGAGCGTTCACGCTCTTCATCAGTGGCTGCATGGAAATAGGAATGATCGTTCATATATAGACCAGAAAAAGTGGCAAATTTGCATAAATACAATTATCAGTAAACTTACGTTTATCTAAGGAGAATCCAAAAATACAAAACATTTTGAACAGATTAAAAAAATCGAGCATAAATCACGAAAAGAACAGTAAAAATTTACAATTTTATTGCAGAATTTTCAAATTCAAAAAATTTTAAAAAATGGGAGCAGTCAGGCCCAATCCCGGAGAGGATGACGTCAAAGATAACTATGAAGAGACTTGAATTGCGTGGAGTCGAGACTGAGTTGCCAAGCATAATTTAAAATCTGAACGGGGTCAAAATTACAAATCGACTCGCGGTAAACATAAATAAAGAGGGACTTAAAAAGGAGAATATTATGAGGGTTATTACAACGCATAAGAAGGAAAGTTCTTTCAAAAAGGGGCCGGAAATTTTCTTTAACAACAAAATGAGCAAGGGCCGTAGAAAGTTTACCACCTTTGACATCCCTAGCATGTTCTGCCAAACGGATACCAATAGTATATTTTGTACTGCCAATATAAAATTTAAAGTTACCATCGATGGACAACAGGGGAACCACATGTACCCCAGCAAAGCTTTTAAAGCCATCCTTATCACCCGGCTTATCAGACAGAATCCAATTAAATAAAGAAGAAACATTAGAGTGAGCAGGTCTGAAACCAAATTCAGAGCTGTGATGACGAGCATATTTATGCTCGAAAGCGCTCTGGCCTTTTTAAGTTTTGTACATCTTAAAGAAGTGAAATAAAGACCTTCTATTATAGTTGTGTGCTTGTTATTTCTGCTGATTGAAATCAGACGTGATGCCAATTTTATTTATTTTAAACATAATTTGAAATAAATATGTTTAAGAGTTAAAATATCCATCGAAATCAGGAGGTCATAAGAAACAACAACAGCGTTAAAATATAAATAATTTTAACTCAAACACCAAATGAATTCTAAATGCACAATAAATGTATATTATGTTAGTGTGAACTGCGAAGAATGATAGCATTTGAAACCATAATCTTACATAATAGCTTACTGGCTGTTAAAAATTTGGCAACTCACTACTGGGTACAGATCAAACTTCAAAGTATTTCATAAACATTAGATAATGGCTATTAGTGTTTGCTTTCTTCAGAATGTTACTTAATATGTATAAAATCTTAAAATCAACACCCATACAATTGAAATCAAACTTCATATATATGCTATTTAAATTACAACTTGGTATATACATATATATTAATTTTATTAGTAATTTCATTAATTTGTATAACATCTTTACACTCTTATACTACCGGCCGTCCAAATAGTTGCTCTTAGTCCTTTGGACGAGTCGGACGGTCTGGGTCTTCAACACTCTTATACTATAATACACTACTGTGATAAACAAAGTGACTATGAATCAGATTAAAAAATATATTGCTGTCTTCTACACAAATTTAATTAGCCTAGAAGGAAATAAATCAAAGTTTCTCCTTTAATTTAACTAATACAACAATAAAAACATCTGACCACTTAAGTTATTTAAACAGGCCAGGTAAAATATTGCAGTACAAGTTTTGATATATTCATATTTGGTTGGCGATCTTCTATCTAAAATTAGGTACTATAAAAAATAAGTTAGAAAATCATTCAATCGGATTATTACAGATGTATAAGGTATAACGTTTCCAGTGTCAGCATTTTACTCGCAAAAATTGTAATAAATATATCATATACTACTTACCTAAATTTAAGACATTTTTGTTATTTTACGAACGGGTATATATCTCCGAATATTGTCACACAACGTCCAAACAGTTACCTTACACCTTTCTGGTAGGTCGGACGGTCTGGGTTTCAACAACAACAACACAACGTTATATCTTTGCACTACTTCTTTCTATCATAATTTTCTTCCCGATTTAATAACAAACATTTTTTTTCCATGTATAATCTCGAAGACGACGGATATTGTGTGAAACTGTCAAACTTCAAAGTGTATCCTAGGCTCCGCCCATGACGTCATTTAACTTAGCCAATAGCGAAGAAACGGCCTCACAGCAGGGGGTATAGCGGGTACGTTTTCAGAACATGCAACAGGGGGAGGGGCACAAAGTTGAATTGTACATAGGTACCTGACAATATGATAAGGGCAAAACTGGTCCATGGATGCTGATATCTGTAATGGGAGTGTCTTCCAGATGTTATGTATAGTTCAGTGATGCTAAAAGTGTGTAAATCAGAAGAAAAGTATTCAAATATTTTATTCCAGTTACAATACTTTCCTTATGTGTTAAACTCAAAGCTCAAACTTTTACATCCTTTATACATCACATGTATTCAGATATGAAAAGATGCTTGTATAAACAATTTTGCACAACAATTTAAAAAAATTTCCATATTACCAATTTTTTTTTAAAATACTAAATGTGTATTCATCAGAAAATACATATGCTTTTCTATTTTAATATATCGATTTAAAAATATAGAAAAAGTCCGAGAATTATAAATGAATTTGACCGACTGCACTTTGCAATACAAAATGCTCACTACAAGAAAGTTTTTTCACTTTCCCTAGTTTCATAATCTATATGCAGGGCAAGAAATTTCACTTCAGAGTTTACTTGCCAAAAGAGCTTTTCACTCACCAGTTTAATATAAATAACTTTGCATAATCTGTTTGTCATTTCTAATCGAAGTCAAAATTGCATTAAATAAAGCTGAATATGCAGACTTTTTACAAGTTATTGTGTGATTTGGTTTATTGCAGTTTGGAGAAGCATTATAAGAATAAATTTAAACATTTTTCAGCCTACGATTACCATCTTTATATAGTATATGAATAACTATAAGAATATTAATAGAGATATTCAATGGAAATATGTACTCAAGAAAAAAGCAAATAGATCACTTCTACAGAGTTAACTTATGTTATACATAATTATGCCTGTTTTCGCTTGCATATCTTTAATAATAACTAATACAGAAACAGAACAACCGACCTTTTTTATATATAAATGAGCCAGCTGCTATATTATTGTACAAGTTTACAACTCAATATATATTGCAATATAGGTGTTTTAAGTGCATGAAATAAAAATAGCTCAATTAAATAAACAAACTTTGATGGCACAGATATGATTACATAATGCAAGGGTAGATGTCAACAAAGTAATTTTAAATGTAACTTACCCAATTCCTTTAGTAAACTTCCAAAATCAAATTTTGTGCATATATGCTTGTTATTGAAATTATATTGCTTACAATAGAAATGAAGCTTCTTTAGAGATAATTGAAGTAAGTTTTCTTATTTAATTATATATGATGATGACCTTATACCTTAAGCATTAACCTGACAGCATTTGATAATTTTTTTAAATTGATTTTAAATCATCTCATTCTTGCCGATTTTTTATCAGCCTAATATGTACGTATCACAATGTTGATTGTGCATTGACTTTTAAAATTTGTTTCTTTCAGTTTTGTTATCCACGCTTCATATATACGTGCATGATGGGATTTTTATTTTACGTAATGCTTTTAAAAAGAGTTTATATTTCGTTTATATCACAGAAAAGGCAAAATGAACAGTAGATAAGTTATGCTGTTTATAATATCTCGGCGAACTAAGTGTTTTTTGGCTAGAAATCTTAAAATATATCTACATCTCGAAGATCAGCTAAGGTAGTAACTGTTTTCGTAAAGTATGGCAAATGAATTGCATATAAAAATGTAGTATCGTCATATACTGCATGTATAATTGATTATTCTTTTGTTGTTTGACATGGCATTAGAAATCACGTGTATTATGTATATTCTATTGAGTTTTTCTGTGATATGTGCAGTTTCGATTGCATGATTTATAATAAAAGTAACAAAATTTGTTGATTTAAATGTGTTGTGCTGCAATGAAATTATGAGTTTGTCCAGTACCTCTGTGTATCTTTACATTTCAGCAATAGAAGTTAAGATGTATTTGAATTTCAACATACACTGCTCCACTGCACACTTTCTTCATAGACAGTCATGCGTGTTTTGAAATAAGAGTAACAATTTCAATGTTGATTTCGATTTAACACTGCAATGAATTCATGGGTTCATTCTGTGTACTTTTATTAGCCCTGCTTAAATTTTTTCAAGCACTCCCATCCCGTTTTACAGTACTTTTACTTTTTCATACTATAGATTATAGTATAGCAAAGATATTGTTTTCATGAAAATTTCTGATTTCGATGCTAATATATGTTTTTAAGACCTCTTGAACATGTTTCGACTATTTCAGTGATCGTCCGTCTAGCATATACAGAATCAGGAGTTCGTACAGAACACGGGGTGGCCGCCAGGTAGCGCTGACATTTATCCTTGTCGAAAATCCCAATAAAGTACCAATGCTCGCTGGTGCCCTTACCGTTGAAAAATAATGCGTAATTCCTACCAGCCGAATTTTCCACGTTTTTTTTTCGGTGAAATAAACCAAACCAAATACAGTGCTTTTTGTAGTTCATTTTGCAACTGAATACGGTTCGTTCATTTTAAAGCATAAAGTGAGTACGAAGTCTAATTTCTGTTCTAATTTTTTCATTTTAATCGTTCCGCTTACATTGTTTATATGTCGTGTGTGCTGTAAATGGAGAAATGTCTGGGATAACTTTTGCAGTATTTATGAAAAACAAACAAATCAAGAGCTGGCGGGAAAAAGCACATACGTAAAAAACAATGATTTTAAAATATCGAGGAAAGAAAATTTTGATGCTTTCAGGAAAACTTTTTGTATTTTACTTTTGTTTTTGTTTTCAGAATACAAATTTAATTTTTATGGAGTTTGTTATGCATTTATGAGCTAAATAAATAATAACTTTTCTTAATTTATATTTTTAATTTATATTAATAAATATTTAAAGCTTTTCTTTTTTTAACATCTTAGAAACCTAACTGACTTATGTGCTTTTCCCACAACAAAGATCATACATTTCTTAAATCAAATATCTTATAAAAAAATTGGAATTTCTGACTTATGTGCTTTTCCCCCCACCTCTAGAAATAACATTACATAGAATTTCATTAATTATTTTAGCAAAATCTTTCCGTTATTATCTATATGTACTTTATTTTTTTTCTTTTCGAATAACATCTTCAAAATTTCTTAATAGTTAGATGTAGGATAGATGCATTGCTAATTTTACATATTTATCAATTTATCTTTAAACATTACTTTTGTACTGAAGCTGTTATTTTAACATTTGTTCATACTGTGAAATAATTTGCATATACTTGCCAGCTGAGTTTCTTTTTTGTCCAGAGATCATAATTGAAATCTCTGTCATAGAAGATATTTTTGCTAGCTTTTGACATATTCAATGCATGAAAGTTAATAACATATTGCCTGTTTTTGAAATTATGCTTAAATTTAAATATTAGGTTACATTTGTAAATGTTAGACTAATTTGCAAATATTAAGTTATGAGGTTTACTCTTTATCAACATTGTAGTTGTACTTGAAATGTACTCTTTTTCATATTTGTAAACTGCATACTGGTAACTAAGTTATTCTCTCTTGCTCATAGAGGACAACTTTTCTGTTAAGAAAAGCAATTGCTGAAATATGTCAGA
Organism: Amaurobius ferox; assembly: GCA_951213105.1. Taxonomy (NCBI): domain Eukaryota; kingdom Metazoa; phylum Arthropoda; class Arachnida; order Araneae; family Amaurobiidae; genus Amaurobius; species Amaurobius ferox. The sequence continues at coordinate 105,466,253 of OX578144.1, forward strand.
ATGGGAAGTTCCAAGTGACCGTATTATTTAGTGTATAATTGTAAAATTCAAACTTTTATTATTAGCGGTTTGTGTTATAGCATAAAAAGGCAATGTTTTGAACAGCTGTCAGAAAATTTTATGCACTAGATGTATCCATGCATAGCATCTAAGCTCTAGTGTCTTTTAATAATCACTATCTGTTAGTAACTTACTACACAATCTCTGGAGCGTGAGTCTCCATTCACCTTTTATAAACATTAATATTCCATAGTATTTAGTTTTGTTTGTCTCGCAATCAATATCGATCTTGCACTTTTAATATCGCCAGACATAGTGGATTCACTGTTATACAACCCTCTAATCAAATATAAACCATGTATTTATTTAAATTAAATTAACTTTAGGTCAAACAATATATGATTTCATTGTTGAACAAAAACTTGAAGAAAATAGTTAGTATTTGAGATATCACTATGGAAGCAAAGGGACTATCTAACTCAATGGATACTTTTGATGGGATTGAGTAAAAATTTCCCTTTACTTTCATATTTTAAACAATGTAATTATGGTTAAACTTGTTGCCAGTTGGCAATTTATAAATAGGATATATATATATTAAAAATAATATATAAATATATATATTTATAATATATATATATATATATATATATATATATATATATATATATATATATATATATATATATATATATATATATATATATATATATATATATATAAATGCAGAGAAAATAGGAGCAGAAAATCAGGCAACAATGGCATCTAACCAACTCTCCTTAGTTGCAAAAAATTTTTATTTGGATGTAATTTCCAAATTATTTATTTTGTTTTCATTATTCGACTCACAAAATAAATCACCTTTATATTAGCAGACCTGCCTTTGACCCGCTGCATGGATGCATACAATGCATGACATGAGTTAGTTAGATTACTAGAAGGAAGAATAAAAGGAATTTGCGTCATACATGCGTAAAAGTACAGAACAATTAGGAATTTACATTCTCATCAAAATAAAATGTATAAGCGCAAAATTTAACGACCTATAATTTTGAACTCTATATAGATGCAAATCAAGGGTTGCAAACACAAATGAATTCCAATTAAAATTATTAACTGTTAAATTTATCATGCACTTACATATTTAAATATTTTTGCAAAATAAAATATTAAATTTTCTTTATATACGATGTATTGAAAATCTGAATATCAGCTTAACTTTCATTTTAAAAACAAATTTTAATGTGTAATGGCCAGCAAAATTTCTTTTCACTCTAAAGCAGAGGTTCCTTACTTATTTCTGTCGCAGCGTAATTGAAAATGAATTTTATATATGCATACATATTGCCCTTTTCTTTTTATAAAAGAATTCACCTATTCTTTTTTATTTATATATTTTTGTATGCTTTTAAAAATTTAAATGTTAAAACTTAAAATGTGTTTAAAAATAGTTATAAATTAACTATTTTAAAATGCATTAAAGTTTTGAAATAAGTTTGAAATATTTTGTTAATATTAAAAAATATTTAAAATTTTAAACGTTTGTTTACAAATGGCAATGTATATCAGAATTCAAAAATCGAACTTGTGTATTCAAATACAATATTCTATATATGCTGCCACTGGAATAATGTAAACATTTTGTTATGCTCGATGATAGGGATTCAGCTTCACTTAATAGGGATTTATTTATTTATTTTAATCATTCGATCCACTTTTGACAAAATTGCTGAATAAGCATTGATTTTAATTTTAAACATCGTTTCAACTGCACTAATACCTAAACAAAATTATAATCTAAAAAATATTTCAAATATCTTTCAAAGTTCCTTTCCAACAGAATTTAAAGTTTTTTCATTTTCTCGTATCACATTACGAAGTGTAAGCAGGATCAAGTCATTACCTTGATCCTGCTATTGAACATTTGAAGAATTTAACTTCGAAAGGGCTTAAATCACTTTCATTCATTTGTCTTGTATGAAATTGTGCAATATTGCCACCTGCTGTTGCCTACCTAAGTTCACTTACTAGGAGCTATAACACAGCCGCCGCAACCCGGCCACACAAACAGCTACCATTAGCCTTCGGGTTGGTCGTGTGGTCTCGGCTTTCTACAGTCGCCGCAACGTACACGATGCACAAAAGAAAGTGATTTACGTTCTTTTGGAATTTAACTCTTCATTTAATAAATTGCTCTTCAGTTTTATTGTGTACTAGCAGTATACCCGTTCTTCGTATCATATGGAATATACATTATAAAAAAAAACTTAATTCACAATCATGTGCAAATTCCCATAATATTCTAAATGACATTGTTATTCATTTTATTAAAATAGTTGAATAAATGGTCCTAAAAATAAGTTTCAGAATTTCTGTTCTCGCTATGCAAAAACATGTTCACAGGCAGATCTGAAGAATAAAACATTCTGGTCCCGTTTGTAAATAAATTTACAAAAAATAAAAATATATTAAATTGAATCAATATATGCCAATTGAAAGCGTTAAAATTGTATGGGAAGATATACCTGTACTACTTATATTCTCGTAAATTAGAAGATATACCCATGTACAGAGCCGTTTCAGGCCCTTCGTAGGCCCTAGACACTTTTATTTTTAGAGGCCCCTCCTCCAGTCAGAAATATTTACTTATTATTAGGCTAGTTATGTCGTTTTTTTAGGGAGGGGGCACAAGAATTTTTTTTCTTCTTAAAAGTTCAATTGCGAAGCATTGGAAAATTGGAGTTTCGAGGGGAGGGGGACTGGTCCCTAAGAAACCCCTTACCTACGACCTTGCTTTCTGTAAATAGGAAATAAAATTTAACCTTTTAAATATTTTCATACACAGTTGCGCACTTTATCTGAATTTAATTTCAATAAAACAGTTACAACCTTTTTGAAATATGCATTAGTTATCTACCTTATGCTAGCGTTTAACGCAGCAAAAGAATTCATGATTCGAAAAAATCCATCAGGTGGCACCACTAATAGTGGAAATTTTACGGAATTTTTTTCATCTCTGAAGTTGGAAATTCCATTTTTCGAATTTGGTAACACTGATAAGAACTACCTCTATTAGAGTTTAATAGCGTGTGTTACGTGTGTTTAAAACGTTGTGGAAATTTTACGGAATTTTTTTCATCTCTGAAGTTGGAAATTCCATTTTTCGAATTTGGTAACACTGATAAGAACTACCTCTATTAGAGTTTAATAGCGTGTGTTACGTGTGTTTAAAACGGAGTGGTTTTACTAGTTATAAGACGAGGAAAGAGGAGTAATAAAAAGAGTGGTTTTAATAAGGTAAGTTACATTTTCAGTATTTTGATTACGTAGATAATTATAATAATAATGCATGATAATGTAAATTCTTAATATTTGACCAATAACCATGCTTGAAAAAAATATTTCACTTAATTCTGATTCTAACGCCTATGGGGCTATTTTTAGGTAATTTATATTATTTTTATATTATTATTATTATTATTTAGTATAATTTTTAGGTAAAAAAATTGTCTGGCAGATATAAAAGAAAACACGAATCTGGTTCTCAGAAACGAAGGAAAAAAAAGGAAAAGAAGAAGACAGTGGAATCAATGCTCAAACTTGTAGTATCAGCAACGGAACAAGATAATGACAGTACCACCAATCTGTCCAAAGATTCCGAATCAGAAAGCATCAGAGACAGTACACTACACGGGGTTATGTGTCATTCTCCTATAGAAGGCGCAAGCATCAAGACACCAAATGAAACATCACAAGTGGATTTATGTCAGTCGCCTACAGAAAACGCAAGCATACTTGCTGAATGAGTTCCATGTGCAGCCCACACCACAGCTTTAACTTGGTTGGATCAACTGCAGTGAAGGGTTGTTCAGAAGCACTGGATTTTTTCGCAATTTTGCAAAAAGTTTATGTATTTTTTACCGCAGAGATGGTCGAAACTGTCAGACAACATAAAAAATGGTTATGTAAAAAATTTATCAGTTACCAGATAGTCTGCACGATACGATGCTGTCAACGCTCTGTTTGTCAATTATTCTAAAATTCGTCAAACATTGTTTGATGTAACTGGAAGTGAATGCCAACCTCCAGCAGCTATTTATGATGATAATTTTGAAACAGTGCTGATGTGCGTAATTTGGAAATATTTATTACAAAATATTGATATTGTCAATAAAGCTCTATAGAAACCTGGCATCGAATTATGTACAGTTATTAAATTATATGGCAGTCTGTTAACACATTTTCGGATAACTCTAAATAAATTTAATCTATTTGAAACTATGGCAAGACAATTTACTTCATTGGATTACAAGGAATATGAGCAACGTAAACGAAAAACTCGCTTTCCAGATGAAGATTTAGATAACGTCCTATAATCGACATACTTATAACTGAGATGACAAAAAGACGCGAAGCGTATAAAATTCTGTGCGAAAGGTTTAATTTCCTATTGGATAGATCTGTAACTGCAGATGAAGTCATTCATAAAGCAAAAGAACTAGTGAAACAATATCCGCTAGATCTTGAAGATGGATTTATTGAAGAGATTTTACTATATTCAAGAATGTACAAGGATCGAAAACCTGTAACAGATATGATTCATGCACAAATTGATGATAAGCTCGTAACAAGTTTTCCGAATGTGAACATAGCCATTTTTGGAACAAGTGCGGAAGGAGAACGGAGATTTTCAAAGATAAAATTGGTTAAGAATAAGAATCATCTCCGATCAACAATGGGGTAGCAACGAATGTCGTCATTTTCACTACTTTCAATAGAAAACAATTGCCCTTAGATGATATAATTTCCGAATTTGCCCATAAAAAATGTCGCAATGCAGCTTTTAAATATTGAACTTAAAGTACATGCTACGCACACACACTACTGTGTCTGTGATTGTACAAATATCTAAATAAATATATTAAATTAAAATTTACATTTTTATATTATTTTTTTTTTTATTGAGTAAGCTCAAAAAGGCTGTTGTGAGCTCAAAAAGGTTCGTAGGTCTAGTCTGCCTAATGGATAAAGTGGTCCTGCCCATGTAGTAGAAGATCACACGTAATACAATATATGAATTTCAAAAATATTTGCCAAAATTAAATAAATTAAAAATAACAATAATCCCTGTGATCTTTAAACCTAAAGACCATAATTAATATAATCCCATCAAAAATTCAATTTCGATAAAATTTATTTTTATATACATTTCTTTATTATTTAAATCATAAGAGATTTAATAAAAATAGTCTGCTGCATAAACACATTAGATTTAAATCTGTTGCTAAGCGATTTGATATAATTTTCTTCAAATAAATTGGAGGATCAATATCTCAACAACCCCTGGTCCTAGAAACTCGAAACATGGACTAAATTTTAAGTGGGTCTATTCAACGGTTACCCACAAAATTTCATAAAATTCGCTTCAGCCGTTCTCCCGTGATGTTGAGACAAACACACACAGAACAAAAATATCTGTTTCATTGTGAATTTTTTAATTTAAATTATTTCGATTACATTTATTTCTATAGATACTGAACCTGAGTTACAGCAGATGTGGTCCAGAGCCTAACTGCATTTGAAGGCACCCCATTAAATACTTTAATATTTACTTATATCATCAATAGTAAATAAATGTTTAAAGTAAATAGCATAATGGTAGTCATACAACATTAATTTTGCTCAGATATTGAAACAATTTTACACGTCACTGATATTCTCATTTATTTTTAAAACTTTTAAGCCATTATGGCAAAATTTGAGGCCCAGAGTCGCAGATCTACTATCCTATGCATATATATATATATATATATATATATATATATATATATATATATAAAATTGTAAATCCAATGGTAGAATGTAAGTAGTAACTTATAATACACTATCCTAAAATTTTTTACAAAATACAAAGATATATATATATATATATATATATAATATGAAAACACCGTGAAATACAACATTACATATATATATATATATATATATATATATATATATATATATATATATATGTATGTATATATATATATATATATATATATATATATATATATATATATATATATATATATATATATATATATATATAAATATAAATTATTAAATCCAAAGTTAGAATGTATGTAGTAACTCATAATACACTATTCCAAAATTTTCTACAAATACAAAGAAATAAAAGAAATTAAGACAAAAAGAGGAAATAATAAAACATAATGCAAGTCATAAGGACAAAGACAATCAACAAATTTCAAAAATGAGGAATGCAAATAAGAAAACAAAAAATCAAGCAAAAAAGCTTGCACATGGAGGAGATTTAGGCTTACGAAAAGTTCATTTCGAAAAAATTCTCGTCGGGTCCATATATCCTTTCGAAATGAACACAAAAATGCTTGTTTCTGAAACACAAGATAGATTTTATCTATAAACTTGTGTTATATGGACGACAAGCATAAAGATTGGAACAATAAAGGAAACATAAATACATCAAAACTCACCTCTTCAGCGTAACCATGACGAGCAAAATATGACTGGATCAATGTTGCCATATGCCAAAATGAAAAGATGTGATTTGCTGTTGCCAAAGAGAGTAATAAAAACTGTACTGCGCAAAAGCAATAAAATGAGTTATTCAACTGTTAAAGCTTCGAGATAAAAAGATGAAAATATAATTGCAGGAGAATGAAGAAGTACGGCTAAAATAAGATAATAAGGGGAGAATATGAGAATTTTAGGCTAATCGAAACTTATTAACTATACTATTGACTAAATATGCAGGATATTGATACATTTTACTGGTAATTTTGAGGTTATTAATATGCAAAGCATGAAATTTTTTATCTGATAATCTATAAATTCTAAAAAGTTGATTAAGTATAATATTTCTAAACAATTGAATCGAGTTGCAGGAATTAAAAGGTAATAATTTATTAATATTAAATTTAAAAAAATCTTTTTTATCATATAATTTAGTAACTATCCCATGAGCAGGTTCTATAATTAGACTTAAATCCAAATAATAAACATTATTACTAATAGAAGTTTCATTAGGTATTAATTCCAAATTATCCGGATAGAAATCTATATCTATGACATAGTTATCAGTAAATACAAGACAAATCAGATCATCTACATATCTATAAATTTTATAATCAGTTGAAGTAAAGAATTTTTCATAATGATATAGGTATAAATTAGCTAACATACTGCTACTACAGCCACCTTGTGGAACACCTGAGACTTGTAAGTATAATTTATTACCTTGAAAGATATAATTATTGAAAAGAACAAAATGGAGAAGCTTAGGAAAATTGGTAAATTTTGTAAGATTAGAATGTTTAGTAATATAAGCATTATATAAAGCTAAAATGACATCATATAGATCAGTGATCTTAATATTATTAAATAGATCTTTAAAATCAAAAGTTTGAAATCCTATTATTTTACCAAGCGTTTTTAATTTATTTTTTAATTCCTTACTGTTATTTAGAATAATGTAGCTATCACCAGAATCTCGTAAATTGCTATTTAGTACATTTAAATAATTTAGTAATAATTTACTAGCAGTAGTAGAGTATGAATTATGACCACTAGTAACAGTTCTAAATTTAATAGGATTTTTATGAAATTTAGGTATAAGCACAATATATGGAAATGTCAAAAATTTATTATTAATATCTAAATCACTATACATATTGATAATTTTCAATTTGATACTATTAAGAGAGTGTGAATCAATTTTAAATAGACTATTATTTTTTAAATAATCTAGCAATATATACGTTTTGTGTATGCATGTATGTTGATTTGAGTAATAACATTTTTGGAAAAAATTGGTCTCTTACATGGATCAAAAGCACTACATATCAAGGTTTCCTGTATTTACTAATTGAAAATAAACTATAAAATTTCAACGAAACTGCTTATTTTTTTCAAGCGATATCATATCAACTGAATCAATTATTTACACTCCCATCAACAGAGAAACATACATTCAAAAATAGTTCATGCATGTTCAAAGATTCGCATATAGATTCATCATACATGTAGCATAAAATGTTATTAATTCTATCCACTGAAAACTAGAAATCTGGTGTGGGCAGCACATGACTTTCCTTACTGACTCAAATTCATTTTCTCTTTATTTCTTTAATATATTAAATTCAGTTGAATTGCACAAAATAATACGCATAATTATTTGAAATTGCACTGAAGTTGCATCTTTAATTCAATTTTCATTTTCACTTGGTAACCTGATGTATTTGCAAAGCCAGCGTAGTAAAAAAGGAAAAAAATAAACTATCTCAAGAACGCTAGTATTAAAGGAATGGGGTTGGTCTTTTTCTTTTCATTGCCAAAAATTAAATATAAAATAAGTACCTAATTGATACATTTGAGCATATATAGTCTTATATTTTAGATTTTAACAGGTTATTTCGCAAAAAAGGTAGGTTCTTTTTTTCTTGAATCATACCAAAATCTAATCAGCACCAGGGTAACTCACAAGTGACTTATCCACCAAATTGTTGTTCTTGAGACCCAGACCGTCCGACCTACCAGAAAGATGTAAGGAAACCGTTTGGACGGCCGGGAAGTGCCACCCAATTTAGACCGGAACCCTGTGGGGGAGGCATCCACAGGGACCGTACCCTCCTTCCCTTACCACCAACCTCTCGGAAGGACTTACGGATCCACATGTTTAACGTGATCGTACTCCGAAGACACACGGCGGCAATTGTGGCAGCGTGCAAATACAGCGCGCAAACCACCGGGCTACCGCGGTCGAAATGTGCCAACAGCACTCTGTGTTCCCAGGTGGTCACCCACCCAAGTACTAACCGTGCCCGATGCTGCTTGACTTCGGTGATCTAACGAGAACCGGTGTTTTCAGAAAGGTAGGGCCGTTGGCCATCCACCAAATTGTGTAAAATTTGGTCAATTAGCTTTTCAGATAGAATGGATACATATAACTTTTAAGGATCATTTTGCGAAAAAAGGCCGGCATTCTTTTATCCTGAATCGTACCAAAAGCAGGGTGCGAACAAGTGACTAACTTATGAAATTTGGTTCGTTAAGTTTTGAGTTAGAGTAGATACGTACATTGCACAGACAAACATACACACAGACGTCATGTTTAAAATAGTATTTTTCGTATTCTAGAGCTCCCAAAATATGAAGATCCGTGGAAAACTTGAGTTGTGGTTTTCGACACGATTCCAATACTTTTCCTATACATTACCATGTATTGTAGGGAAAATAAAAAGGTTACTGTTGTCGGCATTATAATACGTTATCTTATAAGTAAAATTACCAACAACTGCACCCTTTTCTTATGAACCATCACATATGTTACATTGGTTTTCCTCATGCAATGTAACACCGTGGAAATTTTAACATAAGTTCCATACCTATAAAGATGGTCCCTTTATTTTCACACAATTTCTACAAGATTCCCTCCCCTTTGGCCACCTGCAACGGAAACGGTCAGTGGCTCTGGACACCATACCAGTGGGGGGCCACTTCCAAGATCGAGGAAAGCTCAACGGATGGTGAACGAGCGTCGGGGCGCACCCCAGTTCAGGTGGCACACTGGAGAGTGGGACCTCAGCCAGCTGCATGCAGTAATAATTCAGGGGCTACAGACCAAGCCCTCTGTTAGGGACTAGTCACTGGAAAATGAGCATCCTAATATCTTCCAATAGTATTAAGGGGGGCTTAAACCTTGCAGCGAATGAAAGTTTAAGAGGGAGGAGAGATCGACTTTTCGAGGGAAACAATTTTGAGTTTGAAAGTCGGGTGTGCTTTTGGAGATTTGATAAGGTGAAGTACTAAAAATTTCGCCGGAGTGAAATGCTCCCCTGGTCCCCACTGCAGAAGGCACGAGTGGCCGCTGTCCCAAGAGTAGAGGTAAGGCTTTTGACTACGTACAGTACTCAGAACTCTCTCTCTCTCTCCCGCTCTTTTTAAATAACTCCATACGAGGAATTATGCCTTACATTGTGGCCCAAGCCAAATGCTTTATTGAACGTCAGATTTTCAAAATGTATTTTATACTCTATAATATTTTGAAATTTAGAGGAGAAAGTAACTAACTCTTAAGTGTGTGGATTTTAGTAGAATTCGAGAATTGTAATTATGAGTGTATTAGAACGTGAGAATAGTAAGAATTGTGATTATGAGTGTATTAGAACTTGAGAGTAATAAGAATTGTGATTATGATTTTGTTTGAATTTAAGAATAGTAACTTACCTTGTGTGAGAATTTGTAGGAGCAAACTTTTTAAGCTCATGTTTTAAGGTCAAATCTTTTCATGTTTTTAAATGTTAATTGTGTAAATAAGCTTGTTATTTGTTATTTTAAATCTAATCGGTGTCCTCATTTCCAAACCTTTTAATTATTTTTTTTTATTTTCAGACTAAATCTATACGATCACGACAGCCGTTAACTTTATGTTAACGAAAATGATAGGTATTTATCGCGCCCAAACCGGGCGTGTGGTTTTTCCACGCAACAACATATATAGACCTTAATTTAATGCCAAGCGTGAATTCTCTAAAACTAAATAAATTTATACTTTGAAAGTTATTACAAAAATATCTCGCTCAAAATTAATTTAGAAAAACAAACACTAAATAAAATAATTTTGGTTTTTAAACTAGTTCTTTTGACGATGAACATGAATTCAGGCAAAAAGATTCGACTACAAATGCAATAATTGTGAGATACTCTACATTAGAGAAATTATTCCTTTTACCATTGACATTTCAACTCATACAGGAATAATACAAGCTTGTGTCCAATTTATATGTAATCCACTATGTTTTTTTTTTTTGTTTTTTTACAACTGTATCATTGTATGTGAATCAACGTATTTTGTCCTTCAACCAATCTGAATCTAAGTACAGAAATCTAGATCAAGTCGTTCATGATTTTCCCTCTATAGGTGAATATTCTCTGTCACTGGGATGATTTTTCATTCATGAGTTAGTTAAAACAAAACCACCTTATAAATTTCATTTAAATATGAATTGAGAGATTCATCATCATTCTCTTTATGGTCAGCAAGGGCGTAAGTCCTGCCAGCTTATTTTACACCTCCTGGGTCGTTAAAAATAATCTTTGTACATTTTATTTTTTTTTTGTGGGAGGGTGCCAGTCTCTACACTCATTAAAGAAACCACCACTGATCTGTTAATGCCACAGTTCCCATTTGATTTTAGTGCAAATCAGAAAAAAAACATCACGAAATTAACTTTAAAATTTCAATAAATATAAACATGTTAGTGTTTTGTTTATAATTTCATATAAAAAATGAAACTAACTATTCAAAGGAATGGAATCATGTAAACTAAACAATAAATAGTGTCACTGAACCAATTTTGTTAATATTTGATCTCATCAGCAGTGAATAATAACAATGTTAGTGGTCATTGATAAGCATTAGTAGTTTTCTTAAAATATTCTCATTCTAGTAATCTAATTAAATGCATGGCACATTAATGAATTACATAGAAAAGTACTAATTTGTATAGTCGCAACAAAACTGCAATCTAAGTACCAGATTTTTAAAATGTGGAAAAAAAGAGCCAGTTTATCATATTTGAAATAAGTTAAACGGTGTTTTACTGCGATTTTATCCCAAAGAAACTCATTTTCACTGTAAAACAGTAAATTTTGACTGATAACATATTTAAAAGTATCCATTAAAGTATCATGCCATATTTCAAATTATCATGCTCACGTGATCATTAATATTTTCGTTGTTTACAGTAAACTTAAATTGAATTTTCCCCTTGAAGGATATGATTAAAACGCTAAGAAGCACTATATGGAAATATATAAAAATAAAAGTATATGCACCGATTATAAAATACAAATAATCATAAACAACTGCACTCGAAAGACTAAGAAGGTAAATAATTATTTCAGCTTTAAAAGTGCAATAGCTTATTATTAACGTTAGGTATATGATGTATGCCAAAAATGAATATATTCAGAATTGTACTTACGTTAACACCTAATAAGTCGGCGATTTCTTACAAAATACATATTTATCATTTATGGAATGAGTACAACAATGCTTCCGGTTCCGCCATTGCAATGCAATCAAAGAATTAAAAACTCTGCGGCGAGGCGATGAATATTGGCGCGTTATTTTGGTTTTCATTAATAGCTGATATCAGCGCCGCCTGACGGCCACCCTGGGTTCTGTATGCACTCAGGATTCTGAATATGCGCCCGTCTATCTATCTGTGGTCAATGTTGTCCTGCAATGAAATAATGAGTTTGTCAAGTAACATTCTGTGCATATTTACATTTCAGTAATAGAAGTTAAAATCTATTGGAATTTCAACGCACACTGCACACTTTCTTCATATACAGTCATGTGTGATTTGAAATAAAAATTGTAACAGATTTGAATCTAACCCTGCTTTATTCTCCTCAAGCACCTTATCACATATAACAGTATTTATTTTTTATTTCAATTGTATTTCATACTATAGAATATAGTATAGGGAAAGTATTGTTTTTACGAAACTTTTTTATATGTGTTTTAGGACCTCTTGAAAAAGTTTTGGCTATTTTTAGAATGATGTCCGTCTATCTACCTGTGGTCAATTTCTTGTGAACACTCTTCCATAAATATTAATGGATTTTCACGAAACTTTATATCCAGCTTTGTTATTAAAAAAAATTAGAATTAGATAGAATTTATTATAAATCAAGCGAAAACTGTGAAATTTTATATTTCCTTAACATGGCAGCATGGGACACAATTTAACATAATTATGCATAAAAGGGGTTGTTTATGGATTAATGATCACAAAACTTAACAGTTTCAATCATTGTATTGAAACATAGCTGTGATACAATTGTTGTGTTCGTGACTTCATTAGCTCCCACTTGGGAGCAAGTTACCCCACGGGGTTCATTGTCAAGTATGATATCAATCGAAAGATTCCTCCCCCTCCTAAAGGGATGCATTGTCAAACTTTATCATTCAAAAGGTTTTTCAAATCTTTAAAATGAAAGGTAGCATGCTATAATTATGAACATTTGTACCAATAATATAGATTTTTCAAATTTTTCTCTTGTAAAATTTGCAAACAAAAAACAAAGCTTTTTAAAAATGGGTTCTGGTAAAATCGAGATGAGCCACACTGAAGTTCATTTTTACTTTCCTTATATACATAATGTATAAGGAAAGTATTGTGACGGGGTCGAAAATTCGAATTCGAGTTTTCGACGGGAGAGCACGTTTCAAGCATCCCTGATCACGAATCAAACATTTTTGGAGTGATGTCTGTGTGTGTGTGTGTGAAAGTATGTGTGTATGTGTGTGTGTCAGTGAGTCTGTGGAGACGATAACTGACGAACGAATGGACCGATTCGAACCAAATTTGGTACAAAAATCACAATCCATAAACACTGGAAGCCTATTGTTTTTATACGTAATCGAATGTTCAGAACCTCCCTAAATTTTCGAATGAAATTTTGAAAAAATCGTCAAAAAATCAAAACCGCTAATAAAGTTACGCAAATAGACATTTCTTATGTAATTTTTCATTAGAAAACGATTGGCATAAATTTTAGAAGGCTAACATGAACCGTTCTCGAGATATTGTACATTTTTCAAAAAAATTATGAAAAAGTCACATAAAAAAAAATTCCTATTGAGAAACATGTTCACTTTTCATATGTAATACCATGCGATAAATTGAGTGACATCATTCTCGTGGATCTAGCTCGTTCCATTCATGAAAAAATATACTTTGAATAATACTTTTGTATTTGAACGCCAATAGTCATTTATCTGCTGTAAGAATAACTTTTTTCTTAGTGCATAACTCTTGGCGAGATTTTGGCGACGAATTTGGCGAAATGTCGCCAACTTGGCGACTTTTTGAAATGTTGCCAAATTAACGTAAATCTCGTCAAATGGATAAAAATGACGCTAAATCAATGAAAATGACAACTAATTGTCGAAAATTCAATATCTTGGAAAGAATATTAGTATCTACTATAAGAAAAACCTATTTTTTTACTGTAAAAGTAGTAAATTCATTACATTATATAAGGAAAGTCATGTGTTGCCCACATCAGATTTTTTTCAATGAATTTGAGTTTGTTAAGTAGCATTTTGTGGAACTTTCCATTTCAGTAGTAAGAGTATCTATGATGGGATTCATTTCAAGGTATACAGTCTGTTTTTATCATTCATTACAGTTTTGGGGGCCGGTTCTTACCGTCACTCTCTGGACCCAACCCCACACACTCATCAGTGGAGGATCAAGATTGCATGGGGTTCCTGGCTTAAAATTTTGTTGGGGCCGTTGCATCAAATTAATTTCTGTTTATTAGTAACACGGGGTCGCAATTGATACATGAATATAGTCAACCAAATACAACTTGATGATATAGACCTAAAACTTTTAAATTGTTATTTAAATGAAATTAAAAATATATACCATTTTGAAAAAGTTCAATTCCCAAAAAATATAATTTACGTTAAACTTAATATCTGAAATGAAAAGTATGAAAAACAGCTGGTGTTGAATTTTGAATTTTTCCGCAATTATTTATTATTTGCAGGAGCACTTTATATAAATATACATGTATTTTACTCTGATATCCTGCAAATACTATAGTATTTAAATACATTTACATTTGAGATGATTACAATGAAGATGCTAAAAATTAATAAGAAAGAAATGCACGATTTTGCTTCATAAACTATTATTCTGCTTTAGAAAAACCTGGAATGTGTAAAAATGCGTTAATATTTAAATAGAAAATAACTAAAATCTAAAGGGGTTTAATGCTAGCTATTTATTCAGAAACAATGTACATACATAATTGTTGTCATTGTACTTTCGGAATTATTGTATTTTTTAAATTGCAATTGCTAAAAATTAAGTAAACTAGTATAATTACGGCCAAGTTTTTACTATTAACATACACACAACTAAAATAAATCAAAAACTTGCCTTTTTAAGCCATCTCAAAACCACAAATTATCACCACACAAAGTGTAAATTAAAGAACTAAAAAAATATTGCATTTTTAAAGGGCGTATTTGATAAACATATTAAGAGCACTGACTATATGAGCAACTAAATGTTACGTTCGAGAACAAATATATAAATTAGAAAGAAATGTAGAATATTTTTAATGACACAATTTTATGTCCATGGCTGTATCCCCCCCCCCTCCCTCAATCCACCACTGAGAGTCATAGAAAATTAAATGATCGCTAAAGAGTTATGTTTCTTACACAATGTTGGTACACTTTCCTGTGTTTTTTTTTGTTAAAATCTTTAAGGATACGCTCATCCTGTAGAATAAATGATACTTTTTATATTTATATACAGTGTGGCAATTAGTAGTTGTACATAAAACTTTGTATTTTCATATATGCATTCAAAATTGCATATTTACAGAAGCTACACTAAATTTGGTGTCAAAAGCCTTTTGACAAAGAAACTTATTTTATAGAGTTAAATAATGCCAAATATGGAAAATGAGTTACTTCTCAATTCAACAATTTAAATAAGTTTTGAACTCCTACGATACCTAAAGTTGATTAAATTACAAGGTTTGATTGAATTTATATGTTTCTGAATTTCAAGAAAGTTAAAGTTGTTTTAATAAATTGCATTTCTATTAACTTCTTACTATTGAAGATCCAGAAGTTTTTAAATTTTGTTTGTATTTCATTAAACATTTTTGTGTAACTTAAACTAAATGCTATTGAAATTTGAAGTTGGCAACGTGATGGAACTGAATTTGTCAGTTCCCATAGAACAGAGGTCCGGAGCATGTTGCTCACGAGCACCGCAATGCTTGTGAGCCTGTATTTAGTGCTCGTTAGAGAAGTGCAAAATGTCACTAAAAGTGCAAAATGTCACCAAGAGGAGCACTAAACACAAATTTTCAAAAAATTTATTTTTTGATATATAAATATTTAGTGACCTTCAACATTCATAAAATTGTCTTACTGTTTAGGCCACGACTGGTAGCAGTCTCTCAGGTTCAAAAAGAACTCCACGCTTCTACTAGTAACTATGAATCGATTGAAATTCACAATTAATTAAAATAATTAATTATTAGAGAAATCTGTTGCATTTCTGGTGAGTTTCACTTTTATCCATCATCCCTGCTGTGTAATAAGAAATTAAATTATATTTGCGTTAAAAAACTAGTTTCAAGGATAAGTTTAGTAATATTAAGTACAACTTAATGCAACGTTAAAATGATGCATTGATTTTTTAAATTGTATTTAAAATTCATATTTTTGGAATGAAATAATGAAATGATACTTTTTAGCATGAGTTTGCAAATTTGTCGCTTCACAGAAGATGTGAATAATATACAGGTGAGGTACGACATGCTTTCAAATCAAGGCTTGAAATGTACCAGAGCAAACCAAAACGGTGTTCCACTTCATGAAATGTATTGAAATTTCATCGTGGTTATGTTATATGATTATAAACCGGGACTGCTTGCCGCGCTAAGCAGTTACTTGGCATTATGCAATAAAGCAACTTCGTTTTCGCAGCTCAATCTTTCTTTACTTTCCACAAGGATGCATCTACGACCTATATCCTACCTACGACACATCTATGAGCCTATTGTGTTTCGCACAGAGTCGTATTTTAATGCAACTTTAAATACATCATATACAATTATATGTCTAGATAGTCTCTGGTTCGTCAAAACTGCATGAAAACCGCCTTGTGTGCTTTATCTGTGAGTATTCTTTATATTTGATATTATAATTTTTTGGGATTATGTTTGTAACATTTTGCTGTGCTCTATTGATGTAATACTACAGTAAACCTTTTTGTATGCTGTGTAACTTTGTGTTTATATTGTTTGAAAATAAATGAAAATTCTATATATTTTTTATCAATTTGTTTTTTATTTACGTTCCCTATGTGCATACGTGCCTTATTTACATAGTACTATAATGTATAGGGAAAGTATTGTGACAGGGTTAAAAATTAGAGTTTTCGACGGAAGAGCATGTTTTAAGCATTTGTGAAATCAAATTAATTCTTTTTGAAGTGATGTGCATGTGTGTGAATGAAGATATCTCGTAAACAAATGGAGCGCTTTGGACAAACTTTGGCATGCAATTTACATTTTTTATACCAAAAATTAAATTTTTGTATAAAAATTATAATAGGTGACCACTGGAAGCCTATTGATTTTAAACGCAATCTAATGTTTGGAAGATCACCAAATTTTCGAATGAAATTTAAAAAAATCAGAACTTTCAATAATGTTACACAAATAATCATTTTGTATGTAATTTTCCATTAAAAAACTACTGACACAAATTTAAGAATGCTAGTATGAAACGTTCTTGAAATGTTGTGGTTTTTAAAATAAATTTATCAAAAAATCACATAAAATTGATAAAAATATTAAGTATTGTGAAATATGTTCACTTTTCATATACAATATTATGCATTAAATTTGTTAACATCATTCTCGTGGATCTAGTTCACCCCATTCTCAAATGAAGATATTTTGTGTAATTGTTTCGTATTTTGACACCTAATAATTTGCCAACAGTCATTTATAAATATATAAGAAATGCTCTTCTTTCTGTTTATCTGAAATGCTTGGAGGTAACTTTGGCGAAGTTGGCTACTCATTCAATAAAATATCGCCAACTTGGCTATATTTTGCCCCCAGATTGACGAAAATATCATTACAATTGCAAAAATTATGCCAACTTAATTAATTATTAAAATATTTTAATATATAGACTATATTGCGTATTGCGGATGCTATCAATATTGATAATTGTCAATTTAGAGTTACATGAAATATAAGTAAATTGGGTGCTTCGAAATAGTTTTGGATGTTGCCATCAGGAAAAGTGCCTAATGTACAATTTAACTAAAAATATTGTGGTGTATATCCTATACATTATATTTTCACTGTGAAAGACATAAATACATTGTATTATATAGGGAAAGTCAATTACTGCCCATATCAAATTTTTTATGAGAAATATGATACGAGTAATTTGGCTGTCCGGATCGTGAAATTTTGCATTTCGAGCTCTGTTTCAAATAAATTTATGACAATTCATTTCATTATGGATGAAAGAAAGGATTGCATGTAACTAAAGTATTTTTGCATGTGTGGCAGCAAGCCGACTCTGCTCCTGCCAAGGACATCGGGTCAAAGATGTGTACCCGAATTATAAGTTCGAAGTGGAAGCTAGCTTTTGCTCTAAACGTATAATGTCGTTCTTGTAAGCACTAGGTCCCGAGTTCGGTCCTGTCGACGCACAATCGCTACAGTGGTTACCCTGGACATACGAGCACGAAAAAACCTTCTGTCTCCAACGATTTCACCTCTCAACACGAGATGGCAGCACCACGTTGAGCAGAGGCGTCTACCACTCCTTTCCTGCTTGACCACGACTGATGTCAACGCCCGAGGCGACACGCCACCGGCCATCAGCCCTCAACTGAGTCTCGGATAGGCACACGCGGGGGTTTTCTGAAATGGCCCCCTACTCGCCGAAATTCCACCCGGGTTCCTCATCAGGTGGGGGAGTGTGTGACAGGAAGCCGACTCTGCTCCAGCCAAGGACATCTGATCAAATATGTGTACACGACTTATAAGTTCAGAGTGGAAGCTAGCTTTTGCTCTAAACGTATAATGTCGGTCTTGTAAGTACTAGGTCCAGAGTTTGGGCCTTACGACTCTCAATCGCTACATATTAACTGAGTGGGCATTATTTTGAAAATCAAGTTAAGAGTTTAAATTTAAATATCCGACCAATAATTTTTTTCTAGGGCATATCGTCTGCCCCTGTCTCAAAAATTTCAGTGCAACCCTCGTATCTATAGTACTTTGTTGAAGACCCAGACCGTCCGACTCGTCCAGAGGACTAAGAGCAACTATTTGGACGGCCGGCTATAGTACTTTGTGTGCAAGCTTTTTGCTTAGGTAATAGCTAATGTAGATACTGTTACTGAGAAAGAATGCTTTATTATAATCCATACCACATAACAAACCGAATATTATTTTCTATATTTTTTGAAGCAGTTTGTAACAAGGAATTTTCATTTATAAACATTTGCATAAGTTACCTAATCTACTTATGTATAAGTATTTTATTAATATTTTGGAAATATTTATATTTCTTGTATCTGATCTGGGTACATTCCAAAGTATCTAATTCTGTATTTTATTGCCTTAAAATAATTAAATTCTCGTATGATTTAGAAATCAAAGTGATCATTTAATTATAAGAAATCAAAGTTTGAAGTAGATATTAATTAAATTGAAAACGTGAGGGGAGGGGGTATAACAGAAAAAAAATATTGTTATAAGGGAGGAGATGCTTGAGGAGAAAAAAATAGGGTTAAAAAAGATACATATAATGATATTCAATGAACTCATTGCAATGTTACTTGACAAACTCATGATTTCATAGTGGGGCAACATTGACCACAGAGAGATAGACGGACATCACTGAAATAGTCGAAACATATTCAAGAGGTCCTAAAACACATATTGGCATCAAAATAAAAAAATTTCGCGAAAGCAATATTTTTGCTATACTGTATTCTATAGTATTAAAAAGTAAAAGTACTGTTATAGGGAATAGGCGTGCTTGAAGAGAATAAAGCAGGGATAATAAAAGTACACAGAATGAACTCATGAATTCATTGCAGGGTTAGATCGAAATCAACATTCAAATCTGTTACTCTTATTTCAAAGCACACATGACTGTATATGAAGAAAGTGTGCAGTGTACGTTGAAATTCAAATACATCTAAACTTCTATTACTGAAATGCAAAGATACACAGAATGGTACTGGACACTCTTGATTTCATTGCAGCACAAGGCATTTAAATCAACAAATTCTGTTACTTTTATTCTAAAGCATACAATTGAAACTGCACATATCATAGGAAAAACTCAATAGAATACTTTATATAATGCAGTGATATCTAATAGCCTGTCAAGCACAAATAAATAATCAATTATACATGTAATATATGACGATACTGCATTTTTACATGGAATTAATTTGCCATACTTTACAAAAACAGTTACTACTCTTGCTGATCTCCTGGATATAGATATTTTTTAAGATTCCAAGCCAAAAAACACTTAAAAAGTTTGCCGAGATATTGCCGGGGCAAACTTAAAGACAAGACATACAATATCAACTTACTTGAGACCTACATTTGTGACTTTCAACATTCAATATGAGCGCCTATGGCAAGGGCGGCGATAGAACTTTCCGAGGAAGGCATACTTAAGGACAAGCCGTACAATAACTACTAACTTGATACCCACATTTGTGACCTTAAACGTCCACGGGAGAGCAAGTGCCCCTTTTCACTCTCCTATGGGAGCCCATGGCAAGAGAGAACCTATAGAACTTTTTCCAGCGGGATAAATTAAAGGACGAAACGTACAATATCGGCTAGCTTGATACCTACATTTGTGACTTTCAACATTCTTTATGAGCGCCCATGGCAAGAGCACCTATAGAACTTATTCCAGCGGGGTAAACTCAAGGATGAGACGTATAATATCTACTAGCATGATACCCACATTTGTAATCTTGAACGTCCACGGGAGAACAAGTGCCCCTTTGTGCTCGCCTCGGGACGGCCATAGCAAAGGTGCCAACAGAACTCTTTCCAGCGGTGGAGACTCAAGGACGAGACGCACAGTATTAACTACCTTGTTACCTACATTTTAAACGTTTAACGTCCCCTATGAACGTCCATGGCTATAAGTGTGCAAAGTTTCAGCCCTTGTCACGGAGACTTTTGGAGATTCTTGAAAGACTCTGTTTCCCAACCTTGGGGAAATCGAAACTTTGGCTCCGTTAGGTTCTGTCCAGAGGTCAATAATATAAGCAGGGAGTCCTTGCAAAAGGCATCCATAGGGCAGGGTAAGGAGGAACTTACGCTCCTCTGGACAATCAAGGTCCAACATGCAGCTGTCAAGCTAGTAGATATTGTGAATACCATTCTTGAGTTTGTTCACTGAGAAACTGCTATGGGCGCCCATACTTTTATTTTCACCAATAGGACAGAACCTAACGGAGGTGGATCTTTGTATTTCTCTTCCGAGAGCGGACAAAATAGATGGGAGGTGTCAAAACGTCTTTCCAGATCCTACAGAAGACTCCGTGACATAGGAAGCTGAAACTTTGTATACTTACTGTCATGGGCGCCTATAGGAGAGGGCAAGCGGGGCAGTTACGCTTGCCCTAGACATTCAAGGTCGCAAATATAGGTGTCAAGCTAGTCAATGTTGTACATAATAAGCTTGAGTTTGCTCCGCTAGAAAAAGTTCTATGGGCGACCTTACGATGAGCGCCCATGTGGTAGCATAAGGGAGAAATTGTCCTCCCGTGAACGTTCAAGGTCACAAATGTAGTTATCAAACTAGTCGATGTTGTTCGTCTCACCTTTGCGTTTGCCCTCCTTGGAAAACGCTACATGGGCGTTCATAGGAAAAAGAAGGGGGGCACTTGTCGTCTCTTGGTATTTCCAGGTCATAAATGTAGGTCTTTTGTTAGTCAATATTGTATATCTCATCCTTGGTCGCCACTAGAATTACTTCCATGGGTGTCCTTGCCATGGGCGCTCATAAAGGAACGCAAGGGGGAGAACATGCCCTGCCGTGGACGTTTAAGGTTACAAATGTAGGTCTCAAGCTAGTCGACATAAAAAGCCTCAGCCTTGAGTTTGTCCAGTCTTTTCTATGTGCGCCAATCGGAGGGGGCAAGGGAGTGCACTTGTCCCTATCCGGGCACAATCAAGACCACAAATGTAGGTATCAAGCAAGTCGATATTGTACTTATCATCATTGAGTTTGCACCCCTAGAAAGAGTTCTGTGTTCGTCTTTGCCATGAGTGCCCTAAGGGGAACGCAAGGGCCCTGAAGGTTCAAGGTCACAAATGTAGACATTATGGCAGTCTATTTTTTACGTCTCATTCTTGAGTTTGCCATTCTGGAAAATTTTCTATGGGCATCCTTGCCATGCCTGAACATAGAGAAGCGCAAGAAGGTTGACCTTCCCTGGGCGTTGGTCACAAATGTAGACATTAAGTTAGTCGATTTTTTACGTCTCATACTTGAGTTTGTCCGCTGGAAAAGGTTATATGGAAGTGTATGCCATGGACGCTCATAGGGAAGCCCAAGGGGGGCACGTGTCATGCCCTGGACGTTCAAAGTTACAAATGTAGACATTAAGCTAATCCATTTCTTATATATCTTCTTCGGTTTCCCCCCTGAAAATTTTTTATATGTGCCCTTGCCATGTACGTCCATATTGGAGCGCAAAGGAAAACTTTTCCACCCCTGGACGTTCAAGGTCACAAATATAGACATTTAGCTAGTCAATTTCTAACGTTTCATCTTTTAGTTTGGCCAACCCAAGAAAAAATTTTATTAACGTCCTTGAATCCTACTCCTTTGAAACAAGGCCGAGTCCCTCCTGTAATTACCACACTATAGTTTTGACACACACTCTCTCAATTGTGTTCTAATCACGTTAATTACAAAATGTCTTACTTAATTACAATTCCCTAAAAATATATTATGGATATACGTACTCGATACTCTCTCTTTTAAAATCTCTAATTTTAAAGCAGTTGTGATTTAATCACACTGATCACAAAATATTCTACCTGTTTCTAATTTTCTACGGAATGCATCTACTTTATATATTTTCATAGTGACCTCACAGATGTACACACACTGATGGAAATATTTCCAAAAATGTTCGAAATGTGTTCATGATGTCTTTAATGCACTTCTTCGTCTTAATGTCGACATAAAAATTTATCAGGAATGTTCTCGAAAAATGCGAGACTTTCTTGCGCTGTTTGTACGACTTGGACATTGTGATAAAAAGAAAAAATTAACAAAATAATATAGTTGTAACTTTTACAATAAAAGCAGAAGTAACTAGTAATGCTAATTTGATAGCCTTGGAAATGATTTTAAATAGAAAAATATGCAGAATAAATAATATAATAGAAAAAATATATGTACAAAAGTTAGAAATAGAAAAAAAGTAACAGAGAATAATAATAATAAAATAAAATTTAAATAGAAAAAAAAATATGTATGATTTCAATATCAAAATCACGGATAGCGGAATTAAAATGTGAATTTCCGCTGAAGAGACTAAAGAACTCGTGTCACTCATATTATATACGTGACATCACGCAAAATTATCCAATTCGCGTCGAATGGTATCACGTGGTATTTTACTGGACGTTTATAGCATTTAAGGGTGAGCGTCAGTAAATTTTCAGCCCAATCCGCGCTTTGTTAACTTTCGCGGCACACATATTTCGCCGAAATTCTGCTCAAACAGTTGCGAAATATTTTCTAAAAGATAAAATGCAATGCTTAGATTATATTAAAACTAAATTTAATGCCACTAAAAACATAGAATATATTTTTTATTTTAATACAAAATATTTTTGGTGCTGCCATCTGTTGTCGTAATTTAATTCACACCGATTATTTTTATTTTTTAATGAACATTTTAAAATATCTATTTCTTCTAATACAGTGTTAAATACAACAACAGACCATATATAATAATGCCACAATCACGGAAAGGTAATTTATCATTCTATAAATTTGATAAAGGATCTGAATGTACATCACTGAGGACTGCAGTTTTGTCTTCAAGTTCCTTTGTCTTCAAGTCCAAGTTCAATTACGTTTCCGTGATTATGGCATTATATATGATCTGTTGTTGCATTTAATAGCGTATTAGAAGGTATAGACATTTAAAAATATTCATTAAAAAATAAAAATAGTCGGTATGAATTAAATTACGACAACAGATGGCAGCACCAAAAATATTTTAAATTAAAATAAAACATATATTCTATGTCTTATTAGGTATTAAATTTAGTTTTAATATAATCTGAGCATAGCATTTTATCTATAAGAAAATATTTCGCAACTGTTTGAGCAGAATTTCGGCGAAATATGTGTGCCGTGAAAGTTAACAAAGCGCGGATAGGGCAGAAAATTTACTGACACTCACCCTTAACAGCTGCACGTCTTTGTCAAGCCCTATCTGTACTTGGTTCCGTTCCTCAATTTTCTGTGCTGAATCATTTTCAATGAACGACTCGTTTCTTCAGAACGTAATTACAGCGGTAGTTTTGAAATTTTTGTTTCAAATTCCAAATATTCTGTATTTGCACTAATTAATCAATTTGACCTTACCTCTACAATTTATTTCTGTATTATTAAAGAATTTATGTTTTTCTGTCATCTTAAGTGTGTTTAAATACTGAATTCAGAAGCCGGGAAAGATCCCCCAGTTTTCTCAAATTATCCAACTCAAATACTGTCTATATATGTGATTATTCTAATTTCGCTTTAATTTTCTCATCATGGAAGATGTTAAAAATATGTTATATTTTGTCCGGCTAGAAGAAAAAGGAATGAGATCTGTAATTACATGGTGTATGGACCTTGGTTTGATATCTTCTAGATGCAAATGTGTTGAATGTGGTTCTTTTATGTCGCTAGTTGAAAAGGCACAACTTTTAGATCAATTTGAATGGGAATGTCGTGGTAAAGGAAATACTCAGCACCTTACAACATGCTCTTTACGTGAAGGTTCATGGTTCAGCATGAGTGAATTGAGTTTAATTCAAACACTTCTTCTTACTTATTCTTGGATAAAAAAATGGAATTATATAGATGTTGAATGTGAATTAGAAATGGATAAAGATAATGTAGATTATTGGGCAAGGTTCTGTCAAGAAATGTGCTTGGAAATTTGCATCAATGAGAGCACATGTATTGGTGGTGTTGATGTTATTGTTGAAATAGATGAATTAAAACTGGTGGAATTTAAATTTCACAAGAGTAAAAAAATTGAAGGAAAGTGGCTGTTTGTTGGAGTTGAAATAAATACAAAGAAATTCTTCTTACAAGTAGCTGAAAAAAAAATGGCAAAAACATTTTATTAGGCATTATTGAATCATATGTCTGCCCAGGAAGTGTTGTTATTAGTAATTGCTGGAAAACATATGACTGTATTGAAAATGAAAAGTGTAAAAGAATTGCATCCAAACGGTCACTGAAGTTTGATTATCCTAGAAAAAGTCCATCAAATATAATTGAAAAGACTTGGAAAAAATTAAGATGTTCCTTTCCTCCTCACATTACTGTTAAAGATTTCGATTCATATCTCTTTTTTGAATATATGTGGCGCTGGAAATATGTTGGATGCAAGGTTAAAGAACGAAGATGTATAATAAATGAATTTCTTAAAGCTAGTAAAAAAGTATATCATTTCTGTTGAAGTATAATATTTATTTAGTTTTCCTATTCAAGATTTAAATGCTTGAATTGCAAAGTTATTAGATTTTAAAATTTTCTGTTAGCAGCAGGTAGTTTATTTATACATTTTCAGTATAATTTATTTTTTGTAATTTTTATTCTATTTAAAAAATTATCATGTAGTGAGTGAGAAATAAATTGACAACTAACAAATGTTTTTTGTTTGTTTGTTTTTACTTTCCTTATATACATAGTATAACGTATAAGGAAAGTATTCTGACGGGGTCGAAAATTCGAATTCGAGTTTTCGACGGGAGAACACGTTCAAAGCATCCCCTGATCACGAATCGGACATTTTTGAGGTGATGTCTGTGTGTGTGTCAGTGGAAACTATATCTCACAAACGAATGGAGCAATTCGAATGAAATTTGGTACAAAAATCAGAAGCTGTGAATACTGGGAGCCTATTGTTTTCAAACACAATCGAATGTTCAGAACCTTTATAAATTTTCGAGTGAAATTTTGAAAAAATCATCAAAAAATCAAAACCTTTAATACAGTTTTGCAGACATTTCTTATGCAATTTTTCTTTAGAAAACGATTTAAGCAAACTTTAGAACGCTAGCATGAACTGTTCTCGAGATATTGAACATTTTTCAAATAAATTTATAAAAAAAAACCCCATAAATTAAAAAAAAATATTAACTGTTGAGAAACATGTTCACTTTTCATATGTAATATCATGCGATAAATTCGGTGACATCATTTTCATGGATCTAGCTTGTTCCATTCATGAGGAAAGATACTTTGAGGAATACTTTTGCATTTAAATGCCAATAGTCATTTATCTGCTATAAGAATAGCTTATTTCTCCATCCACAACGCTTGGTGAGAATTTGGCAGAATGTTACCAACTTGGTGATTTTTTTTTTCTAAATGTTGCCAAATTAACGAAAATCTCGCTATATGGATAAAAATGACGCTAAATCAATGAAAATGACGACTAATTGATGAAAATTCAATATCTTGGAAAGAATATAAGTATCAACTATAAGAATAACCTATTTTTTTTACTGTAAAAGTAGTAAATTCATTGCATTATATAAGGAAAGTCAAGTGCTGCCCACATCAGATTTCATTACAATAATTTTGGTATTTTATCTTTTTTAGTCATAAACATTTTACTACATAGGTGATTATCGTGAGTGAGATCATGAGCAAATTGTTATGTTCTTTAGGGGCTCCCGAAACATGACAATTTGTGTTTTTGTATAACTGTTTTACATTACAATAATTTAGAGATTCGGTTTAACTTCTAATCGCCTCTAAAAGCACAGTGTGCATACTCAGTATGTCAGTGCACCAAATGCAACACAGAGAGCTAAAAAAACCTTATGTATACTAATTTAATCATGCTGAATCCAAATCTGAAATATTTTTTAATTAAAATATGGATCTGGATAAATAGCTTCTCAAAGTTTGGTCATTCTTGTTATATTTGTTTGTAATCTCAGGCTGAAAGCATCATAATGCAATTGCCTGGAGAAATAAAAAGAAAACTGCATTCAACTCATGGAGTTAAAGATGAGATCACCTTTATGATTCAGCTGAATAGGAAAGTCAATATTGAGAGGTCATCCCAGTTTTAAAAGTTCAGAATATGAATATTTAAATCATCGAGTTAGAGAGACTTGCTTCCTGTTTTATCTTCAAATTCACATTTTAAACAATGCAATTAATGCAAGATTTGTTTATAAATAGATTGGTTGGAGCTGAATTGTATGACCGATAAAGTTAGATAGAGTGAGTTCCCTTTCTTCCATAGTATGACCAGAAATTGAAAGCTTGAGGTATTAAACTTGATAAATTGATTTGTTAGGGGAGTGTAAATTAATTGTGTTATGTTAAGGGTTGGTATAGTATGTATGTTTTGATAGGGAGGTGTATAAGAAATAGTAATATTGAATGGGGAGGGGGGGGTATGGCTTGCATGTGTCTATTGATATTAAGAGCAGATGGGAGTTAATGTCTGTCGGTTCCTGTTTCCCAGGTCATAGTATATTGGATGGGTGTAGCTATCGGCCGAAGCATGCAAACTTCACTCGTAAAAATATACATTTTTCAATCATTTCATTTAAAAAATCTAAGTGGTTAGCTTGAAAACTATAAAACTAGTTTTTGAAAAGAAAAATTAAATTTTCAGACATATTCCTAGCTGTACTTTTTGAGTTGAGATATCAAAATGTATAATAAAAAATAAATAAAATTTTCTTTTTAATAACTATAAATAAGTATTATTTGTAAAATATTTTAAAATTAACATTGTAGGATGTTTAAATGGCATATAAGAGTGAATTAAACATACAATTGGTCATGACCAGATTCATGCTTATGTGTTCGTTAAAATGGAATAGTCGATAACTGTAATGGCATCAATTCAAGAAACTTAGCATGCACATTTTTGAAACCTCTTATTCAGCTCCTGAGTAAGGGAGCATGGCAATGAATGGAACATTTTTTGATTTTTCATTTTTGTAATTTTTCTACTCTTTTTTTTTTTTTTTATTCAAAATTACATGTTTTCCTTACCTACTTAGTTACATGCAACAAAAGTTAAAATTTGAATGGAAATCATCCTCACTGAGTATAACAAAAAGCTGTATGAATACTTTTAATGGTAATGAATGGTGTACTAAATAAAATTCAAAATGGAGAAATTAGCATTTTTATTGGACATAGGAAGGTACAATAGTAAAAAATGGATAGCTAGTTCACAATAGGGAATAGAATGATAAAAAAGCTTTTGAATGAAGTACCAAAGCTAAAACTCACTATTTCCTTTGTTCGTTTCTGAATGTGAGTTTATATCATAATTTAATTTTTCTTCCTCATCACTACAAAATTTGTCTTTTTTATTTTCAGTCTTCTTAAAAAAGCTTCCTTTTAGTTGCTGCTTTCTCAGTTTTCTTTCCTTTCCTATTTTGCGTTGCTAATTCAAAACTGTTTTTTCTAGAGTATTTGTCAGTACCCTTGTTTGGATTCCCCCCATGAATCTTTTCTTGGTACGACTTTATAGAATGGTCAAATACCTTCTGGCCTAAGTGGAGAAAATAATTTAAAAATTCTTCATGTCTCCATAGCTGTTATTTTAGAAGTGATATGCTAGGAAGAATTAATGGTTGTATAGTTTCATTATCAGGATCAGTTGAATTGATTGTGAAGTTTTAAGAGTTGTCATTTCAGTTTGTATGTTTGAAGTATTTGAAGTCACTAGAATAGTTGGATGAGGGCGATTCACAAGTAAAATAAGAAAAAGAAAGTAAAGGCACATCTTCATGGTAAGGGAAAAGATGTCCAATTCATTACCATGGCATGTATTCCATTCAGCCCCCCCCCCCCCCACTGTGCTTTTCAAATATAATCATATTTTTGTGTCTGATGATGAAGAAAAATAATCTAGTATATAATATCTTAATATTAGTAAATAAATAAACAAAGAACTTGTAATGATCATAATTACTATGAAATATCTAATAAGTACTTTTTAATTAATAGTTACTTTAGAAAAAAAAAAAAAACTTACTTTTCAAGCAGATTTTTGTGGATCATGCTCTAGTGAGAAGATGACTAATCACAAACAACAAAAAGTTTTATCTACAAAAATAATTTCAATATTGCAATAATTTGAATTTTTTTCTGAAAATCCGAAAAGTGTTTGTTCAAGCAAGTTTTTGCTTCACTTTTCTTACTGTCACTCAAAATATCTTCTAAACTATAAAGGATAAATATAAATAGTAAGTGGTAAAAATGTTTGGTAGGATGTTCAGTATCTAGGTTAATAATATTTTTTTTATAAAACTGTTATAGATTTTGAGGAATTGTCTTATTCAGTAGGGTTATCTGGCTGAAATTAGAACAAATATGAAAAGCTATGAATAGTTTGTAAATAACTTGTAGCTCTTTGAAAGCCCTACAAAGGTATATAATTAGATTTTGGATAATATTCCTAGTTTTCACAATATAGTGGTTATAATTTTAATAATTAGTTATATATTTTTTAATGATGAAATTTTGAGGAGAGGGGAAAGAGTGCATAGCATAGACATTTTACTGTAGTACATTTTTCAAGTTGACAGATATGAGATATTGAGAAAATGTAAATACTTGAGATTTAACTTATTGCTATGCTAAAGGACTACTCATTTTAAAGGAAATTACTCAACAACTATCAGCCATGTAACACATCATCAAATTTAAAATAACACAGGAATACAATGTATGCTACAACCTTTGGGAGAAAAGAAGGCTGATATACTAGCCTATCTACATAGGAGCCTTAAGTGGAGCACTGGCACTTATCACTCTCCATGCTCTTGGTTACTCACTTTTTCCATAAACTAGAAGAGATATATTTGTTCTGTTTTGTTCCTCAATAATTTTGGTATTTAATTATACATTTTTACACAGTTTTTTTTTTAAGAATTTGATTTAGCAACTTTTGAGAAATTTTTAAAAAATATTCCACCACAAAATGTAAAAAGAAATAATTTTCGTGTTGTAATACTTCTTTTTAAACACTAATGCTTTAAAGTGCTTATAAAAATATACAATAAAAATGTCAGCAAGATATCTCTCATAGAATTTGTGAAATTAGGACATAAATGTAGGAAAATATTAATTTTAAAAAATGAAAGACAGAAATAAGAGAAGCACAGGTGGATCACATGCCTTGCGTAAGGGACAGAATGCTTAGTACTAATTTTACAAAGTTCTACAGCTTTATAATTAACTTTTCCCCCTTCTTTAAAAGGAAGTAAAATAGTTATTGGCCTTGTCCATGACTTTCCTTGGCACTCTATTTTTGTGGTGCCGATACTATCATTAGAAGTATGGTTTCTACTAGTGAGCTAATTGTTCTTTGATAGTCGGTATGTGAGAAATGGAATCAAGAAATGAATATTTAAATATATATTAAGAATAAATTTATTTACATTTTCAAAAAGCACACATATACAGAAAATTGAGATATATGTAATCATCCTAGCTGTGCACATACGAAAATAGGCAGAATTTTCTTTATTAAGAATAGAATAAAATCATTTAAGATAATTAAAAAGTCTATTTTCATCCACAGCAGAGCAGATGTCGAAAACCCAGACCGTCCGACTCATCCTAACACATGAGCAGCCGTTTGGACGGCCCGGAGCAGAGCAGATGTGCATAAACTCCCTACCATGACCCAATTAATAATTATATACAACCCATTTAGGGTTAAAAACTTTTCTTGTATTGATCACTGAATATTTTTGCTCCAAAATTTATTCAATTGTGCTTATTTCAAGCCAAGACAGCAATGTTTTTTTCTTCTGGCCTAATGGCAAAAAGGGTTATCCATGCATGATCTAGTCACAGTATATTTTCATGATTGACTGATGTGCTTTTTCTGTCCACTGGCAACAGTTTTCTGTCCGGTTCAATATAAAAAATGTTTGTGCTCATTAAGTCTAGTCTAAATCCAGTGATCAAGAAATTTATGAAGGATCCTTTATATGGTGGCAAGTTGTGTGCACACTATTTTTGAAAAAACTATTATGTATATTATTATCTTTGTACACTTATTTTGTAGTTATATGAAGTTTTGAAAGAAATGGATATATATATATATATGCAGGGTGTTTCAAAACTAATGGAACAAACTTTAAGAGGTGATAGAACACATGAAACAAACACTTTTTGTCAAAGAATACATTGTCGCAAGTTAAGCGGTTAGGCGCTAGAGGGCACTTTCCATTTCTCCAGATACACCATCTTTCGCAATGTAAAGACATATAAAAGCGGTGGTTTTCGCATGCATCATCATTAGCAACTTGAAAACATCTATGTGGCATAAAGACATAAACCACACTATGGAATGAGGTACACTTATGATGTTAGGATGATTTTCTACATGACATAGAATCCCTTCCGATGTGTGCGAAAGACTGTGTATCTGGAGAAATGGAAAGTGCCTTCTAGCGCCTAACTACTTAAATTGCGACAATGTATTCTTTGGCAAAAAGTGTTTGTTTCAGTATGTTCTATCACTGCTTAAAAGTTTGTTCCATTAGTTTTGAAACATACTGTATATATAAATATATATATACTCTAATACATATTTTGGTAACAATAAAAAGGAATACTTTCATTTAAAAGGCTTAAGTAAAATAGCGAATACTCTTTATTTGGAAGAGAAAAAAAACTACAAATGATATATTTGGTTATACAGGATGTTTAAAAAACCGCACGACAAAGTAACAATTGGTCAAAGTTCTAATGTAAAAAATGCTTTAACTAAGGTAAACAGGTAAACTATCATTGTATGTGCATTCTTATGGACAACTTTTAGTAAAAAAGTATAAAATGTAATTTTTATATGGGACCTTAGAAAAAAACATTTTAATTATGAAAATATTTATCAGAGAAATATTATGAAAATATTTATAATGAATATTATGTATGAAAATATTTACAATGAATATTATGAAAATATTTACCATTTATATTTTTTATTGGTAAAACAAAAATATATTCATTGTCATACCATTTAAATTACCCAAGATGCCATTAATTAACATTCTTGATGGATAATTGGGGACTGCATATGCATGTAAGTTTACAAAAGGAAATTTAATTATGTTTTCACCGTTTCTTTGATCATCTCAAAGTGGTATCAGTACTATAACTTTGACAATTTTTTTATGGTCAATTTTGCATATTATTATGTGAATGAGATTTTTTCTAAAGATTCCTAAATAAAGAAAGAACAATTTGCTAATTGGAACTTTGTTTTTAAAAGGCCAGTATAGAAATTCAATTTTGTAATTTTTATTAAAATGTGCCATGTGACCAAAACTGTAGTAATCTCTGAAGTCTATCTTAATTGAAGCATTAATTAAATTAGAACCATAAATCTGCAATCAATGGTTTAAAAGATATAGTTGGACAATTCTTTTGAATCACTCTGTATTACTTCGAGACAAGCATAAACAATACCATCTTAAAAATATAGCATCATTGGAAAACAGACTATTTCTGATTTTTGAAATATTGTTAAAACTTTCAGTAAAATAGATAAATAACACATTCAAATGGATAAATATGATATATGTACAAATTCAAATCTACATATGTTATAATAAACAGACATGAAATAGCTTTTGTAAGCATTTAAAAAAATCTTGAAAAAAATCTCTAAAAAAATCATGAAAAAAATCTCTAAAAAAATCATGAAAAAATTTTATATATATGTCCTATTTGATAAAAATCTAGGATTGGCAATATGCAGAAAGGAGATTAAGTATGTAAAGACATTTCTGGAAAATATGCAATATCCTACTTTTAACCCTCTAACGTAATATAGCATACCTATTTCTTTTTTCCTCAAATGTATTTTAAAATGATCCAAATTTTTTATAGTTATTTTTAGATTTAATTGGATAGAGTAATAGAATTAAAAATTATCTGTGTATACTTTCCCTACATTACATACATAATATAATGTATAGGGAAAGTATTATGATGGAGTCAAAAATTTGAATCAGAGTTTTTGAACGTTAATCATCTCTGAACCCAAATCAAATATTTTTGAAGTGATGTCTGTATGTGTGTATGTATGTTATAGTGTGTCCATGAGGCTGTGGTATCTCAATGTAGTATCTCATGAACAAATGGGAGCATTTAGAACAAAATTTAAGTACAATACAATTATTACAATCAGTGAATAATGCAAGCCTATTAATTTTAAACATGATCGAATGTTTGGAAAATTCCTAAATTTTCGAATGGATTTTTGAAAATATCTTTAAAAAATCAGGACATTCAATAACTTTAAATAAATAATAATTTTATACATAATTTTTTATTCTAAAATGAATAATACAAACTTTAGAATGCTAGTTCGAACCATTCTTAAGATATTACACATTTTTCAAATAAATGTATTTAAAATTAAGACTAGTAAGTATTATCAAATATATAACACTTAGCCATAAATTTACCAAAAAAAAAAATGCCAAAATAGCAACTTTTTAATATGATGATAAACTGATGAATGATGTCAAATTGATAAATTAATAATTAACATATTTTAATATAAGAGTATATTGCTTAGCTGATGTTAGCAATATTTCCAATTGTCAAGTTATATTTGTGCGAAATATAAGTTAATTTGGTTCTTTAAAATAATTTCACATGCTGTCATCCAGAAAAGCATCAAATGTGAGTGTACTTTTCAATGTTAAAAACACTGTGTCATGGATCATGTCCATCATTATTTTACATTGAAAGAAGTAAAGTACTTATATTATGCAAGAAAAACCATGTGTTGCCCAGTGCCCACATCAAATTAAAAAAAAAAAAACTAAGCAGGTAATTGAGGTACAAACAGGTAGGTCTATACTATTATCCTAAGAAAACTTGGCATGGAACATGAGAAAACCATATCATGTAGGGAAAGTGAGAAAACCCTAAGTCCATTTTAAAGTAGGAGGACTTTCTGAAGCATAACATACTATTTAGAGTACATATTCGGGATAATATGTTA
The DNA here is from genome assembly GCA_951213105.1 of Amaurobius ferox. Classification (NCBI taxonomy): domain Eukaryota; kingdom Metazoa; phylum Arthropoda; class Arachnida; order Araneae; family Amaurobiidae; genus Amaurobius; species Amaurobius ferox. The sequence goes on from OX578144.1 coordinate 105,500,164, forward strand.
GAGGGTTAAAAGTGTTACATGTCTGTGATCTCCTAGAATAAAGAATTTACAGAAATATTTGAGTATCATAATAAATGTATTGTCATGACAGTGGAGTTTTTTAAACTTTAAATGTTCATAGTTTAATTATGAGAGATATTTTATAAGAAAAGGCATATATTTTTCATGTCATAACATTTGTCACTCAAATTAACTGCTAGAATAATACAGATCATTAAGGTATGTAAAAGAAACCATCTAATTCTGAAGGATAAGCTTTTTATTTAAAAATTCATATATTTTAAAAATAAAAAGTGCAAAACATTTAAATTATTCTTCATGCGGTAGACTTTTACTTTTTGTATCCAAAATATTTTAATTATTTTCTAATTTGGTTTAGTGTGAGTGAAGTACTGACCATTTGCACGTACATTACAATGTGATATCACAGTTGTTTATGTAGCCATGGTTGGATAGAATAAAAGCTAATGTAGTAATAAATCCAGCCATATTATTATTAAAAATATGAATGTATGCCTTTGAGAACGATATATTGAGAAATCGTACTGCATATTGTGAACATTGTACAACACAGAAATAAAAAAACCATTGTATTCTTAAAAAAAAAAATGTATTTGCACTAACAGAAATTTCAAATAGCAAGAAAAGCATAGTTTTAACATGAGATGGTGCAGAAATTTCTTCATCCTACAGGACTGGAAGATTTTCTGGTTATGACATTACATGCAAATGGTCAATAGATAGATGTATTTTCTACATCTGCTCACTGGTCCACCTAGGCAACATTTTGCACACATACCACTTTTTCACAAAACTTCAACTATTGTGAATTTCATCAATGCAGGCAGACATTGTAAAATAAAAATAGACACAGCGAGAAAATTATCTGTTGGTAACTGTCATTTGCAAACTGAGTGAATGATTTCATTCTCCTACATCCATACTTTGCTTAATACTAGGGTTGGAACAGTACTTGTAATCAAAAGTGTGATTGATTTCTTGGCATCTAGAGTTCTATAAATGTAACTTACACTGTCAAAATAATAAGACAATTCTAATTTACATCACAGCCTTTTGCAATTTCCATGAACACTGATGAATTTATGCTTTAAAGTACAATGGATATTTTTTCACAAAACAAGCTGATTCACTTATATAGATTATCACATTTGACTCAAAGTCTGATACTAAAGTATAATTAGTTAATTGATAGTTCTGCCCCTGCTGCTTTTAAAAGTTTTAGTTGCATTTTTATTGATTCAATATTTCTACTCACATTTTCTAAACTATCCTGATCCATATCATTTAACAACCTTTCTAATTTAGAGTGCCAGTTTTCTTCCAATTCACTGGATGTAGGCAATTCTACACTTTCATCTGCTTCATTAGCATTTGGTTCTGTTGGTGATGGAAGTTCTATAATGGAAGGTTTGGTTTCTTGATGGCTTTTATCAATCCAATCCTCATCCACAAATAATGATGGGATGGCTGTTTTCTTCAGTATCTGCAAAAATATGAAAAATTATGCATTCAAACAAAAATGCTTTTAATTAGCTAGCATTATGATAATTCAATACATATGATATCAATGCAGTTTTTTCACAAAATAAAATACTGTTTGTTTGTTTGTGTGTAAAATAATGCATTACTATTAAAATCTGTCAGCTTATCTATATATATTTATGTGAACTAGACCTAGAAATTTAAATTTTTATTTAGTAGCAAGTGGCCAGTAAGCAGTTTAAGTTTAGTTGCCACACTATCAAATATATATATATATATACTGGGTGGAGTTACATTATTGTGACCACCTCCAACTTTTGATGTCAACAGTACATAGCCAATGTAAGAAAGCTCTGAGCTGACTTGGTGAGTATACAAGGTGTGGTGTAGGCATTCTGAAAATATATCACTCATTGGCTAAAAGGAGCAATTTATCAAATATTGAAAAAGGGATGATTATTTCGGCCCAAGGGTGGCAGTATTTATGAAACAGTACAGTTTATGAACTGTTCGTGTGCTGGTGTGGTTAAAGTGCATTGTCAATGGAGAAATGGCACCATTGCAAATAAGTGATGTGGAAACTGCGGAGCACCATGCACCATTGATACGAGAGAAGACAGTAGGTTCTGAAGGTTAGAGAGGATCGATCGCCATGCTACATTGGAGACTCCATATACCTGACAGAACAAACCAGTGGGCTACTGGAAGTGTGTCTCAAACTACAGTTCAGTGAACACTGCTGTGTATGGGCCTCTAAAGCAAATGGATGCTCACTGCACATATGCTAATCAAGGTGCATTGGCAGAAAAGACTTACAATTGAACGGCAGTATTAGAATTGGACCTTCGCTGATTGGCAAAAGATTGTCTTCTCCGACGAGTCACGTTTGGGTGAGGACAGCATTATGGTCTAGAGAATGTTTTTGTGGCATTCTCTAGGTCCAGTTATACCTGTGGAAGGCACTATGAGCCGAATTCGTTATGAATCCATCCTTGCAAACCACTACACCCATACATCCTGAGCACAATGAAGATTTCAAAGTACTTCCCTGTCTCTTAATTCCTTAGACTTTAACCCAATTGAGCATCTGTGGGGACCACCTTGGTTGGATTGTTTGCTCTATGGATTCTCCACCATGCACTCTCCAACAGTTCCCAGATGCACTGTAGTCAGTATGGCTCCACATACCTGTAAACACCTTCCAGCACCTTATTGAGTCATTTCCAGTACATGTTACTCTGGATACTAGCTGGTGGTCACAAGAATGTGACTCGACGGTATGTGTATATATGATGTGTATACACACGCACACACACACATATATATAAAGTTTAAGTTAGCTGAGTATTCTTAAATTCATATTCCTTATTATCATATTTTAGCTTAATCATTTATATTCTTTTATTTTTACACATCATTATAATTCACTTTTAATTTTCTTTGTACTGGCTGTATTTATAGAAGTATTTCCTTCTTTTTCTTCTTATAGGCAACACTGATTTTTAGTTCTTACAAGTGGGAGAGGCAACAGTTGATTTGTATTTTTTACATAAGTACATTGAGCTTATCATCACGTGGATATTATTTTTCTCTGGTAATTATTAGATTTCTTTGATATTTTTCAATCTTTTTTTATGCTTGCCAGCTGAGTAAATGGAGTTCATAGCTATTAAATATCTCTGTTTTCAGAAACATGCATTTTTGAGTAATTTAGAATTTTCAAATGAAATTTTGAAAAAATCTTCAAAAAATCAGAACCTTCAATAATGTTATGGAAGTAATCATTTCTTAATTATTATTATAATTATTTTTAAGAAAAAAAAGAAAAAGACTAACACAAACTTTAGAATGCTAGCATGAACAGTTCTCAGCAATTGCACTTTTCCCAAATAAATGTACCGAAAAATCACATAAAATTATAAGAAGTATTAACTATTGTGAAATATGCCCACTTTTATATGTAATATTATGCGATAAATTTGTTAACATCATTCTTGTGGATCTAGTTCGTATTTAATTATTAAAATATTTTACATATGAACTATATTGCTTATGTCAGATGCTACCAATATTAATAATTGGTGCTTTAGAGTTATTCAAAATAAAAGTTAATTGGGTACTTTGAAAGGATTTTACACATTGTCATTTGAAAAAGAGCCAAATGTATATTTCAACATTTAAAACATTGTGCCATAGATCTTATACATAATTTTTTCACTTTGACAAACGTAAATTCATTGAATATTATAGGGAAAATCATGTGCTGCCCACATCAGATTTTTTTTATTAACAAAAATTAATAAATAGAAAAAACAAAACAAATACTCTTAAAATATTTTATTCAAAAGTATTAATTTATTATTTATGAACTCTGCTGCTTTACACGGCTATTTTGTAATTTACCACTCTGGAACTTAATATGTGCCAGCCAAGTAGGGGTTCCGTGAGATGTTACTAAATATTTCAAGGCTTCCTCCAAACAAAATAGGTTGAGAATCACTGCATTAATCCTTTAAGAGTTCACGTGGCATAATATTCTGCTCATCAGATACAATGATTTACAAAATCTGTATCAGACAAGATATAAAAAGTGTTAAGAAATGAATTTTTAATTATTTTTTAACTATTAATTAACATGTTTTTCTTTCCTTTTTTTAGATTGCAATAGTAATATTTTCACTATGCTAAATCTATTTATAAATTGCAATAGAAGATGTTAAAATCAAATTTTTTCCTGATGAGCTCTTTTTTATTCAGACCATTGTGCATTTTAAGATCATAATATAATGAAGACTTTATGATATTACAAGCTATATTATTTTACCTGACATGGGTGAAACAATCGTCAATGACAATACATTCTAATAATTTTTAAATGCCAATGTTATATTTAACAAATATAAGATTTGTTTATTTGCAATAAAAGGTATAAATAAATGCTGCTTTGCATTGAAAATTCAATCCAGTCCACAGTAATGTTTAATTTTTTAAAATGTATTTTGTATTTGGTTTTTTTTACTCTGGAAAGTATTTTGTATTTTATGTCCCAAAACTGTATTTTGTATCAAAAATACATTTACAATGTATTTCATGCAACTATACTTATTAGTAAGTATATCATTCTTATATTGTTAGCTACTTTTCTAAATGATTAATTTTTGGCTTTACTTAGGTGTTACAATTTATCTCTATTATTTCTTTGGATTATCATAAACTATTTCTATTGTATATAATATATATATATATATACACACATACATATATAAATATATAATTAAACTAATCAACAATTGAACCCTATGAGATACTGCATTGTACATAAAACTAATCATACATAATCATTAATAAATATGAAAACATAGGAATAAAAAATGGGAAAAATATACAGACTATAAAACATGGGAAATAAAAATTATTAAGAGTACAATGGAATAGATAGCAATGAAAATAAGGCAAAGAAATTGTAAAATCATCAGAGTATGCATACAATCTAATTTTGTCCTAATGATTAGTCTTTATAATTAAATGACCTTATTACATTGAAAAAAAATCTGATGTGGGCAGCACATGACTTTCCTTATATAATGCAATGAATTTACTACTGTTACAGTAAAAAAAAATAGGTTATTCTTATAGTAGATACTTATATTTTTTCGAAGACATTGAATGTTCGTCAACTAGTCGTCATTTTCATTGATTTAGCATCATTTTTATCCATTTGGCTTGGCGAGATTTTTATTAATTTGGCAACATTTAAAAAAGTTGGAGATATTCGGCCAAAATTTAGCCAAGCGTTATGGATAGATAAATAAGTTATTCTTATAGCAGATAAATGACTATTGTTGTTCAAATACAAAAGTATTACTCAAAGTATCTTTTCTCATGAATGGAATGAGCTAGATCCACAAGAGTGGTGTCACCAAATTTATTGCATGATATTACATATGAAAAGTGAACATGTTTCTCAACAGTTAATATTTTTCTTTAATTTATGGGATTTTTTGATACATATATTTAAAAAATGAGCAATATCTTGAAAACGGTTCATGCTAGCATTCTAAAATTTATGTCAATCGTTTTCTAATGAAAAAATTACATAAGAAATGACTATTTAAGTAATTTTATTACCGGGTTTAATTTATGATTTTTTCAAAAGTTTACTAGAAAATTTAGGGGGGATCTGAACATCCGATTGCGTTTAAAAACAATAGCCTTCCACAGACTCACTGACACACACACACTTTCACCCCCCCCCCCCCACACACAGATATTATCTCAAAAACGTCTGATTCGTGTGATCTATTGACTCTATTTGAGTTTTTCACAATCTAGATAAAGCTGTCAATGTTCTTCAACATGTAGGAAATTGATGATGTTTGGTTTCCAAGCCGGTTCAATCTCGGGACCTAAAGCTTACAAGACCGATATTATAAAATTACACCAAAAGATAGTTTCTGGTCTGAACTTATAACTCGGGTACAGATTCCTAGCATTTTTGATCAATATTTTGACAGGAGCAGAGTTGGCTGCTGCCACACACTCCCTCCCCTGGAAATGTGTTCAGTCGGTCTGTGAGAAATGGTGAAGGCTACCCAAAGAGTCACCTATTTCTCCACACAAACACAGTCTAAAGCTAGAAGACAGTGAAGCATGTTGTATGCAGGGCCCTCGCTAAGGGGGGGGACAGGGGGGGAGTCTCCCCCCCGAATGTTGAGAAATCCCTGTACAGTTGGCAAAATCAAGATCCAAGTTGGCAGACTTGGTACATTTTAGATAAAATGATGGATGATATTTTATCATGATATACACTCCAAAGATCCATATAAATGGAATATGGATAAAAAAAAGGCTTTATTGTGTTTAACTTATTTTACATAGACACGTATTCGTCTTTGCTTCAGGCAAGACCACCTTTCTACAGCATCTTCCAAGTTGATTTCGTTTCCAAAGTCTGCTTCGCACTTCAAAAGCATGAAGCTGTTAAGCTTCATGTTTGTCATTGTTGTTCTCAAGGAACATTTCACAATATTTACCTAAATGAAGGCTCTTTCATTTGTGCTGACTCCATAACCGGCTGTTAAAGTCAATTGGCACATTTTGAAAGCCAGCTTTAAAGCATTTTTGCATTGAACCATTACGTTCTTCAATGTTTCCATTGATAGTATATGTATGTTCCTCCTTGCATATGTTAACGAAGACTTCTAACTCACTTTGTAGAGCCTGCATATGAGATCTAGTAGATGGAGGGAACATCGTAACAGCCTCTTCAATTGCTTCGATTGTCAGATTATCCTTGTTCAAGGGAAAGTTGAAAATTGAATATAGTGGAGAAATAGTTGTCTTCATAGCAACCACGTTGTCTTTAAGGTCTCTTCATAGTGTATCAAGGACAGCCTTGAACTCTTTTCTATAGCATTGTTTTAGGTCTATGTTTACTTCATTTTCAGCATACTCTTCAATCCTTCTCGGCCTCATTCGTCTTCTATGGTGCAGTTGAAAGTTATGTACAGGATCAACTTTAATGTTTCCAACACATGTTTCCGCACTTGTGATCAAGTTGTCCATTTCTGTGGTGTTAATATTAATCTTCTCCAAAATTATTACGGTGTTTTCGACTGTTCAACTGTAATACAATCAATCAAATTCAGATCAGGGCTTTTCAAAGTTTCTGTCAAATTCTTCATTTTATACATAATGTTTTTCATAAAAAACAAGATAACAATGAAATCAAATGATTTCATCTTTTTGCATAACCCATGCGCTTTTGCTTTTGTAGCACAATCTAATTCCTGTTGTGTGGAAATTTCTTCTAATACAGATAGGATAGGTGCAAATGATGTGTTTACAGCTTTTCTAGTCTCTGCTGTGGCTGTCCACCTAGTACTAGACATATTTCTCAAAAGAAGGGCATACTTCACTTCTTTGATCTTATTCCTCAACTGTCGGAAACGGTTAGTACTTGAATTGAAGAAAACATACAATGCTTCAAGTGCGTCGAATAAGTCTCTAATAATAATGCTGATACTGCAGCTGTGTTCTACGTCTGTGATCTTGGCATGGAATGTATGGTATATTATGCCCTATGATTTCTGAGAGTTTCTTTTGTGCTCCATTAAACTGTCCTGACATTGAACTTGCAAAATCATACGACTGAAAAGCCAATGAGGGTGTGTCAATTTTTTTCTTTCTTAAAGTCTCATAAATTTACTTTGTCATTCCAATACCTGTTTTTCAGCACATTCAGAAACGTCTAGCAAGCGTTCTCTTGGTTTGCAGTTTTCATCGACAGTACGGACAACAATCGAAAGCATATCCTTTTGTGAACTGTCAGGTATGGTATCAGCCATCACTGAGAAAAAATCACAGCTCTTAATCTCCTTAACAATTTTTTTTTCTATTTCTTCAGCAACGAGCTCATTTTGTAACTCAGGACTCATGTAACTCACGTGGTACCGCCATAATTCTCTTTCATCAAACCACGTTTTCAAGATGTGGTTATATCTTGAGATCAGTGATATTATTTGTACAAAATTACCATCATTTGATCCTGATCCTTGAAATCCTATCCCTTGACGTCCTAGGGTCCTGCATGTGTCGAGCAAGATTCTCACTACTTCTCTGTTTTGAAACTGTACTCTTTCATTTTCTATCAGAGCTAATCTCTTGGTTTGATCAAGAAGTACATCAATGTGCCGCTCCTTTATTAAAAAGTTACAATAGTTGTGGAGTGCTGATCTTTGTGCAATAGATGAAAAGTGAGTTTGTAACTTTCCCAGCTTTTGCTTCTCATTTGCCCCCAATTTCTCACTCCAATCTTCGACCATGCATCTTCACTCTTCTCTTGACCTACTCCATGAGGAAACAGAAAGCACACAAAGCAGTATGCACAATCTTTAATTGTACTGTATTCTAAGTGCTGAAATTCTTTATACCAATGGGGACTGAATCTGTCTTTACCATCACTTGGAAAGGATGCCAAAATTGATTGATAAGGCCCTAATTTGATCAAATAGTTTTTCTGATTATCTGTCAAATCTGAGGATCAAATTAGGGTTACAGTAATTTTTTTTCTCTTTTGGCAATTTCATGATACAGAATTATGCAAAAAAAAACCTTTAAGATATTTGAGTATTGAGAGACATAATGGATACATTAATCATACTGATATATCGATGAATGAAATATCGATATAAAATGTGTTATCGGTGCAAAAAAAAAAAAAAAAAACCTCCCTAGACTTTACTTAAGTTGGTAAAAATCATTACTTGACTTGGCAATTTTATCGGCTCTCCCCCCCCAATGATAAGTCTTAGCGAGGGCCCTGGTTGTATGTACTTCAATCACACAGCTATGTGATGTCAGTTGTGGTCAATCAGGAGAGAGGTGTGTTCAGAGCCTCTGGTTCAGTATGGTGATTCCATTTCGCATTGGTTGTGTGGACTACTCATCCAGTTCACTACTGTAGGAATTGATGATGTTTAGTCCCCAGCCCGATTCGAACTCAGGACCTAGAGCTTACAAGACTGACATTATAAGATTAAACCAAAAGCTAGTTTCTAGAAACACTTTTATTGAAAAGTTATGATGTTCTTACTTATGTATACACTTGCACAATAAGGTTACACCTATCGCTCACTACGGTCATATCCAACAAGATAAACTATTGACATTTCTAAGGAAGATTGAACCCAAACTATTGTTTTCTTGGGTTCCTCAACCCCAATGGCTAATAGGGCTACAACCCCAATGGGACCGTATAAAACATTACATTTTACATTTATCTGAAATTAGTCAGGGATTGCAACTATCATAGCTAAATTCTCCTTTGTATGCTGATTATCTTTCATATTCCACTTTACTTCTGCAGGCATCCGTTGATACTTTATTTCTTTCAGATACTTTTCATGAAACACACAATATATTAATTTTCAAGGATCCATCTGCTTGCTACACCTTTTATAGACAGTTCCCAAATAGACAGATTTTAAATTTAGTACACAGGTCAATCATTTGATAAAACCTCTGAGAAAAATCGAATTTTCTAAAAATGTTCATTTGAGGGGGTGTTTGACAGTAAAATACTCAAAATGTGAGCTAATTGATAAACAAACTCTGTAATAAGATAGACTTAAAACTTGGTATGAGAGTAGATCGTTTGATAGAATGGTGAACAATTTCAGTTTTAATATATGTGTTACTTCAGGGGTGCCAAACATAAAAATGTCTAATTTGCCAAATAAATGAGAAAAGCCTTTTAAGAGAAATAGAAGCTTGAAATTTGGTACATGTGTTTATTGTTTGATGCTCCCCTCCATCTGAGAAGAATAAGTTTGATTGAAGAGGTCATTTTAAGAAGGTCATATAAAGGGATACTCTATGATAAAACATTCTAAATTTGAATCGATTGAAAAAACACACTTTCTGACAGGGCCCCCACAAAGGGGGGTCAGTTGGTACCATGGTACCGGGGCCCGGCGGACGATAGGGGCCCAAAAAAGTGCCGGGAGAAAAAAAATTTAATGTTTGTGCATATGAATTTATAATAAAAATTCTTTTATGATACAATATCGCATATTTTGTGCAATTATAAAATTACAAGTGTAGAATAGATAGAAAGCAAGCGCAAGTTTTTTAAAACAATAAAAACCCCCCTAAGAGTTGTTGAAATTAAACATGGGATACATTAGGGAACTTGTTCTATTTCTTTGATTCCACATTTGTTGCAAAAAAGTGAAAAGAAAAAAAAGACAGGAGCTCTTAACGCACAAAGAAGATGCCTTATACGCTATCTCATCAACAAGGGATCCGAAAACCACGTGAGAAAACAATAAATACTTCCCATAAATTGCTGGGCGTGGAAGGGAGGGCTAAGATCCTTTACAAGGCATCAGTTCCCAACAAAGAGCGCTCTTTGGTTCCCAAGGCAATGAAAATAATTGTTTGTTATTTAGCTTCCAAAATTTACAAGTACTAAACTGATGACAAGAAAAAAAAAAGATTTATCACAGAGAGTGAACACTGTGCCATGGTCATCTCCAGGGTGTCCAGTCTACAAACTCTCTTTTGCGGTTCTGGAGGACATTATGGGTAGATGCCTGAAGGCAGAGTGTTGTATAATGTATATCATCCTGGGGTCACCTTTGAAAGACCTTTTTAAGCTCATGTGAATAGGTCCTATGAAAATAAAGTTGCTCCGCTTGTGTTGATGAGATCTCAGCATAAGGAGGTGAAAATTTATTTGTCGGTAATATTTTATCACTCATATAAATGCTTAAATTAATTATTTGTAATTAAAATAGTGTTTAGCATAGGGGGTTGATATTAAAGTATGTTTAAATTAATTCTTATAATTTATTCAACATTATTTTTAACTGCTTTAAAATCTTGATCTTAGAATGAACGTTATTTATTTTATCAGAATTTTATATAGTTTGTAAAATTATTCTTGTAAAATATTTGTGTATTTGAAATTTAAACTCTTGGATGGATTTAGTCATTCAAAACACCCAAAAAACAACCAGTAATTCAATAATGTCTGGGAGTATAATATCTCTCGAACAAATTGAAATAATCAAACAAAATGTCGTACAATTATTTTATCGCCTAAACATAACAATCCTATTGATTTTCAGTGAGGTCAGACCAAGAGAAGGCTTTTTCAAATATTTATTTCTAAAACTGAAAATACACAAAATAATAATGTTACCCATATATGTACAGAAATGGCTATTTAATATTGAATTTTTTAATTTAAAAAGCAAATGACATCATTTACAGGATTTACCGTCGTCTAGATATAATTTTTTTTTTATCTGTGTTAAAAATTATAAAAAGTTAAATATGATATTTATTATCAATTGGGTGGATACTTTAAGTACTTTCAACTTTCAACTGGAAATAAATTGAAAATGTATTTAGGATTTATCACAAACTACTTTTGAGATATTAGAAATTTTACTTTCCTCACAGAGCGTAATATCTCTCAAGAGAGTTAAACAGTTTCCACGTGATAAGGTACACTTATTTTAATCGGTGTCATGGTATACTCATTTTAATCGGTGATAGGTATACTTATTTTAATCAGTGTCCATTTATTTGCAGTGAATTCGCATCATAAGGAAATTCTAATTTTTTATTGTTTATGGATATCAAAATATATTCATTTGCTGGCAACGTTTCATGTTAGATACATCAGATGTTTTGGTTATTGGATCTATGGATAAATTTATCGTTCTCTGAGAAGTACATAAAATAATTTAAATTTACAGAAAAGTTGTAGATTCTTCCAAATTATCAAATAACTCATAATAGTTGAAGAAATTTTTACAACAGATGTATTGTTGAACATACAATTAAAGATAGTTAAGGGGTCTCAGATACTTGTCATACTACAAAATTAATCACATCAGAAGATCGTAGGATGCAAATAGGACATTTTTCTTCTCCGGTTGGCTATTTATATACTACTAGAATAAATTACCTGATATTACGTTGCCCGGGCCCTAAATAAGCTTCCAATACTTAAATAATACATTTACAGATAAAACCACTCAATTTCCATATCGCCTTCAAACCGCCTCATTTTCCAACTCATTTCCTCCTTTCGTTTCGCAACCGTGGAAGCAGGAAAATATAATAAATAAATAAAAGAAACAAAATGGAATCCTTTCTCTAGGAGAGAAGACGTGGCTTAAACCACACCGTGAGTTCAAAGGCTATGACGGGCATGCACTCAAACGTCTGCCGGAAAGAAAAATAGATATGCACTTTATCAACGATATCTACAATTTTAATTTTTATGCGTTTGTTTGAAAATTCACAAAAATTTAAATAATGTAATAATTAAAAAAATGTTTCGTTAGAATACGAAGATATACACACATAATTAAGTATCAAATAATCTAAAATATACACATTTCGATGTATTTAAAATAAATAAATAAACATAAGGAATTGTCCTACTGGTTCGATTCGTTCAAATATAATTGGAAAGAACGTTATTCGATCTTTCCGATGATGTTAAAATAGAAACTCTGTGACAAAATTTTAGATCGCTAAAGAACCGATTTGATATAAAATAACTAAAATACTTAAAATAAAAATTTCAATATAAAATAACTAAAAAACTAATACGAGTAAAAAAAATTCGATAAGTCATATTTGTCCGGGTCCTGAAGTAGCTATCAAATTTCTTCGCTGTCCGCAGCTTAGATTTCCCGCTACAGAATACACACCTTCTTAAATATTAAGTAAAATTGTATCTCTATGGTGTGCTGAAATAGAGACTAGCTGATATAGAAGATCCAAACTGCTATTGCCAATTTAAAAAAAATCTGATGTAGGCAGCACATGACTCTCCTTATATAATTCAATGAATTTACTACTTTTACTGCAAAAAAAAAAAGAAGGTTATTCTTATAGTAGATACTTCTATTCTTTCCAAGATATTGAATTTTCGTCAATTAGTCGTTATTTTCACTGATTTAGTAGCATTTTTATCCATTTGACGAGATTTTCGTTAATTCGGCAACATTTAAAAAAGTTGCCAAAATCTCGCCAAGCTTTATGGACGGAGAAATAGGTTATTCTTGTAGCAGATAAATAACTATTGGCGTTAAAATACAAACGTACTACTCAAAGTATCGTTTCTCATGAATGGAACAAGCCAGATCCACAAGAATGATGTCACCCAATTTATCGCATGATATTACATATGAAAAGTGAACATGTTTCTCAACAGTAAATATTTTTTTTAATTTATGGGATTTTTGATAAATGTATATGCAATATCTCGGGAACAGTTCATGCTAGGATTTCAAAGTTTATCTCAATCGTTTTCTAAGGGAAAATCACATAAGAAATATCTATTTACGTAACTTTATTAAAAGTTTCGATTTTTTGATGATTTTTTCAAAATTTCACTCAGAAATTTGGGGAAGTTCTGAACACTCAATTGTGTTTAAAAACAATAGACTTTCATTATTTACGGATTGTAATTTTTGTACTAAATTTCATTTGAATTGCTCCATTCGTTTGTGTGATATCATCTCTACAGACTCACTGACACACACACACATACACAGACATAACCTCAAAAATGTTCGATTCATGATCAGGGATGCTTGAAACGTGCTCTCCCGTTAAAAATGAGAATTCAAATGTTTGACTTCGTTACAATACTTTCCTTATACATTATACTATGTATATAAGGAAAAATAAAAATCGTTTATCGCAAAAACCAGAAACTTTGCATGAGATTTTGATACGAAAAATTGATTGATACACAAAATCAAAATATCTTATCCTGCTTTTATTAAAAGAGTAGCAATAGGAATAAAAGTTGATCAAATAATGATATTGGAAGATTTTTTTTTTTTTACTTTATTGATGAATATGCATTTACTTTTATGTTTCTTAAGTGATTGTTATTACCGCTGTGTTTTACTTTTTATGTAACTAGAGAATGCAATTTAAAAGTATTTAAAAAGATTAAGCAAAACGTATTTTATTACAGTTAAGTTTGTCGAAAATGCGTATAAATGGGGGGGGGGGGGTTAATCACTCCATTAATTTACATGGGGCCCACGGCTTTACCTGGTACCCTGTCCCACAATTTGATGTGGGGGGATTGCTTTCTGATAACATAAAGACTTGAAATTTGATCCAAAAGTAGAAAATTTCAAGAAGGGGGAAATTACAGATCGCCAATGTTTTTTGTTTTAATGATGCTGGACACTGAGTTTTTCAATTTGCTAATTAAATGAGAAACACCCTATTTCACATGAAATAGAAAATTAACAGTTTAATAAGATCTACTAGAAAAATTAAATTATTCATAAATTTATATTTAAGGTGGTCTACACTAAAATGTTCCAAATGTATATTTTTTGAAAACACATTGATTAGCCAAGGTTTGAATTTGTACCAGGATAGGTCATATGATAAAAAAAAAATGGTGGAAAATTACAGTGTTGCAATATTTAGTATTTTAAGGGTGACACACACTGAAAAATTTGATTTACTGAATAAATGAGAAACACCCTATTTTAAGTGAAGATAGAGACATGAAATTTCATACATGGATAAATATTTTGATAAGATTCACTGGAAAAAATGATTTATTAAAAGAATTATATTGGATAATCTATATAAAGAAAATTAAAAATCTGTCAGTCTATGTGTTTGTGGCATTACCACGAGAGAAGGGCCACATCGAATTTCATGAAATTTTAATGGCTAGCTTTGGTATGTGGGGGGCCACATATCCCCTGATGGTAGGGGATAGGTTCGAACTCGGAACCTTTAGACTACTGAGCCTGTACTATGCCATCTGATCCTAAAGGATCCTCCCGGGCCAGGAGAATAGCCGGGGAGTCTTTCATAGCGATGTGTGATGCAATGTTGCTTTCTCACACTCCCCTTCCTGGCAAGATGCTCAGTCGAATTTCAATGAGGAAAGGGGGCTGGCCAGAAAACCCCAAATGCATCCCCAAGCTGAAACTCAGTCGGTGAGCAAAAATAGCCGGCAGGCAAGTCGTACCTCATCGTGCGGCGTTGTGACGTCAGTCTTGGTCAACCAGGAAAGGAGAGGAGAAAGTGCGAGTCAACTGTAGTGCTGCCATCTCATGAAAGAGGTGAGATTGTTGGAGAGAGAGAAGGTTGCGTGCTCGTACGTCCAGGGTCATCATTGTGGGTTTCTACTGATTGTGTGGGCTAAACCTGACTTGCGAGATTTCATGAGCAAGTTCAGCCAGAATAGATGAGAGTTTTTCTCTCGACTGAAATTTGTACCCAGAAGGAGTGACCAACCATCTCATTGGACGTCATTGGTCCAGGGCATTTATGGGGGTGTCCCCCATGTATGCCACGTGTTTGCAATGTGCATCATCATAATGGTTTTCACACATGCCGGTGCCTGCCAAAAATTATAGCTCACAAATGCTAACATACTGTCACCGGCATGAAGGTTATGTTGTTGTTGAGATCCAGACCGTACCATCTACCAAAAAGGTGTAAGGTAACTATTTGGATGCCCGGGAAGTGCCACCCAATTTAGACCGGAACCCAGTGGGGGAGGCATTCACAGGGACCGTACCCTCCTTTCCCTACCACCAACCACTTGGAAGGACTTACGGACCCACATGATTAAAGTGATCGTACTCTGCGTGAAAATGGCAGCAGTTTTGGCAGTAGCAAGAATCGAACCTGGGCCTACCGAGTGCAACTCCCGCACCCCTAACGTGAAGGTTATGTGAAAGTCCCCATCGGGAGACTTCAGAAGCCAGGCGCCCAAAACAGGAAATTGGAAGTGGTTTCCCCAGTTATAAGATACATAGAGAAACATCACTTCGAGTTCGTTTTGGTGCAGGTGGCATAAATGGGATAGTTAACCGCCACAACGAACTTGAAGCAATGTTTCTCTATCTATAATGTGTTGACACACACAATTATTCAGTTTGTCCATCAGGATAGCTTGTCAGCTCCCATACGAAATTCCTGCTTTTTCAGCAATGACGTTGATGGTTTGACGTTGGTTGACATGCACAATTTCCGCCAACTTTAGAATGTTGTCCTCCGTAATTGATGTTGACCGCCGCCCAGTCCGCAGATTGTCTTTTACGGATTCACGGCTGTCCATGAATTGGGAATGCCATGAAAACACCTACGCACGACACATTGCTCTCTCACCGTACACCTGCTGCAACATGTGCAATGTTTCCGTCGGCGATTTTCCCAAACACTGGCAGAATTTGATATTCGCATGTCATTCTTCAAATGCCATTTCCATTTTCGACGCACACGAGCAACTACAGTTGACTGACACGCATTGTCTGGAAAAAAACCTGCACTGCAGACCTGCTACTTCCTTTTCACATCTTGCATTACATGTGCCTCTATGCCACGGTAAAATAGCTCCCGTCTCCTCCAATCAGGGTTGGAGATATCAGCAGTCTCCAAACTTTTTGATCCTACCTTGTATATATATATAATCAAATTCAAAAGCTTACAATTAAATAATAATGTAAATTACTATTCAGGATTTGCTTATTGTGACACTGTTGATATTAAACTGGTATTCAACTAATATTATAAACTATGTTCCTTGTTTAAAAAATATTGAAAATACATTATAAAGTAATTTACCCTTTTTGGTTTTGTGCCAAGTAATTCTGCTTGCAAATCCCTTTCATAATCATCAGCAGAAAAATGAATAGAGCAAATTGTAGCAGTATAAGGATTTAACTTTCCTTCAGGCTGACATTTAATAGTCCATAATTGTCTCATGATATCATCACGAGGAAATCTAAAGTACTTAATGTCATCATTGATTTGCATAGTTTTAGAACGAATATTGTTGCAGGCAGCAACTGCACATCTAATTCCAGGCATCTAAAAGGAACAAAGCATTGTTATTTTTTAACATAAACGAATTTAAACTATAAAAACAATTTATTTAAAAGACTATACCACTGTTATCTAACTTGTTAAGGCTATCAGCATTATTTTCTTTTAAAAAAATTTTCAGTTTTACAAACTGCATTTCTTATTGCTGCATTGTTCATCAATTCAAAAATTTAAATTTATTGCATTGTTGTTCTCTGTATAAATGCGTGTGGTATATTTGTGCAAAACATCAGCTTTTCTCCTTATTTTAAAATTAAAATTACAAATTTAAAAGAATAGTAAAAATGATTTGCAATTTTAAAATTTGTATTAAATGTATTGAATAAAAAGTTTCTTTATTATGTTTACATATCATGTAGCTCTATGGAATTGACTATAGTACCATTACAAGGAAAATGCCCACAGCATCAGAATGATGAAATTTGTATGTTTATATTATCTTCTGTTTACAAGTTATACTATTTTTTAAATTTCTTAAAAATTCTTTAAAACTTTTTTGTTTAAAGCTGGCAACAAGTTACTTAATTTCAAGCAGAGGAATTGTGTGCATTAGGCAAAGTAGTGTTAATAATACACCGAAACTTTTTTAACAGTCACGGAAATCAAAAAATTGCTTATGTATTCAGATCAAAAATAAAACACATTGAAATACATATAGGATTTGATAGGGATTGTAAAAACAAAAGACATAGTAAAAGTAATTCACTTATGTTCATGTTAATAAGGATTGACTATTGTTGCGAATGTGTAATATTCCCTTTGGCACCTCCTCTTTCGTCTGTCTCGAAGGCTAGACGAAGAAAACACAGTCCATGATGTCAGTATAATATGAGACCAGGGTCGTCAAGATTTCCTAGTTAGAAGAAGGGTTTTCAGATTTGGCAAGTTCCAGAATGTTCCAGAAACATCACAAAATAACGATGTCTAGGAGATATGGAGAGATTTCCAGAAGTTTATATAGCGAGACTATAAAATATTCAAGAGTCGAAAAATTAACGTGACACAAGCTACATTCCACAGTCCATGTGGTTTTTGTCAATGTTTTGAGAATTGTAGCTGCTATTTTGTTGTTGTTGAGACCCAGACCGTCCGACCTACCAGAAAGGTGTAAGGTAACTGTATGGACGGCCGGGAAGTGCCACCCAATTTAGACCGGAACCCAGTGGGGGAGGCATCCACAGGGACCGTACCCTCCTTCCCCTACCACCAACCTCTCGGAAGGACTTACGGACCCACATGTTTAACGTGATCGTACTCCGCATGAACACGGCGGCATTTGTGGTAGCGTGCAAACCACGGGGATACCGCACCCGAGATGGCCAACAGCACGCGGTGTTCCGAGGTGGTCACCCACCAAGTACTAACCGCGCCCGATGCTGCTTGACTTCGGTGATCTAACGAGAACCGGTGTTTTCAGCACGGTACGGCCGTTGGCCCTCAGCTGCTATTTTGTGAAATTATTTTCATCAGTATTTTGAGAATAATATAATTTATTCTGTGAAATTAGTGGAGCATTTAAGTGCTGTTTGATTGTATATTTTTCCTGTTTACTTTGTGCTTGTGAATAAACATAAGTTATCCAGAAACTTGGACTCATTCTTGTATCCTGCATATACACCCACAATTCTAAAGGATATGTTCATAACACCATTTTACACACATAGTATAGGTCAAACTATCTTTTTCCCATGTAAATTGTACTGCCATTGTTCTGAAAATTATTGTTTCTCCATATAGAATGATATCTACATTTCAATTTTTATATATCTGTTTCTATCATTTAAAATTAAAAAAAAAAAAAAACACTATCTAGTTCTTGTTTTTAACATAACTTTCAAAACAACATTTTATGTTGACACTTGTATATTATTGACACTTGTATTTGATTTCTCTAATGTTAGTCACTTTTCCAAAGTATATTTTTGTTAAATGGCATGCAAATTTGGGCTAAGATGATACTGGAATCAGTATATTTCTTTTAGTTCAATTACTTGCAATTTCTCGGATCATCCACTCCAAAATGGAGCATAAAATTCCTGTGCTGTAATGACACATTTAGCTTCTTTGCTCAGCTTCTACTTGTGCTAAAAGCAGCTAGTAACAGATTACAATGAGTAAAGAAAAAGAAAGGTGTTCAGCTTTAGTGCCAGTGGCTGTTAAACAAGAAAATCATAATTTAATCTCTATACTAGTTGTCATGTGTCCTGCACACCACTAGGGAACGTAGCGACTAGCTGTGTCCCAGTCCCAGTACATGTTCTATTTGATTTGGAATCGATGCCAGGTCGAGCATGTATGATTCATTGACTTTCTATCAAATCTCCTTCTTGAGGATTTTTCACTTTTATCACAATGAGTTCTGTTTCCGGCATTTAAGTACTACAGTATAATAGTTTTTAAGGGGGGGGGGGGAATCACTCTTCTGTTATATTTTCAATGATAGATCTTAGAAATACAATGCATAAAAATAGAAGATGGCATTTAAAAATACTTTGGCTATAGAACTTTTCCACATGATTTTATACCTTTGAGTTCAAAGTGGTTTCACATGTGTGTCATAAATACTTTTTGTGATGTCTTCCTTTTCTACACCAGATTCTTAGAAAGGTGAAAGAGCTCTATCAAATTACTCCTAATTATCCCTCACTGGGAAGGGTCAGTTTTATCGGTCAAAGTGGAAAAACTTTTGGGAAGGGATGTCTACGACTTGATGGCTGGGTAAAAGAAACATTTACATCTCTTTCTCTGTTTTTGGAGCAGAATGAGCATGACTAGTAAATCAATTGTCTGCAATTGATGGATGACTCCTAATTATTCCTCACTGGGAAGGGTCAGTTTTGTCGGTCAAAGTGAAAAAACTTTGGGGAAGGGATGTCTATGACTTGATGGCTGGATAAAAGAAAGATTTACAGCTCTTACTCTGTTTTTGTAGCAGAATGAGAATGATTAGCAAATCAATTGTCTACAATTGATGGATGACGATAGACCACTGTAACTTGATAGGTTCCGTAGAACTGCCTAAGGTTTTACTCATATTATACTGTTAATTGAGACCACATGTACACAAATCCTTATCAAAAGAGTGGCCTTCCATTTTTTTAGATACCAAGTACCACCAATAAAACACTCATGGTCAGCCATTTGTATACAATTATCCAATGCATAGAATACACATAACATACGATTTGGAGTGCCCATATTACAAATGATCTGTCTATCTTAGTTACAATCCAGTTCAAAGAACTAGAATTCAACTTTGAAGAAACACTGAGGGTGGTAACAGAACTTTTGGATCTAAGTTATAAATTAATTACATTTTTCTAGGTCTGTTATTTGATATAAAACTTAACATCGTTATTAATGGTTTCATTTCCCTTGTTTGTTATTTTAAGTTATTTTGCTAAATTTTATACAAAAATTTATAATTATTAATAAGTTATATAGTTTTCATATAGAAAAAAAGTTTCCAATTTTATTGATCTAAAGAATTTGGTGATCAATTTAGAGAATATTATATTAATGGTTAAGAAATACAATCATGAAAATGCATAGACACCATATTTTTTTAAAAATATATGGAATATAGCGAATAATTTTTAAAATGCAGCAGAAAATTTTCGGTTTCAAAATTTTCCAGAAAATCCACATCTCTAGTGGCAAATTTTAATTCTTTGGATTTTAAACCATAACAGGTTATTCTATCCTGGGCCCACTATAGAAATGTACTCGTGTTTAAGGAATAACTCAAAGACTAGAACAGCAGGAAAGTCCAAATTTAGTATGTCATTGTTTTTTGTGGTATATTTTAATTCTTTGGATTTTGAACCTTGCTCACAGTGCCTATAATAAAATATCAAATGTTTCAATTATTTTTTAGATAATTTACTTTAATTAGCCTGACACAGAAAGTTTAAGGGACCTTAAAATTATGTTATTAAATATACAGAATGCTTGGTAAAGTTGTAAGTAGGCTAAATAAGTTTTAAACAATAGTAGCTAAAGCTATTGGAAGTAAAGACAAAGTGACTATGCACAACCAGATAAGATTGATAACAACACTGCTAATGGCAAAATGTGGAAGTCAGAGCTTCTATTTAGGTAACTGTGAGAGATAAATACAGAAAAAATTCAATTAGAAAATTGTAGAGCATTACTAAATTAGTATAAAATGTCATTTCATATAATACAAAAGGGCTATTTAGATAGTGTACAGTTTAATACAGTGTTTAATATGCTCACCATCTGCCACAATATATATTTGTATACAAGAAATAACATTTGTTGCCTATTAGCCAGCATTATGGATGAATGCAGAACAGTAGGAAATCGTAAGGCATACTACTGTGCAACTTCACACAGCATTTCATCTAAATTTACTTTATAGCAGTACCATCTCTCAATAAGCTTCATTCAAATGGGCTGTCATGTCTCATTCTTGCCATTCTCAATATCCAAACCTTTAAGTGTTTTCTAATTTTGTCTCCAAGAACAGCTTGAGGACCTATGAGGTCAAATATATGAGGAGTATTTCCAGCCCCCTGCCTTATCATAGAGCAAATCACACACACACCAAATACTTTGCTAGCTTTAAAAATTGGCTTACCATTCTTAATTGCTTTCATCATACTTTCCACTTAGGGATAGCAGCATAGACTTTTTATTTTTACACCAAAGTCCATTTTCTGTCTTGCCATATGAAAATTTAGTGTAAAACCAAGAAAACTATAAATTATATTGTCTATGTAACATACATTTATATTGTAGCACTATTTGAAATAATTAAATTGCTAAATAAAAGTACTTAGCGTACATGGCCAAAACTGGGGCACATGTTGTTCCACTTTTGATCACATCATGGCCAAAAGTAGCAAGTATATGGAATTTATTGTACCAGTTTTGACCATCTTTAGAATAATGCCTAAAACATTTCTTATATAATTAATTAAGGAACAAATCTTACCTTTAAATTGCTAAAATATCATAAATTCTTGTGAAATTGATGATTCAAAACAATAGAAAAAATAATTCAAATAAAAACCTTAAGATCTATGAGAAAAGAGAACACATTCACACATTAATTTTTCCGGTAAGTCCCATAGTATAAGCAGTTAAATAACGGTACAAATGAAACAATGCTTGTAAAATGGAAGAACAAAACTTATTGGTTAAATAACACATTCAACTGTTAATTATTTGTAAAATTGTTATAATGTGGCCAAAACTGGAGCCCTTACCCTACACATTTAAAAACTTTACAAATGATTAGAAGGTTATCACAGAAACAAGAGTTGCCCTTTTAAATAAAATATTGAAAAGTTTTTAGGTACCTTATTTATTGGAAATCAATATTTTATATAATAAAATATTAGCTTCTAATTCATAAAATCATTTAATATAGTTATGGACTACATTGCTTAGCAAGTGATAGCTATTTTTCAAATTGTCAAGTTAGATTTACATGAAATGTAAGTTAATTTGGTACCTTGAAATAGTCATCAAATTAGCATGTCACAACATTCATTGTTTACATATAGTCATCTGAAAAAACAACAAATGTTAATGTACAATTCAGTGCTAAAAACATTGTGCGACAGATTTTGTACATCATTATTTTTCTGTGAAAAAAAATAAAGTTACCGCATTATGCTGGGGAAGTTACATGCACACATCAGTTTGTAAAAATATGGTCACGTGAGTGGACTGGTAGTATCCAACCAACCTGGTGATTTTAAATTTTATTATCCTTGGTATTTCTAAGTAATAAGGCAGAAATTATAAACTATCAGCCTTTAATCGATCCGCAATTAGCCCAGTCTGGTTATTGTATTGAACAGTTTTAGAGCCCGGCTGAAGTCTGCTCAGTACCCATGCATGGTCACCTTAATGAAGGTATTGGTTCTGCATGGTTATGTTAATGTGTATTTTTCTGATTCTTAATATAGAATAAGTTTACTCTGTATTAAAATTTAATAGGAATCGTGCAATGATCTTTAACATAAAAAAACATAAATGTATAAGTTTCAAATGTTTTGAAAAGAGATTCTTTAATCACTAACATACACTTAACACATGGAGATAGTAGTATTAAGTGTGGGGGAGGGTACCTAGGAGCTTATCAACTGCAGAAGGATTTCATTTTAAAGTACATTTTCATCAGCCTAGTAATGTAGTTATACATCATACATTGAAGCATTATACACATAAACACTTATAAGTAAGATTGAGAACAACTGAAACAAATGCGTTAGATTTTTAAATGTGACATGCTAGAAAATACGTTTTACTAGCCAGTAACATTCCCAATATAGCAAGAAAATATCTACACATAAGAAATCACTTAATTAAAATAGTAATTTAAAAATAGCTATAATTTTTTTTAAATTTATACTAACGATATCCACTCTCATATACTGCACCAGGTCGGATACAGCTTGTGATTTCGTAAGGACAACAGAACGATTTTAATATAGTTTTAATAGTTAACTCTATAGTTTTAAAACTTGTGAAAAAAGCGCTGACCTAGCTTTGTTGTCATAAATCAAGGTTATGAAAGATATAAATAAATAACAGTATTTTTGAATAACGAGCGGATAAATCAGCAAGTAGCCAAATATTTTACCACCAATGAGAAATCGGCATTAAGGATGACGCGTTTACGGATGAACGGCGTGGGATGAAGCACCGCGGATTGAATAGAAGAATTTTCTCTAGGAACGTGAATTTGCATCGAGTGAATGAATAGTGAAGTGAATGAATTATAATAAAATGTGAATTAAATTCAAAGTTCCTTTAAATTTTAATTATTTAAATGCTCATAAAAGTGTTAATCAATAAATTTATCTCTGATCGTTGTGTTTCATGTATAATATAAAAATATTGAACATCAGCATTTTCTGTAGTAGTCTATGAAAAATTAAGAAATTGCTACCTATAACTACTGATATGGCCGTTTATTTAGATTATAATGCCACAACTCCCGTCGATCCAATAGTACAAGAAGAAATCTGTTCAGTTCTCAAAAAGACTTGGGGGAATCCGAGTAGCTCATATGCAATTGGGAAAGAGGCAAAAAATGTTATTGAAAAGGCCAGGCTTGAAGTTGCTAATATGATAGGTGCTTCATCGAATGAAATAATATTTACTTCTGGTGGCACCGAAAGCAACAGTATGGTAATACATTCAGCACTTGAGTATCACAAGCATCAACTACAATTATGTAAAAATGATGATATGATTAAAATTCCACATATTATAACAACTAACATTGAGCATGATTCAGTAAGGTTGCCATTAGAAATGCTCTCTAAGGAAGGAAAAGTGGATGTCACATTTGTACCTGTTTCAAAAGAAACAGGGACTGTTAAGGTAGAGGATATTATTAATGAAATTAGACCAAATACACAGCTTATATCAGTTATGCTAGCAAATAATGAAACTGGGGTGATTCAACCCTTGTCTTTACTTAGCTTTGAGCTTGGATGTTTTTGTAAAAATTCTAAGCCTCGGCGAAATATATTTCTTCATACTGATGCTGCACAAGCCATTGGAAAAATAGATATTGATGTTGAGGAATTAGGAGTAAATTACTTAACTATTGTAGGGCATAAATTCTATGGACCTCGTATTGGAGCACTATATTGTAATAATTCCTTTTTGTATCCTATATTTTATGGTGGAGGTCAAGAGAGACGTTACAGACCAGGTACAGAGAATACTTGTATGATAGCAGGGTTAGGTAAAGCTGCTTGCTTGGTTTGTGCTAGACTTAAAACATATCAGTCACATATGCTAGTAGTGAGAGAATATCTTGAAAAAAGTTTGAAAAACGCATTTGAAGACAAAGTTGTCTTTAACATTCAATCTGAAGTTGAGAGATTACCTAATACTTTAAGTGTGGCATTTGATTATAATAATATTTCTGGAAGAATGTTATTAGATGCTGCTTCTGATGTTTATGCAAGTACAGCAGCTGCTTGTCATAGTGAATCTAAACCATCACCAATTTTAATTGCATCTGGTGTAAAAGAAAATTTAGCATCTAAAACTATTCGATTTAGTGTTGGTAGAGAAACAACTAAAGATGACATTGACACTACAGTTAAATATCTGAAAAATGCCTTATTTAATATATTAAACAAATCAAATAAAGGATAAACATTTAAAAAAAAATGTTAAAGGGGACATAGTACCTTTTCTGCTGTAAAATCAGTAGTAGTGCTGTTTTTACTGTGGTTTTCAATCATTTATGTATATTTTTACACAGAATTATTATAGCCTGTATTAGAAGAGCTACAAATTATAAAACTAGTTTGATTTAATATATATTATTATTATAGTTTATTCATTTTAATTAAAATAAGTAAAGAAAAACTAAATTTTAAATTATCAGTTTAAGTATCCGCATGATCATTTTTTAAAATAACATACCATTAAGAAATTTATACTTTGCTATTTGAAGTTAATATATGTCTTTATTCTGTAAACCAAAATGTTGCACAAAAAATAATTTTTTTTTAATTTCGTAAATAAATGATTTCAAATTATCACAATTTCTTGAAAGCTATTTCCTGCTTAAAATGAAAACTATATGTTCAAATAGCAAAGTGCTGGTTCATGGAATAAAGACTGACTATCTAAGCTTGCATGTAAAATTTCAAAGTAATAAAATAGTATTTTTTTTTCTTAATCTTGTGGGTAAATAACAAAATAAGGATATGAGAAAAAACACTTTTAAGATTGACTTCCATATACTCAAAATAATACAGAGAAGAAATATGTCTTTAAAAAGCTCCTGCGTCATGCAAAAGACATTCTATGTTTTCATGTGCAGTGTTATTTCACTTTCTATTTGTCTTACGAGTCTCTAATATTGATAATTTTATCTTTATCTGAGCCACTTTCAATCATATAAAATCAGCGTAGTGTCGTACAAGACAGAGCACCAGGTGCGAGGCGCCTTTAATCTCCAGTTTCAATATGTGGTTCTTATCGTCAAACTGTGACATTAATTCAGTGACCCTAATTGGAGGTTCGAGGTTTTTATTTACTACTTTTTATTATTTGTCCTAGCTCCTAGTGTGGCAGTTTGTTGCACATTTAGAGTTTAAGCATATATATATATAAAATCAGCCCTTGAAGCAGCCTTTATCAATAATTCTCCAAATTTCAATTCTCATTTTTATGATACTTGTTGCCCAGTCCACCCATTATAAACAATACAATTTCTTCGTGTACATTTGTAAAAAGAAAACATATCTGGATTCATAGCAGGAAATGAAAGAGCACTTGTTTTCATGTACATGTTAAAATAAGCTTTGTTTATATTATTTAACAGGTGTGTTAATGGACATTTTTATTGTGACACTGTTTTTATTGGTGATCGATGGAATAGCCCCAACATCTCCTTTGGCGCGAAGCACTGGGTTACAATTCTATTCCGTTTTCTTTGCTAATCTGGTAACCTATGGCTTTCCTCATATCCAATCAGCATGCAGCTTTTTCAGATTCTGCATTTTAATAGAAAATAAGTATTTCATCAGATCTTTTTCAATCAAATTTGGTCAGCCTGTTGTCGTTACACATGTCTTTTGAATTTTCATTAAGCATTTTGCACATAATTTTCATATCTACAAGTATCGTTTTGTCTTAAATATCGGTAAAATATCATAATTTATCATTTTTATTTTTGGTAATTTTGGCAAAGTATTGTTCTTTTAAAATTTTCGAAGTTTCAAGTCAAAAGTTTTTGAAATTCTTTTAAAATCACAAAAGCTTTAAAGTATCATGTGTTTCGATATGTTTTCTAAAGTTTTAAATGTTTTATATTCTACAAAGTTATGTAATCTTTTTAGAATTCCTAAAAAATCTTAATTTGTAACCTTTTTATGAGTATTTTTCACTTTTATTTAAATTGAATTTCACTATCATTTACATTCAAAATTCTAGTTCAGAAAAGGGTAGAATACACCATTTTGGTAGGAGGAGCCTATTTTAAAAGACAGGGAAATATGTCACTGGTGAGGAGTCAATTTCAAAATACAGAGAAATGCAGCAATTTTGTGCATTTTTAAACTTCGAAAAAAAAAACCGAGTGGGGGCTATTCTATCGATCTACTGTTTTTATTGTTACAGGCATAATTTTTGTTAGGATTGTAATGTGGTTTTTTTTTTAATTTTACATAAAAATGTAAACAATTTTTTAAAAGCATTTTTGAATAATCTTATTTTTGAAGCAGAAAAGGTACTTTCTTCCCTATATCGATTGCAATAGCCAGTGAATGAGGTATTTATGCATATTCTTTGACAGTAACAAAGCATGGGGGAAATCTGGGGAGACAGTGTCTATCCAAACAATCCACTATCAAATTACTTCTCTCCAATCACCTACTATTCTTATTAGTGCATTATGTTTCTACCAGTGTATAATGAAAGTGAGCGTTACTTCCTAGCAGGTTGTTGAAGCGGACACGATCTCCTCCAAATTACCTTCATGTTTCATTATTGTTCTTTGATTAAGTGCTGGTAGGGAATTAACCAAAGATGGCATTGAATAATGATACATTAAAGAAAATTTCATTATCAATTGCCAAAGTGAATTTATGTAATAGATATATATATATGGGAATGGGATATTTGTTAACATTTTTTTATGGTGGTGGAACAACGAAAGATGGCAATGACACTACATTTAAATATCTGATCAATATTTTATTTAAAAAAATAAATACAACTTTGAAATATAAAATAAAGAAAATTCCAATGTCAATTGCAAAAGTACATTTAACTATAGATTATGGTTATGTAAAATATTTCTTAAAGTAAATATAAAATATCACTTAAAACTGCTGTCTGAAAATTTTTTTTATAAGTTTATATAATTTTTTTTATAAGTTTATATAAACTTAGTTAAACATGGCATGGCATATAAAGGTTGAATAAATGTATCAGCTAGTTTCAATGCAATAAAAAGCAGCCTTTTTTAAATAAATTTGAAAGAGCTCTAATATCAACAAAGGCAAGAACATATCTTCAAAAAATAGTTCTATCACATGATCCAGGAAAATAATTTTTATTGCATTATAATTCTAAAATGAAAAATAACCTAGGAGAAAGGACAGAAGAATGCAAAACACTTTCTTAATGAATAAAACTATGAACTAAGTGTTCTGTGATGAAATATAAGGAAATCACTGGTTTCAGAAGATGCATGAGTAAGCAAAAGTGATTAGTTAGACCAGTGTTCTTCAACCTTTGTCATCCCGCAGAACCCTTTTTTGAGATTTTTTTTTTTATAGAACCCTTCGTTCAGTAGCACACCCAGATTTAATTTTAGGGGGGATGTGTCATATTACGTATTACATGTTATGAATAAGGTGCTTCCCTGCCTTTGTTATAAAAACTTTATATAAGATATAAATTTGCATTAATTCAAACAAGAAGATAAATATTTCATATAAAGTATTTGTATTATACATACATATGTGGAACATTCGAATTGTAGTATCGATTCACGGAACCCCTAAAGCGTTTGAGTGGAACCCTAGGGTTCCACGGAACACAAGTTGAAAAACACTGCGTTAGACCATGCAATGGCAGAGCTGGTAGCTGAATCTCAGGGAGTATTTGTTTAGTACTTTGGCCAATCATTAAATGATAGCAAATTTTTTTATAGGTTATATTATATAAATCCTGTAAGTTATGTTTTCTATAGGCAGTTGATTCATATCTATACACACATTGTTTGACTGTACTCTATTCCTACTGCCAACTTCTCAACTGTATGCATGTTCTTCCTGCATTTGAGAATATAATCATTTTAATTAAAAGGCCATTAGTTAAAAGAAGTGATCTTCCAAAAAAATCCTAGATTAGTAAAATAATTCTCATGGATAGTATCACAGGTTTCTTGAAACATTAGAGATGTTTATTTAATAAATCACAATTTTATTTGCTATTAAAATGTTGAAAATTTTCTAAGCCAAGCTTTTCTGCTATACAGCACATACACACACACATTTTTTATTATGTATGATAATCTAGTGAAACATTTTAATTCTACCAAATTATATCTGCACATTAGTATAATGCATGCCAACGGCTGTACTGTGCTGAATACATTGGCTCTCGTTAGATCACCGAAGTCAAGCAGCATCGGGCGATGTTAGTACTTGGGTGGGTGACCACCTGGGAACACCGCGTGCTGTTGGCACATTTCGGGTGCGGCAGCTCTGTGGTTTGCGCGCTGGTTCTGCATGCTGCCACAACTGCCACCATGTTCTTTCGGAGTACGATCAAGTTAAACATGTGGGTCCATAAGTCCTTCCGAGAGGTTGGTGGTAGGGGAAGGAGGATACGGTCCCTGTGGATGCCTCCCCCACTGGGTTCCGGTCTAAATTGGGTGGCACTTCCCGGCCATCCATACAGTTACCTTACACCTTTCTGGTAGGTCGAACGGTCTGGGTCTCAATCAACAACAACATTAGTATAATGCATGAAAGAATGTTTTATGATGGAGTGTGGGTGGGGGGTAAAAGTTAAATTCATATTTTGTTGACTTTCCGTGCTTTAACCATTTTTAAAATTGAATCAAACATTTTTTAGATGATGTAGGTGTGTGTTGTTGTTGTTGTTGAAACCCAGACCGTCCGACCTACCAGAAAGGTGTAAGGTAACTGCATGTAGGTGTGTGTGAAATTGTGAACAAAGTGAGCAATCAGAACAGCATTTGTTATGATTGTTGTTTATCTGAATAAGTTACATTGCCATTGCGTGGTCTAACTTCTTAGTTGTCCTGAAAGAGAGGACCATTTTGATGTGAGTAACATCTATAGTTGCGGTATCTCTGTCTGAAATCGGAGCATTACAAAAATTGAATGCTTATATCTTCAAACTTAATAAATAGAAATTCAAAAAAGTAATGAAATGCATATTTATTTCGTCTAAAATAATGTACTATATATGAATATACAAAAATAATTTTAGTATTTTGATTTTTTTAACAAAATTTTATATCTGAGCGAGTTTTTGCTTCACTCTGTTTACTTTCTGTAAAAGATAGACATAAACAAGCGACAAAATTGTCCAGTAGGAAATCCAGTTTCTAATTTTTTTAAGCTGTTATAGTTTTTGAGGAATTGTCAAATTTGAAAAAGATTGAAAATTTTTCGTTTTTAAAGTTTGTAATTCTTATATCTTGAAAACTAAAAGTGATGAACAGTAAGCAAGTAATTTATAGGTCTTTGAAAGCTCTATATGGATATATAATTGAATTTCAAATCAGGTTCTTAGTTTTCAGAACATAGTGGTTATAATTTTAATATTTTGAACTGTTTTGAAAAGGTGTTTCTAATTTCAATATTTTAATTTTTTGAAAATGTCTAAAAGAAAAAGCAAATGGCCTACAAAGAAAGACATTATTCACACAAAACCATTTTTGCTACATTGTTGAGTAAGAGCCACTGCCATTTTTTTTTTCTTTCTTTCGTTCTTTCTTTCTTTTGCCTTTGAAACTGGTTGACTCAAAAAATTGAGTGTATGCAGTATTTTTATGAAGTTTTTATATTATTGGTTAATTTAATAATATAGAGGTTAGGTTCTGCATATGGCAACAGTTGCAGATTTTATATTCTTGTATCTAATATTAACTGAGATCTTGAATGTACGATAAGAAAATTTACAGAAATAATATATAGATTTCACAAGGAATGCCTGAAAGAAATGGTTGACTGTAGAAGTAAAATGAAATATGAAAAATAATTAGCAAACAGAGAAGAATTTAGCTATGATAGTTGTATTCCCCCTTCTGGAACTAAACATTTCCTGAAAATGTAAAGTTAAATTTTTATGGAGCCCCCACAATAAAAAAAAAATTTCAATTAATATAATTTATGCAATGCTTAAATAGGGTTAAAAAAAATTACATGGTACCTTTTGATGAAAAATTTGCCAAGGTATCGATAATTGAATGGTTTGACCTTTTCTGTTTTGCATGAATTGTAAGTGTGAATATTTAAATTCCTTTGAAAGTAAATATAAGGGACATCCAAAAATCTATTTAAAACAGGAAAACCACCAATTGAAATTTTCTATCTTGAAAAATTTATTTGTTACTGGACCCCTGCAATTGAATAAATAATACAAAATTACAGTAATTAGGATATCAGTGAATTTTTCAACAATAAGTATCGGATAAATTTATTTTGCCCTAATTCAGCATGGCACTAATTCTACTAATTGATTTTTTTTATTGGGGAACCGTATAAAAAAATAAAGTTCACATTCTTATGAAATTATTAGTTCATGTGTGTGTGTGGGGGGGGGGGGGGAGAGGATCAATTATCGTTTCTAAATTCTCCTTTGTTTGCAGGCTATTTTTCACATTTCACTTTAATTCTATGGCTAATCATTGCTTTTTTATTCCTTTCGAACACACTTTGTAATACACCCAGTATAAAAATCCAGTGCCTAAGTTAATCTACAATGAAAATGATTTGCTAGTAGCAGCAAAAAGAGTTGAATAAAAGTATCAACCGGCTATAGAAACAATTTATTCTGATTTATTTAATCTTATTCTGAAGAAGAAAGCATCTTTTGCCTTCAAAATGGACTGATACTTTTAATTAACTTTTTATGCTGTAACTAATAAAGTACTTTTATTACAGACAGACATCATAAGTGTGTATGTGTTTGAAAATAAAGGTGAATGTTTGAAGTTTTGGTATCTTAAAGATATTTTACTTTTAGATAGTTTAATCTTTACAGCTACTAATTTTGTCATTGCTAGCCCACTAAACTTGATTGGTAGATTGGTAAATAATGGATGACAAATTTTCTAACACATGAAATCTTGTAACTTCAAAGCTACATAAGTATCAGAATTTTTTAAATTAAAAATAAAAAAAGATTTAAGTATATTATATAACAATATTATTCAAGAACAAATACTAAGAACTATCAAATACTATCATGAGGGGATATGAATTTGGAATGTTACATAATAATAGTGGAATATCCTGTTAATTTCTGTCAAACTATGTACATATTTAAGAAAAAAGTATAGTTATTGATATAAAATGCTATTTCTTGTTCTAGAAACTTGCTTTTGTTTTAATTGGTAGTTTTGATTTGATCATGAGCCAAAAAATTAATAGATTTTTAATTATTTACAAAAAAACCCTCCAAAGAAATTAACAAATGCATGTATGTTAAAGTCTAATTATTAGCTTAGTAACTCATGGTTTTTTTAATAATGAGATGATTATCTGAGCATGAGTTGCATTTGAAAATTAAAAAAAAAAAAATTGCTTACAAAAGGCCTAAAATTTGCTTTTCAATGTACTGAATGTGAATTCTTGCCATAGAAACTTGCATTATTTATTTATTTATTTTCAAATTGAGATCATGATCTGTGTATGAGCCCAAATTCGAAAATTAAAATAAAAATAATAAACTTATAATTATTTATAAAATTTAACAAATTTATGTATACCATCCGAATTTAAACGCTAATTCTTGGCCGAAAAATTCGCATTTATTTATGGGAGGCAAGAATCTGAGCATAAACCTGAAATATTAGAAAATTTTGAAAAAAAAAAGTATTTAACAAAATTCTCCTAAAAAGCCCAAAATTATACAGATGCATGTAATATCCTGTGATTTAAAAGGTTAACTCTTAGCTTCGACCAGGGATAAGGAACTTTTTCATGTTTGAAGACCACATTGAAGTATATTGCCTCCCCCCCCCCCCCCCCCCCAGTAAAGCTGCAAGCAAGATTTTTTTTTATATGTATACTGCAAAATGCAATACTTTAGTGGAATATCTAATTAATTAATATATACAACTTAAAAAGAAGGAAGGGTGTTTGAGAAGACTGTACTTGATGCTTCCAGCCTTGGCTGACACACTCCAAATTGTTTTTTTAAAATAAGATCATGATCTGAGCATTAGACAATTCAAAATTTTTTATAATTATTTATAAAAACCTTCAAGAAAGCCCCAAATTTACTTCAGCTGAAGATTTTGGCATGTACACAAACACAGCCTATTCAAACATTTACAAAACTTAGTACATTTTTAATTATAAACAAAAAGTTGTCCAAACTTTTTTTTTTTTTTTTACCGACTCTGTTGAGCAAAGAACTTTGGAGGACGAATTTCCAGACTATGTTTAGATGCTAGTGTAAGTAACCGAGTTTTTTTTTTTTTTTTTTTAATTTTTATATAAAAGTTATGAACATTTAAAGCCGAAAATCCATCAAAATTTGAGCTTCAAAATCAGTTTGATTTCGTGTAAACGATAATGAAAAAAATCGCACTTTACCGAGCCGGAAAAACAGGTGTTCAGCAAATGAAGTGGATTAAATTTATTAATTTTCTAACTTCACGAATGATAGTGCTTAGATTATTATTATTATTTTACATCTGTACTTATTTTATCATTTCAAGCATTCTATGAACATTTCACCTGCATCCTACGAATATTTAAAAGTTTGAACCTAAACGTCGAAATTCGGTCGAAGTTTCGCCATTTTAAAGTTAATATTCTATTCCAGTTGATAGTAGATATGCCAGCAGACGATTTTCCGAAGAAAGAGAAACGAACTGCCATTAACGAAACAAACGTTTATGGCGAGGAATTGTGGTTTGAAATTCAAAATTTTGCATTTATCATTATAAGCATTTTGTGAGAATTTTAATTGAATCGGATATAAACTTTTAAAGATAGCAATTAAAATTTTATTTTTATATTTTTGGTAAATAAACTTTTTTCTTTGCGAATGGTGATCGGATAATGAGGGACTTTTTTCAGTTTTAAAATATTATTTAGACTTAGACTTCGTTAAAGCAGTATTGATAGTTATTATTAATATAATCACAAAAATATTAATATCATTAAGGAGCGTATCATTAAAGCATTGTTTGATTTTTAAGAATACACTGTTTTGTTTCTGTATAATTTTATTGAGAGGTTTGCAGTTTAAAACCCGGACAACATAGGGTATTCGTATTAGTAATATAACATTGTAGTGTAGGAAAGAGTAAAAGGGTTTGAAAAAGACTAATCTTTTAAGAAAAAGAAAATAAATAAAACTGTTGCTCTTTTTGTGGATGGTACATCATTTTAGATTCGTAAAAATTCTTGAACCGCGCCAGATGCTTCTCCACCCCCATTGGAAACGTCGAGTTTCTTCACTGGGGAGGTCATACCACATTTTCTCACTGTCAGTACCACAGAATACTAAGTCAGTACAGTTATCGTCTATTTTCTACTGAACATTATCGAAAGATGTGAAATATTTTTGGTGTTGCCATCTAGTGCTAACGACAGTTGTCTGTTGAATTTTAAATGTTTCACGGAAAAGATCACACATAAATGTAAATACGGTACATTTTACGATTTTACTTCAGAAGGGGTTTCGACTCAGACATTCCATCCTTTACCTGATGATTATAAACAACTTTTTTGTTTGCCTACAATGCATTCATTACCTGTTTCGCAGTCCCATTTTTGCTCAAATGTTATTTGAGAAAATACTTTGTAAATAGATTTCTAGATGGCAGCACTATATATTTTTCTATTGTAAAAACAGTGTTTTCAGTAAAATATTTATCTCTTTATATATTTTTTCCGAATTTTAAATGTTAAGAAATGAAAGAAAAAATTATGCCATGTCAAAATACGTATTTTAATTTGAGTAACTAATTATAATCATCTTGACGCGTTCTCTCTTTTTATATTGGAGAAAAGAAAAATGTCAAGAAATGAAAGTATAATTTTTTTTCTTTGCAAACCAACGGGCATCTACAGCCTGTAGATTAAAAAATATTATTACCCCAAAATTTCGATTTTGCGAAGGTATTTTGACCCTAATTAATTCGGGTATCTCGGTTTTATAATGCATAAAATTGTCTGCTCAGTATGCAATTCTAGTTTTTGACCTCTTTTGGTTACCCTTCTGAAGGGTTAACCACTTGCATGAATTTCTAAATCCGTCTCAGGAGTTGTGTAGATATTAATAAAAAGTTGAAAATGAATATTTCTATAGAAATAAAAATGAATTAAGCAAACTAATTTTTTTTTTCTGAAACATTTGAACAAAAATAAAATCGGGTTGCTTAGTAAAGGAAATTAATTGTTTTTATTCTGCTAAAAATATTTAAATGCAGTAATATTTCAAGGCAGACGATTTTTAACACTTTACAACATGGTTGAAAAGTGTTTATGATTTTGTTCATTCTGTCTGTCTGTCTGTCGTTGCATGATAATTGCCATAAAAATGACTTTATCAAAATGAAAGTTTAGTGTGTTGTTCAGACGGTTTGTGAGACCTATGGGAATATAAATGAATAATATCACCCAATTAGTTTTGGACTAAACCCGGGTTGAAAAAATGAAATACATTGAAATCTATGGGATCTAATTTTCAAACATATTTTAAGCGAATTTAAAATTTATAAATTGCTTCGAAAGTTTTAGGAAATATTCAAATTATCCCATAAAATACATGAAAAAAATTTCAACAAAATACATTCGGTAGTTTTTAAAATAAAAATTAGAATAATAATTACACCCATATTATATGAAGAGATCACGTGACCCACTTCAAAATTAAATATGGCATGCATCTTCTGTCAAAATCGTGATTTTAAAAGTTTTTTTAAATTTATATTTAGTGTTGTATGCGTCCAAAAACTGCTTAATTTTTGCTTAATTTCTGTGCCTCTACATTCTGAAACAATTCAATTACAATATATTTGAGTTTAAGTAATCAACAAACTTTGATTATTTCTACAACGCAGCCCAGTTTTCACTAATGGAGAATGTAAACACATAAAGATGTAGGATGAGTTGTATAAGAATTGCTGAATTTCTTTAACATAAAATTATTTAGCTCTTTGAGTCTGAAATATAGCTGATATGAATGAAACATTAATTGATTTTACATAGAGAACAGATGATTTTATAGCAAATTTTTTCGATGAAGCATAGAGTTAAATTACGTTTATCCCCATGATTTTAAGTTCTTAAATAAAATAAATTATTGTAGTATTATGATGAATGAAAGGAATGGAATATAAGTGCATGAATTAAATATTTACAACCTTTACACAGAGAGTCAGGCCTCGGCCGCCCACCTTGCTGCTCCATGTCTTCGGACAAGTCGGACTGTCTGGGCTTTCGACATTCGACAGAGAGTCAGGCGATTTATATTTCAATGACGTCATTTGAATAAAGGTCATTTTTTTCAATGAAGTTTTAAATTTTCAAATGTAATAAATTATTGTATTATTGTGATAATTTTAAAAATATTATCGCTGAATGTATCGCATTTTAGATGTTTAAATAAAATTGCATTGTAGTTGGAAAGTGTTTCATAATCAATGTTTTATGCATGATTGATCTTTCTTGTTATTTAATTGCTTTCAATTCAAGTTATTAAAATGTTACACAAATATATTTCAAAAATTCATAGTTACTTTTAATGGTATTATATCAATTGTCGAAGACAGATCAAATAAGATTGCAGAAATTATAAATATTTTGTACTATTGCTTTATTATAGCTAAAAATATTGAGGGAGCTAAAGAACGCCAGATATTTCCAATTGTGTTTGTGCAAGCTTTCACGGGATAAATAAATAAATATATATATATATATATAGCTGAAATATATCATTATCATCTCATTTTAGCATAAGATGACAAAAAAAATTTTCAGATTTTTCTGAATGATCAAATCAGATGTTTTTGAAAATTAGTATGCAAAAAAATTATTGTTTGGATTTATAGATTGCAGATGAAGTTAATTTTCTATAGAAACAGCAGAGATTATTATTATATACTTAACCTTCTTTTTTACCTTTCATGGGGCAAGGAAATATTTTTAATAACAATTATTTAGTATTTTAGACGAAGACATAATTACAAATACGTCTATAAATATGACCATGGAGATATAATTCTGAATGTAAATCTGCATATTTAAAATGCAAATTATACTCATGAATTTTTGTTTCAATTTAAAAAAAAAAAAGAAAATGATGTGGCAACGATTGTAATATTGTTGATATCATAGAATATTATTCGTGTAATTTGCGAGTTTTAGGAGTCTATTAAAGATATAGAAATGTATTAAAATAATATTGTAAGTACATTGTAATTTCGTGGCCCTGTAGTGGAATTTCGTGAAAAACGAAGGTAAACATTTAAATTGATTTATTCCTTTGATTATAAAACTGTTACGTGTTTTGTTGACAATTAAAAAATTCAAATACCTTTCCAGAACAAAATACTTATTTCTGTGAAGATAATCTAACGAATCTGAAATAGGGAAATAGGCGCATTTTTATATTGTTTTATGTTTATTGTAGTGTAGAAGACATTTTAGTACTTCCTCAACGCCACAGTCGCCAAAATGGTCAAATTCTTTCTGGCTATTTGCTGTTTACTCTTTCTTAATTTGTTATTATTTAGTTTTGAAATGTAGAAATTAGTGGCGCTTGCAGCCTAGGTTAATTCTAAAAAAGACAGCAGTTAGTGGCCAACAAGGCCAATCAAAGACGGCATCTTATCATCCTCTTTATTACTGAGTCTACATACTTGAAATGCTATTTTTGAACTATCATCTCTTCAAAATTTTGCTAAAATTTCCGATTTCCTTAGCAAGTTTTTGAAGAATTTTCGTAAATGGCAAAACAAAACTGAGTTACATAGATGCTGCTTTTTAGGATTCTGTCTTTTACCTATTTTGATCACACGCTGATTATTAAAACAGAAATTTCTTTGAGATAATTTTTGTAGTAATCAAGCAAATTGTTTTCATAAAAAATAAATATATATTTTGCAATTTCTAAACTGTTGAGGCTAATTCTATAAAGTAGCTAATTTTTCATATTAAAGTAACATTTGTGCTTCTTTTTCTAACGTTAATTCTAAGACGTTTTTCAATTATTAAATTTCAAGTCTATAATCTATATAAATAAAATTGAAAATCTGTCTGTCTGTCTGTCTGTCTGTCTGTCTGTCTGTCTGTTTGTCCCATCATCACGGGAGAATGGCTGAACCGAATTTGATGACATTTTGTGGGTAGCCTAGAAATAGCCCCACTTAAAATTTAGTCTATGGTTGGAATTTCTACGACCAGTGGTTCTCGAGATATTAGTAAAAAACGAAACTTTCGTTTGTCTCATCATCACGAGAGAACGGCTGAACCGAATTTAATGAAATTTTGTGGGTTGCCTTGAAATAGCCCCCCATAAATTTTGCCCAAGTTTCAAGTTTCTAAGACCAGGGGTTGTCGAGATATTAATGAAAAACGGAACTGTTTTTATAGGAGTTCTACTCTCCAACTCCGTGGTTTATCCAAACGGAAAGGATAAAAATCGTTTGTTTAAAGCGTCAAAGGGAATTAAAACTTTATTTTTGAGTTTGATGCAGGATTTTTGCATTAAACAGTCACTATCTGAAAGCATGAATTGTTTGAAACATGAATTTAGATGGAAAAATCTACCTCCATGTTTTTACATGTATTAACCTCCATGTATTTCACAAGCTTTTACTCAACGATTAGAAGTATAAAGAAATTAAAATGGTTATTTAATTTCGCATTTTATGAGGAAGATTCTATCTTATATCATGTTGCTCGGCAAAGGAATGGAATTAAATGTGTTTGTTAATGATTATTATTATTTTTTCTATTTGTATAATAAATAAATGGATGTAAAAATATATTTTATAAATAAACGGTTTAATTGTTCTTTTAATTATATATATTGCGGACTGCGTACATTACTTTTATTTATTTTAGCAAAGAGGTTTCAAGCTCATATATTGTGTTTAGCTAATAAACTCATAATAAATGAACGGTTTGATTGTTCTTTTAATTATATATATTGCGAACTGCGTACATCACACTTTTATTTATTTTAGCAAAGAGGTTTCAAAGCTCATATATTGTGTTTAGCTAATAAACTCATATATTGTGTTTACCCAATAAATTCATTTAGCCGATTGTTGAAGCAGAAAAAGAGTAGAACGGATGTATGTATCTTCTAATACAATTTTAGTGTTTTCATTTAGTATATATACAGACGGGATATGGATATTTTATTCTTCAGATCTGCAAATTTAGAGCTACGAATTTAGCGGAATATCTCTAAATAACTTGGTAACTTTTCTTAAACTTTACTAAATTAGAGGAAATATCTCCAAATTAATAAAAATGACCCAAATCAATGAAATTAAATTTGTTTTTTTATAATAGAGTACTGAAATGATGTTTCTGTAGCATTTGTCGGTCAGTCCATCCATCCTACTTAGTAACGCATTTAACTAATTTTTTTAATATCACTAAATTGATAAAAATATTTGTAAATCCATAAAAATATCATGGAGACGAAAATGTCGCCAAACCTTCCATGGAGATCACATTATTCAGACGACATGATTTCCATCAATTTATTTGAAGCAGATGATATCATGTCGCTTAGCAACGGATCCAATGTGTTATGTGTCATACGATTTTTATTAAATCTAATAAAAATATGTATATAAAATAAATTTCATTGACATTGCATTTTTGACTGGATAATATCAATTACGGTCTTCAGGTTTAAACATCATTATTATTGATATTTCGGGGACAGTTGATTCAGGAATTATTGATATTTTCAAATTATTATGCCATTGTTTCATTATGACGAAAATTGTTGAAACTCATATATAATACGTTGTACAAGTAATCTTCTACAAATGCACGGGTATATCTTCTAATCTACGACAATATAAGTAGTACAGGTATATTGGCAAAATTTTTATATATATTTGCATATATTGGAATCAATTACGACCTTCTGGTATTAAGATTACGGGGATTTTTGATACTTTCAATTTATTACGTCATCTTTTTTATTTTGGTAAATATTTTTAAGACTCATATTACAATATGTTTAAGCTTCTACTAACACACTGGCATATTTTCTAATTTGCGACAATATAAGTAGTACGTGGTTGCATATATTGATTCAATTCTTTTTTTTTGTGTGTGAATTTGTTTACAAAAGGGGCCAGGATATTTTATTCTTCAGATTTGCCCGTGAAGATAATTTTGCATAGTGAGAACAGATATTCTTAAACTTCTCTTTATGAGCAATAAATTTAATATTTTATCAGAATTTGCACATGATTGCGAATTATAAGTTTTTTTATATTATATACTCCGTACGAAGGACGGGTATGCTGCTAGTATAAATATATAATCTCTGCCCATCACTGTGGAAATACTGTTTATGTTTTTTTTCTTTTAAAACTCTAATCGGAAAGTACAGATTTGATATTTTGTACGTATATGTTTGTTTAAAGTGTTAAAGCATAAATTCACAAATTATGAAAATATTAAATGTTGATATATAAGTTGTCATACAATGAGTATCTTCCAAATTTATTTTGAAAGAAAGTAGTATAGTGATTCAGACGGCAATCTCAAGAAACATGTAATATAATAAACTGGTTTGCAACTTAAAATGTAGCGCAAATCAAGATAAACAAGGATACGTACATTTTGAAAATCAACTGGACTTCCTTCATTAGTGCAGAAAGTCGGAATCTAAACACCGAAATAAGTGCAAGGCAATGTCGGCCAAATTGAAATTGCTAAACGGCATCATAATATGGATTATATTGTGATGGTGTGTAGTCATTTCAGTTTGGCAAACATTGCCTTGCGCTTATTTGGGCGTTAAGTCTAGAATTCTTGCAGTGATGAAGGAAATCCAGTTGATTTCCAAGAGGCGCAACAACCCAGTGGTTAGCGCGCGGGAATTGCACTTGGACGACTCGAGTTCGATTCCCGCCTCTGCCTGCACTTCCGCCGTGTTCACGTGGAGTACGATCACGTTAAGCATGTAGGTCAGTAAGTCTCCTTTCTGCAGGTTGGTGGTAGCGGAAAGAGGATACGATCCCCGTGGATGCCACCCATACTGGGTTTCGGTTTAAATTGAGTGGCACTTTCCGGCCATCCAAAAAGATACCTTATACCTTCTGGTAAGTCGGACGGTCTGGGTCGAAGAAGAATAAGTTGATTTCCAAAACATACATATGCTTATTTATTTTGATTTGCTTTTATTTAACTTTGTAAACAGATAGCTATCAACGTTATTATTCTAGCCTACCACGCTTTAGTACCGGGATCAAACCTCGTCACTACCCAGTTGCCGATATCCTCTTAACCCTACATTGGTGATCTTGGACGAGCATGAAGCATCTTTTGCTCTATTATTTTCAGTTATTAAGATTTCTGACAGTTATATATGCATTGTAAAAATGTACTTTCTGTACTCTTCCTGAAATAGCGCCAAATGGCAGTTGAACAAAAGATTTCAAACTCTACCACACTTTTTTCATCGACCACTTGATTGGCGCAAAATTCACAGCAAACTCTCACATCTATGACCGTTTCTTCCCTTCAATTAACAGCTCGCATTCCTCATCTGCAACTCAACAACAACTTCGTTCAAGGGGGCGCGACAGCCCAGTGGTTAGCACGCTGGGATTGCACTTGGACGGCCCGGGTTCGATTCCCGCCACTGCCAAAACTGCCGTCGTGTTCACGCGGAGTACGATCATGTTAAACATGTGGGTCCGTAAGTCCTTCCGAGAGGTTGGTGGTAGGGAAGGAGGGTACGGTCCCTGTGGATGCCTCCTCCACTGGGTTCCAGTCTAAATTGGGGGGCACTTCTCGGCCGTCCAAACATATACCTTATAACTTTTTGGTAGATCGGACGGTCTGGGGTGAAGAAGAACTTCGTTCAAAAGGGCGTGACAGCCCAGTAGTTAGCGCGCGGGGATTGCAGTCGGACGACCCGAGTTCGATTCCCGGCTCTGGCCAAATTGTCCTGTGTTCACGCTGAATGCGGGCACATTAAATATATGGGTCCGTAAGTTCTTCTCTGACGTAGGTGGTAGGGGAAGGAGGGTATAATTTCTGTGGATGTCGCTCTACTAGGTTCCAGTTTAAATTGGATGGCACTTCCCCGCCGTCCAAACAGATGCTTTACACCTTCGGGTAGGTCGGACGGTCTGGCTCGAAAAAGAAGAATTTTGTTCGGTTTTCGACAACTCACTAGGAGGGGGAGTACTATAGCGAACGAAATTAAGGCAGTATTAAATGCCTTGATCTGGAGATGTCTTTTACTCAACGCTCTGATGCGGGCATACCACGTTTTGACCCAGACCCCGACACTGTCAAGCTAGTTATTTCACATTGTCGCTACATTTCTCGGCCATCCAAATAGTTGCTCACGTCCTAGGATGAGTCGGACGGTCTGGGTCTTCAACATTGTCGCTACAGAATGAACCAGCCATGACAAATTGGCAATTAGAAATCACTTAGCGACTGAAATTCTAAAGTTATTCATTTGCTACTAAACGTATAGCTGACTCCGAATCTCCATATTGATGGCTGATTTCAACAGTTTCACGACAAGTTATTTGATAAAAGGGCCTCACTTATGAGAGCTGCCTTAACATGTTTTGATTGCAGCTGATTCTTCACTTAACTGTCAGCAAGAAAACTTGTTATGTGCTGCAATTTTATGAAACTCTGTAGTGAGTGACAAAGCCCGTCATACTAAGATGCCGGTTTTAAATGGAAAGAATATTGAGTTAAGATTGTAAGAAGTTGCAACGGTTCACTTTACAGATACACAAAATCTACCGAATTAACGGGACATTCTAGTCTTGTTCTAATCTGCGCTTATGCATTTTTAATTTGAAACTGGCTGCATGGTATAATCAAAAGACAAACCTGACCCGCTGAAAGGCACGCGAAAAAAAAATGATTCGTCGCTATACAACAGCAATCCCGCCACACTCAGCACATGCACTGCTGCTCGTGCCCTAGGGCAAGTCGGGTGGTCTGGGTTTTCGACACTCAGCACATGCGAACGACCCATCAGGTGGCACTCTCCCCCACCTCCACATGACTACGTAGATGTCCTACATAATAGATGGATAACACTGGCCTCAAAAACGTCCCAAAGTTGTTTCTTAGATGGGTTGGACCTAAACAGGAGTTTTTTCGTATGACTCCTGCTTCTGCTAAGTAATTAAGAAAGTGTATCGGCACTTACGATCTGAACTGGTGGTCGACGTTCAAATCTCATTAGGATACGAAAAGAAGGCGTCGATATAAAGTGATTGAGTGACGTCGATATAAAGTGGTTGGTGAGCAGAAAGCCTTAAAAAGTAGCCAATCAGAGACGATTTTTGGCACTTTCTTCTTAAAATCATGAGGGCAAAGTGAGAGTTCAGAGTGAGATGTTATCCCCGGATTTCTAGTATTGAGAAAGACAGGAAAACTCTGTCTACTCCTTGAGATATCTGCGTAATACCACGACTAACGTCACCAGATTGGGTCCACCTCCGGCTAACACCAAGATCGCCTGTGTGCACACGGCGCCGGAAGAACCAACACCGATCTCAAAGGGATAAAACACAAAAAACCGCTCTAGCAAACCACCATATAGTCCCTGCCAAGACCCATTCGAGACTGGAAGTCAACTTTATTTAGTAACCAAACTTTCACCAATTGCAATCAACATTTACGATTTCTTGCTGCAATAGAGAGTTATAGATGAAAATCAAAAGCAGCACAACACTATTAACGATGACATCATTAACAGTTACAACATCATTAACAGTTACATACATTATTTAAAACATCTTGGGATAAATGCAATTATGATAACATGCAATTAATAAGGTATTAAAAGCATATTCAGTTTCATTTTACAATAAAGGTGAAAGTGGATCAACTTGGTAGAGGTGCTCCCACATAGTAGGCAAATTGGAACGGGCCTTTATGTTCTGAAGACATGAGCCTACGGTTGAAAGCGCAGTCAGGGTATCAATTCATGGCTCCGATATGCGAAAATAATGGAACGGGTAGAGGTGTTTCTTGTTGCCCCTATGAAATACGCTTAGCACAGATCAAAATGAATAAAAAGCAGCACGAGGTGAGAGAATTAATGCATGTCCATCTCCAACAGCCTGCACACAATTTCACAAATTCCTCTCTTAGCAGTAGGAACACCAGTGAGTGTTAATAAACCTAAGTTATTATAGTTTGAGGGGAAATAAACATTTCTTACTTAGATTATCCCATATTCTGCAATAGTAGATCACATGAGAAGCCGTGCAATGGCTTGATTATACTGACACACCTTGCTTTTGTTAAAGTATTTACCTTGAGGTTTCGTGTAAACCTACTTTAGAAAGAAGTTGCTTTGGTGTTCACGGGCATTAGAGTCGACCTTTGGTCGACTTAA
The DNA here is from genome assembly GCA_951213105.1 of Amaurobius ferox. Lineage (NCBI taxonomy): Eukaryota > Metazoa > Arthropoda > Arachnida > Araneae > Amaurobiidae > Amaurobius > Amaurobius ferox. The sequence continues at coordinate 105,544,396 of OX578144.1, forward strand.
CCTAGATGAATTGTTAATCTTCCATCGTAGCTTGTTTTGCAAGGACATTTAGTTGAACCTTAGAATAGGTAGAAAAATAATCGATTTTGACTAATTCAGTGGCTTTCTTAGCTAGGTGATCCACACTTTCATTCCTTGAGTGCCCAGCATGAAACTTCTTGCAATGGAAGTTGATACTGCTTGTACATTTTCCAAGGGTGATCCTGATGTTCCACACAAAATGATTTTTAGAATATCTAGAGCATGTAACGTCTGTGTGCCGAACGTGAATCGATATAAATATATGCGCCTTTTTAATTTTATGACCAGCAAAGTCCGCTCGATACGTAGGCTACACCTGTCTAAGTATACCACGGCCATGCATAGGAAACATGAACCGGTGGACTCATGAACCATCAACTCCGGCTGGTTTTCCCATCCGTTCCTAATATTTGCACAAGCACATGCCAGCCATACACCCAACTCCATGAACTGAATACAGTATTGCTTTTATTTCTTTACGCGTTAAAGCTTCATTCATAACCATGCAATTGCATCATGTTGTGGCAACGCCTTTGACCTGAGATTCTAAGCACAAAAATAGCGAAATAAGTCAACCTTTGAAAGACTATTTCTTGAGATCCAAGGGTTAATTTGAAAAACGGATTTCAGATTTAGATTCAGTATTGTTGAATAAGTCTCGAGGTTGCCCATGGCGCCTTGACATACTGACACTGCGCCTTAAGAGGTGACCAGCAAAGTCTGCTCCTTCAAGTACACTACGGCCATGCATGGGGAACATGAACCGATATCTGGTTATCAACTTCCGCTGACCCTACCATCCGTTCCTCATATCCACAGACATATGCGAGACAATTAGCTATTGAGTATGCATCAAAATCATCATTGTACATAACTTACAGTATCAAACCAGAAAATCCAATTCCAATTACCCTTAAGTAAGAACACCGGTTGTTTTAAACTCTGCGTCCTCATTCGTGTTGCATGAGCCTTATACCATCATTGGCACTGACAGTTTGATCATTCGCACAACTCTTAAAACAATATTTACATGATGAGTTTCGCGGCTGTAGCTCAGTTTTTTATGGTGCATATATTTTTTATAATAGAGTGTATATATGACTAGCGGGTTTTGTCCGCCAGCGGTCATTAAATATAGCAACCAGTTTTTATAGCAAATAGTTTTTTGGCAAGTTCTGCGCTCGCTGCAGGGATGCAAAAGTTCTCCCGTTCCCTTTCACAGCCCACTGCGCAAATCATAGATAGGATGCATTCTTTCATAGACATAGACCTCCTCTCCGCCTTCTCTTCCCTTGCCTCAAATGAAACTCGAACGAATAATATAAAAAAAAAAACGAAAATTCTTTTAATAGAAAATTGTAGACAGGATGCGGAGATTTCATCTCCACCTTCCTTTCCTTTAGAGCGAGCCTCAAATGAAAATCGAGCCGCATTGTTTGTTCTCAATGCGTTTTGCTGTGTTTTTCGCGAATTTTAGAATTCAGTATAAAAAAAAACTATAAACTGAAACTATCAAAAATACAATTCTAGAGGCTCATCGAAATTTATTTGCCTCCCGTTCAAACTAAAAACCAAGTTTTTGGTTGTTTGTTTATTTAAGAAGATATAACTTTTCCACACACCTCACTTTTTACCCTAAAAACGTTGTTGTTTATAAATATTTAAAAATTATCAAATTTTTCTAATGTTTGAAAGTTTTGGGACCATCTTCAGTTCGAAACCTACGTTAAAAAAACGCGAGCTTCTAGGCCTAGTAGGAGCTTGAAATAGTGGCTACAACCATACATACATACATACATACAAGAGCGGCTTTTAATAGTTTAGATTATTCATATATTTCTTATAATTTGCCTTCATTAAAGCTGTCCATGTCGAGCTATGAATAAAAGTTTTAACCTAAAAGGCGAAGTTTTATATTTATTTGTTTAAATTTGAAGGGACACATAATTAACAATTATCAGATATTTAGCTTTATATGTTACTGCAATATTTCAAATTCCAAACTTTTTATAAATTGAAGAATATATGCAAGCGTATTTTGATTTTTATAAACATAGATCTAATTATAAATGTTGTTTTTAGGTTTTTACCGGAATTTCTCAAAAGAACGTTGAAGCATGACAATAAAAGATTTCAATTTAAAATGGGCTCATGGTATGTGCCGAGGAAAACCATTGTATATATCTAGATGCAAAGTTTTGATTCCTTGTGACTTCTTTATTAAGACATGTGATATATCAGGCGATAATTTAAGACATCATTTTGATCTTGGAATTAAAATAGGTTGTTGTTGCTCACTTCCAGAATTAGGAATTGTGGCAGTGAGTGAACTTAAAACAAATGGTGCTATTTTAGTTTTGAGTTATCCAGAAATGTTGAAATTATCTGTCCTTAATCAGAGCAACGAACAATATTCAGCATTGCAATTCATGGGTCTGGAATTTTTGCTGTCCGTGCAAATTAAAGTTTCGTATGAAGTTGACTTATGGAAATGGTCATCTGCGGAGAAGATGCATTTCTTGTCGATTCCGCTATCAAATTCTGAAATTCCAAGCATTGAGTTGTTGTCTAGCCCCCTTTGCTGGTATCAAGTACTGTTGCAAAGTAACATGAGATTAATTATGTTTCAAGTAAACTATGCTGATGGTAAATATTGTCTAGATGCTAGTAGTTATATTATTTTGGAAGACCAGAAAGGCAACATTGAAATATCAAACATAAAAATGAAAGATAACCAAAAAGATTTTCAAGCTGATGTAATTTATCCTCTTCTCAAGACACTAACAATACAGTGTTTCTGTTGGCTTCCAGAAAATAACATTCTTATATCTACTTCTAGTGGAATTCTAAAAATTGAGTACGAAGAATTGTCAATCCATAAATTGGTAGAAAGCAAAACTGGAATATCGTGTATGACCTTTAGTAAAACAGGATTATTTGTTGGCTATAAAACTGGTTTTATTGATATCGTGTGTATTTCTGGACATCGTTGGCATGTAATAGAAACTATCAATGTTGGACAATCAATTAAGCATATTCTTATGTCCCCAGATTATAACTTTTTAACAATCACGACGCTAAAAGGATCTATCTTTTTACAAGAAATTGGGTATGGCAAATTTAATCTCAAAACCCTTATTAGTATTAGAGTAGAGTTTAGTGGGGAAATTGGAGTAGGTTTTATTGGCCCTTTGGCACAATGTTGTGTTGCTGCAAAGAAAAATGGCATTCTTCACATATTTAGAACATTTGATGGAAGTATTCTTTCTACCTTTCTACTTGACGAGGAAATATCTTCAATGGCCACGAGCCCTTTATGTTGCTGTATAGTAATTGGATCAAGTGTTGGATACATTTACTTCATTGATGTTTCTAATCCTCGAAAGCCCAAAATTGTCCATTGCGAACAACCATATGAAATACCAGTTGAGCATTTAAAGTTTGAAAACTTTGGCCGCTTTCTTGTGGCATCAGCTCAAAACCAGGCAATAAAAATATGGAACGGTCTTCCATCACATGGTTTTATGTTATTAGGATCTACGGAAATGACTATGCACGTGAAAGACCTAGCTATCTTTAGTAGAACAATAACAGATGAATCTATCCTTTTATTACTAACCGACAGTGGTTTAGGACCTGAAGAAGAATCTGGAAACTTATTAATAAGACTTAAACTTCCTCAAGATTTCGGCTCTGATCCGAAAAAATATCACATGGATATTTTTGGGACACTGAGTGGTGATACTTTAAGTTTCCAAAGTCGAAGACTAAGTTATTCAGTTTGTAAAATGGATATGCATTGGAGTTTAGGAGCTGTGTTTTATTCTTACAGAGTTCAAAAAGTTCAGAGATATCCTATATGGTCTGATTTTGCAAGCATTAAACAAGATGATCTTTTCTCAATTAAGAATGTAAGCTGCATGTGTATAACACCAAACCAGAGTTGGATAGCTGTAGCAGACATTTGTGGATGTATTTGCCTCCATTCCAGCAGAGAACTGACTTTGTCAGCTGCTTCAGATAAACATTGTGCATCTCAGAATGCTAGTAAATCTTTCATAGATTTACCTCTTTCTTCAAACAGTTTAATTTGTGGTCAAGAAAATGGAATTACGTCATATTATGAATGGACAAATGATTTGTCTTTGGAAACTATTCCTGAGTGGATAGTGTACTGTTATGCTCAATTTAATAGAGAGAATGATTGTCTTTGTGCGATGGAGGAAGAAGAAAGGGTAAATTTGATTCCTCAAGATATTGAAAAGAATTTTGGCAGTTCTGTACTGAGTGAGATTTATCAAGAAGTTGAGGTGTGGGTTTCTGTTCTTATTTTTAAATTGGATGAACTTTCAAGTGAGAGTATTTCCAAAGACACAATTATTCCCAGTAACTTTGCTTTGAGTGATGATTCATTATATGACTTATTTGTAGAAAATCGTAAAAAACTTTCAAGTTTCACGTCTCAAAAATTACTTAACGAACAAGACGTTGAAAAAATAGCAGCAATTAATCCTGTTAAAGTTCTATCTTCTATAAGTTTGGGTTTAATAACTCAAAACTACTCCAATGACAGTTTAACTCAGGATGCTAGCCAAATGGAATATTTAAATTTTGTAGAGCTTAAGGCAAACACTAAAAATATTGCTTATGGTGCAAATCGTCTTTCATTCACTAAAAGCGCTAAGTTCAAAAGTAAAGAAGAAAGATTATTTATCGTTAGAGATCTAATTGAGCAAATATGCAATTTAAAGGCAGCTTTTAATAAATATTTTAATGTTTTATTTGATAAAAAGCCAAGTGTTACAGATAATGTTAACGAAGTTTATTCCAAAGCAAAGAGACTTACGCAAACTCTGCCATCAAAAGCTGAGAGAGATTTTTGGAACGCATCAATTGAGCAGAATTATAATAAAATATCTGATTACGTTACACCGGATACTAAGGATAATAAGAAACCTCATAAATATACAAGTGATGCTATTGAAGAAGCAAAGAACTCTATTAAGTGTTGCTTAAAATCGGCTAGAAATATTCAAGACCGGTTCGATTCTAACATCGAAGGTCTTTTGTTCAAAAAACGTTACTACAATTACAACATATACAGACTTGAACTAAATATTTACATTATATTGCTTTTTACTCTTGTTGAAGACGAATATTTAAACTGGAAGGAAACAGCCGAAATAAAAGTTAAAAGTTTAGAAAATTTTAGAGTTGATATAGAAAGAGTCGTGAAAGAATTTTCAGAGGTAGAAAAAAATGTTAAAGAAGTATATTTAGAATTGCAAAAAGTGGAACGAAAGTCTTCTTGGAAAGTTGAAGTAAAAATTAATCATATAAATAAGCGAAAAGATATCACTCTATTGCTAAAGAAACAAATTCCTTGTAAGTTAGGTGATTCTTCCCAAAACCCATTCTGGCGCTCATCTGCATCCATTAATATTAGTGATATAAAGGCTGTATCTACAGAATTCATCTCAAGGAATCCTCGTACACTTGCAGTTGATAACTCTGAATGGGAAAGTATGTGCAATAAGCAAATTCGAGTTTTGAAGCTTGGAATTATTTTGAGAAATCTTCAAACTCAAGCCCTGTTGATTACTGGTTCTAAACACACGTGTGCTGACGCTATCCAGATGCTGAAAGTAAATATTAACATAATACAAAAAGCTTTAAAAACCATGTCATCTTTAGTTTCAAAATTTAGTGTGAATTTTCATTCCATTATGACAACTGTACTTGAAAATTCGGATTTAAAACTTGGAAGGAATTCAACTCCGTCAGAAGACCGCCAAACATGGAAAGATATTGAATTAGAATCATGGAAAATTCAAGAAATAAAGCAACATCTTGATGAGATAGAAAGCGACCTTGTGCGTTTGAACCAATTGAAATCGGACGTTTGTTTGAAAAGTGGTGATGCAGCGTTAAAGTATCCGGATTTATTGAAAGATGTAAAGGAACAATTGGAAGAGAGTAGACAGCATTTTTCAAAAACAAAAGCTGTGACTGAAGAAGTTTTGGATAGCCACAGAAAGAGCGTATTCAAGATCTTGAAATCACATATTTTCAACGAATCTTCAATTCAAGCCAAAATGAAAGAATTCAAGTAGGACTAGTTTGTAACAAAAATTCCATCTAGTTGACATTTATTAAATTCGCATTTCTGAGCATAATTTTCCTTTTACGATGTGCAAAATTTCAAGAATATAGTGAGAAAATGTATTTTGGAAACACTTTCAAAATAAATGTATGTGAAATACTTTTTTGCATATTAATGAAGAACAGAGTTGGTTTCCTTTTAAGTTTGTTACATTGTCATAAAAATACTATATAATGGCCGATGGTTTTTATTGTTTCCTTAAAATAGACTGTTTAATTAATTTAACCCTGGTGACCCTCACCAATATACAATATAATACTAACCTAGAAATTGGCATATACATTTCTTACCTTTTAGTCTAGTTGGTAGTGCCACACCAAAGAATAAATATGACATTATTACTAACATAAAATTAAAAAATCTGATGTGGGCAACACATGACTTTCCTTATATAATGTAATGAATTTACTACTTTTCCAGTAAAAAAATAGGTTTTTCTTATAGTAGATACTAATATTCTTTCCAAGACATTGAATTTTCGACAATTAGTCGTCATTTTCATTGATTTAGCGCCATTTTTATCCATTTGGCGAGATTTTCGTTAATTTTGCACCATTTCAAAAAGTCGCCAAGTTGGCGACATTCCGCCAAATTCGTCGCCAAAATCTCGCCAAGCGTTATGCACTAAGAAATAAGTTATTCTTACAGCAGATAAATGACTATTGGCGTTCACATACAAAAATATTACTCAGAGTATCTTTTTTCATGAATGGAACGAGCTAGATCCACGAGAATGATGTCACCCAATTTATCGCATGGTATTACATATGAAAAGTGAACATGTTTATCAATAGGAAATATTTTTTTTTATTTTATATGACTTTTTGATATTTTCTTTTAAATGTACAATATCTCGAGAATGGTTCGTGTTAGCGTTCTAAAAGTTATGTCAATCGTTTTCTAATGAAAAATTACATAAGAAATGTCTATTTGCATAACTTTAATAGTGGTTTTGATTTTTTGACGATTTTTTCAAAATTTCATTCGAAAATTTAAGGGGTTCTGAACATTCGATTGCGTATAAAAACAATAGGCTTCCAGTGTTTATGGCTTGTGATTTTTGTACCAAATTTGGTTCAAATCGGTCCATTCGTTCGTCAGTTATCGTCTCCACAGACTCACTGACACACACTCACACTCACACTCACACTCACACTCACACTCACACTCACACTCACACTCACACTCACACACACACTCACACTCACACACTCACACTCACACACTCACACTCACACACTCACACACTCACACTCACACACTCACACTCACACACTCACACTCACACTCACACACTCACACTCACACTCACACTCACACTCACACACTCACACTCACACACTCACACTCACACACTCACACACTCACACTCACACACTCACACTCACACACTCACACTCACACACTCACACACTCACACTCACACACTCACACTCACACTCACACACACACACACACACACACACACTCACACACACTCACACACACACACACACACTCACACACACACACACACACACACACACACACACACACACACACACACACACACACTCACACTCACACACACACACATACTTTCACACACACACACACACACACACACACACGCACACACAGACATCACTTCAAAAATGTTTGATTCGTGATCAGGGATGCTTGAAACGTGCTCTCCCGTCGAAAACTCGAATTCGAATTTTCGACCCCGTCACAATACTTTCCTTATACATTATGTATATAAGGAAAGTAACCAGAAACTCTTAGTATTAAATGTAATTTAAAAAATATGTTCCTATTTTCAGCCCCATTCATTTTTGTTAAAATGCAAAAAACTGGGGCTGTTGTATTGCATGAAGTTAAATAATGTATTCGAAACAACTAAGTAATAGGGTGAAAAAAGAAGAAGAAAAAAGAAAAGAAAAAGAAGTTGTATGAATCTTCTAATAATTTAAAGTACTATGTATACCATACGAGGTTTCTCAACAATAATGCGAATAAAAGTTATTTCAGCAGCATTGTTTAATTACTAAGAATCGACATCAGGAATGAATGAAACTCATGTATGTAGGCAGCGAGATATACGTATCATATTTCACAGGTTACTAGATGCGTATCCCCCCCCCCCCCGATGTAATATCGTGGAACAGTGTTTCTTTCAAGACATTTTGGTCGGGGGGTGCGAATGAGATTTTAGGGGGGTTAAGTTTTCTATTTGCCCTATATAAATATATCTAAATGCTTTGTCACATAAATAGAAACTAGGTAAATATGAAATTTCCTTGGGGGGGGGAGAATACTCGTTCCCGGGGGGATTCGACCCCCCCCCCCCCCCGGAGTGCTGGCTAATGACTTCCTGAACACAAATTTATATCGCGGTTCTTTTCAACTATAGTGATTGAAACTATTAAGTTTCGTAATCATTGAGTTATAAATAACTACTTTTATGCATAATTATTTCAAATTTTGTCATTGCTGCCTTGTTTAGAAAATATAATATTTCGAATATATTTCGCAGTTTTCGCTCGAACATAAAAAAATTCTATGGAGTTCAATATTTTTTATTAACATTTGCGGTAGCTAACGTGCACTCAAAAAATCGACCACGGGCAGACAGGCAGAAGAACATAACTCTAAAAATAATCAAAACGTGTACATTAGGTTCTAAAACATATTGGCATAACAATCTCGAAATCGAAAATTTTTGTGAAAATAATACTTTCTCTATATTATGCGAAAGTAAAAGAAAATTCTGATGTGAGCGGCACATGACTTTTCTTATATAGTGCCAAAGAATTTACTTCTTTCACAGTGAAAAAAGGATGTATAAGATCCACAACATATTTTTGATGTTAAATTTCACATTTGTTTTGATGTTAAATTGTACATTTGGCGCTTTTCGGAATGACAACATGTCAAATTATTTCAAAGTACCCAATTCATTTATATTTCACGCAACTCTAAATTGATAGTTATCAACATTAATAGCATCCGCAATAAGTAATATAGTCCATCTATTAATATATTTTAATAATTAATTGCTCAATTTGGCATCATTTTCGTTAACTTAGTATCATTTTTGCATTTTTGACGATATTTTCGTCAATCTGAAGCGAAATATCGTCAAGTTGGCGATATTTGGCTAAATTAGTCGCCAAGCACTTTAATTGTATCGCCAAATGTCACAGATAGCCGGAGAGAAGAGCATTAAATAATTTGGCGAATTGTTAGGTGTCAAAATGCAAAACTATTACACGAAATATCTCCACACCGAAGTCAAGCAGCATCGGGCGCGGTAAGTACTTGGGTGGGTGACCACCTGGGAACACCGCGTGCTGTTGGCACAGTTCGGGCGCGGTAGCCCGGTGGTTTGCGCGCTGGATTTGCACGCTGCCGCAACAGTCGCCGTGTTCATGCGGACTACGATTACGTTAAACATGTGTGTCCGTAAGTCCTTCCGAGAGGTTGGTGGTAGGGGAAGGAGGGTACTGTCCCTGTGGATGCCTCCCCCACTGGGTTCCGGTCTAAATTGGGTGGCACTTCCGTCCAAACAGTTACCTTACACCTTTCTGGTAGGTCGGACAGTCTGGGTCTCAACAACAACAACGAAATATCTCCACTCGTGAATGGAATGAGTAAGATCCACGAGATTGATGTTATCAAATTTATCGCATAACATTACACATGAGTAGTGAACATATGCCACAATAGTTAATACTTTTTAAATTTTATGTGATTTTTCTGATAACTTTATTTGAAAAAAGAATGCCATAGCTCGAGAACGGTTTATGGATAGTGTTCTAAAGTTTGTGTCAATCATTTTCTAATGAAAAATTACATACGAAATAATTATTTACGTGACATTACTGAAGGTTCTGATTTTTCGACGATTTTTTTTTATATTTCATTCGTAGATTTGGGGATCTTTCGTACATTCAACTGCGTTTAAAATCAATAGGCCGATATTTACGCTTTGGATTTTTTGTACCAAATTTCACTCAAAACTCTTCATTCGTGAAATACTGTCTCCACAGACTCACGGGCACACACACACACACACACACACACACACACACATACACACATACTTGCCTGCACACAAACACAGATACTTGCACGCATACACACACATACATGCATATCACCTCAAAAACGTTCAGTTTGATTTCAGGGATGTTTGGAACCTGTTCTTCCGTCAAAAACTCGAATTCAAATTTTCGACCCAGTCATAATACTTTCCCTATGCAATATACTTTGCATATAGGGAAAGTAACAACATATTCATGTCCTGTGTAGAATTCAACCAAATATTACCCAACCTTCAATTTGGATTTAGTAAAAAGTAAATCAACTATTCAAGCCAAAGACTAGGCTGTTTTTTAATCACAGTTAAGTAGGAAAAGTGATGCATACATAGCCCTCATCTCAATCGATATTGCAAATGCATTTGATAGTACAGTACCCTTCTTGAAAGGGTAAATGGAATTAATGTAACATAAACATTTACAATACGATTTCGTCATTTCTTTGAAGCACATTTTTAACACTTTACAACATAGTTGAAAGTGTTTATGACTTTGTTCATTCTGTCTGACTGTCTGTCTGTCTGTCTGTCCGTTAGTACGATAACTGCCGTAAAAATGGCTTTATCGTGACGGTCAGTGGGACCTATAAGAATGTCCTATAAGTGGGACCTATAATAAGACGGTCTGTGGGACCTATAAGAATATAAATGAATAATATCACTCTATTAGTTATTTTATTGAACCCGGGTTGAAAAAATGAAATACATTGAACCCTATGGGACCTAATTTTTCAAACATTTTTTAAGCAGATTTAAAATCCACAAATTGCTTCGAAAATTTTAGGTAATATTCAAATTGTTCCATAAAATATATATAAAAAAAAATTCAGCGAAATATATTCAGTAGTTTTTTAAATAAAAATTAAAATAATAATAACACCTCTTATATGAAGCGATCTCGTGACCATGATATGAAAAGATCACGTGACCCACTTCAAAATGATATATAGCATCCATCTTGTCTCAAAATCGTGATTTTTAAAGTTCTTTTTAATTCATATTGAGTGTTGTATCCGTCCTAAAACCACTTAATTTTTGCTTAAATTCTGTGCATCTACATACTGAAACAGCGCAATGACAATATATTTGAGTTTAAATGATCATCCAAATTTGATTATTTCTACAACGAAGCCTATTTTTCGATGAAGGTTTAAGTTTTCAAATATAATAAATTAATGCAGTATTGTGATAAGTTTTAAAATATTACCTAGGAATGTATTGCACACATTTTAGACATGTTTAAATAAAATTGCATTGAAGTTGGAAAGTGTTTCATAATCAATGCTTTAAGTATGATTGATCTTCCTTGTTATTTCTTTTCTCGTATACGTATGTAATTTTCGCGTTGTCGCCTATATTATTTTTTCTCTTAAATGACGGTACAAACAAAGCAAATTATCCGATCTTTCAGAGCTGTCCCCTCGGATCATGTTTCGGTCCATTACTCTGGAACATTACTGCAGACTCCATTTTGAAATCAGATAAATAATAATAATTAAAAAAAAAATCTGATGTGGGCAGCACATGACTTTCCTTATATAATGCAATAAATTTAACTACTTTGACAGTAAAAGAAATAGATTATTCTTATAGTAGATACTTATATTATTTCCAAGATACTGAATTTTCGTCAATTAGTTGTCATTTTCATTGATTTAGCGTCATTTTTATCCATTTAGCTATATTTTCGTTAATTTGGCAACATTTAAATAGTCGCCAAGTTGGTGACATTCCGCCAAATTCGTTGCCAAAATCTCACCACGCATTATGAACGGAGAAATAGGTTATTCTTACAGCAGATAAATGACTATTGGAGTTCAAATACAAAAGTATTATTCAAAGTATTTTTCCTCATGAATGGAACGAGCTAGATCCAAGAGAATGATATGACCAAATTTATCGCATGATATTTCATATGAAAAGTGAACATGTTTCTCAACAGTTAATATATTTTTTTTAATTTATGGGACTTTTTTGATAAGTTTGTTTGAAAAATGTGCAATATCTCGAGAACGGTTCATGCTAGTGTTCTAAAGTTTATGTCAATCGTTTTCTAAGGAAAAATTATGTAAGAAATGTCTATTTGTGTAACTTTATTAAAGATTTTGATTTTTTGATGATTTTTTCAAAATTTCACTCGAAAATTTTGGGGGTTCGGAACATGCGATTGCGTTTAAAAACAATAAGCTTCCAGTATTCACGGATTGTAATTTATGTACCAAATTTCAATCAAATTGCTCCATTCGTTCGTGAGAGATATCGTCTCCACAGACTCACTGTCACACACACATACTTTCACACACATACACACATACACCAGACATCACCTCAAAAATATTCGATTCGTGATCAGGGATGCTTGAGACGTGCTCTCCCGTCAAAAACTCGAATTCGAATTTTCGACCCCATCGCAATACTTTCCTTATACATTATATGTATATAAGGATGTAAAAATTACAACAGATAACGTAAAAAAATGGCCCACTAAAATATTGGTACAGGATTGTTACTGAGAAAATAATTACTTATGGGATCTCTATTTGGAGATGCAATCTCAACATCGATAAAATAAATAAAACACCAGCTCTCTTTTAACACTTTCTAAAGGATATAAAGTAAATTAAGCAGTAAACATAATTACAGACATCCTTCTAATCAAATTTAAAATAAAAAATCTGATGTGGGCAGCACATGACTTTCCCTGCAGACTTATATCTACGTTTTCTTTATTTTAATTAAATTTAATTCACTTTTAATTCAATTTTAATTCTCATTTGATAACTGGACTTATTTTCAAAGGTGGCGTGGAGAAAGTACGAAATAAACTAATATATCTCGAGAACGGCTTATCCTAGTGTAATGGGGTTGGTCTTATTCTTTTCTTCGTTAAAAATTACGTATTAAACAAGCATTAAATGGATATATTTGAGCATACGTAACATTTTAGTTTAGATTTTGACAATTTTTGAGGGTCATTTTGCAAAAAAAAGGCAGGTTATTTTTTTCCGAATCGTACCAAAATCTAATCATCACCAGGGTTACCTATAAGTGACTCATCTACTGAATTTTGTGAAATTCGGTCAATTTGTTTTTCAGCTAGAGTGGATACAAACTTTTGCGGACCATTTCGCAAAAAAATGAGGATTATTTTATTCCGAATCGTACCCAACACTAATCAGCACCAGATTCGCCCGCAAGTAACTTACCTACCAAATTTTATGAAATTCGGTCAATTACTTTTTTAGTTAGAGTGGATACAAAATCTGCACAGACAGACAGACACACAGATACACACACACAGACGTCACGCTAAAATGGTTTTTTCGTATTCTACAGGTCTTGAAACGTGTAGATCCGTCGAAAACTCGAGTTGCGATTTTCGACATGATTCCAATACTTTCCCTATACATTACCATGTATTGCAGGGAAAGTAAAAATCTGATGTGGGCAGCACATGACTTTCCCTGCAAACTTATATTAACGTTCTCCTTATTTTAATTAAATTTATTTCTCTTTTAATTCAATTTTCGTTCTCATCTGGTAACCGGGCTTATTTTCAAAGGTGGCGTAGGGAAAGTACGAAAAACTAAAATATCTCAAGAACGGCTAGTCCTAGTGTTATGGGGTTGGTCTTATTCTTTTCGTTGTTAAAAATTACGTATTAAATCAGCATTTAATGGATATATTTGAGTATACGCAGTTCTTTAGTTTAGATTTGGACGATTTCTGAGGGCCATTTTGCAAAAAAAGGCAGATCATTTTTTTCCGAATCGTACCAAAATCTAATCAGCACCAGGGTAACCCACAAGTGACTCATCTACCGAATTTTGTGAAATTCGGTCCATTAGTTTTTTAGTTAGAGTGGATACAAAATCAGCACAGACAGACACACAGACACACAGACAAACAGACAGACACACACACAGACGTCACGCTAAAAATGGTTTTTTCGTATTCTAGAGGTCTTGAAACGTGTAGATCCGTCGAAAACTCGAGTTGCGATTTTCGGTATGATTCCAATACTTTCCCTATACATTACCATGTATTGCAGGGAAAGTAAAAATCTGATGTGGGCAGCACATGACTTTCCCCGCAAACTTATATCCACGTTCTATTTATTTCAATTAAATTTAATTCACTTTTAATTCAATTTTCGTTCTCATTTGATAACTGGACTTATTTTCAAAGGTGGCGTGGAAAAATACGAAAAAAACTAATATATCTCGAGAACGGCTAGTCCTAATGTAATGGGGTTGGTCTTATTCTTTTCTTCGTTAAAAATTACGCATTAAACAAGCATTTAATGGATATATTTGAGCATACGTTAAGTTTAGATTTTGATAATTTTTGCGGGCCATTCTGCAAAAAAAAGGAGGTTATTTTTTTCTGAATCGTACCAAAATCTAATCAGCACCAGGGTGACCTATACGTGACTCATCTACCGAATATTGTGAAATTCGGTCCATTAGTTTTTCAGCTACAGAGGATACAGACTTTTGCGGGTCATTTCACAAAAAAGACGGGTTCTTTTATTCCGAATCGTACCCAAAACTAATCAGCACCAGCCCCGGCCACAAGTGACTTACCTTCAAAATTTTGTGAAATTCGGTCCATTAGTTTTTTAGTTAGTGTGGATACAAAATCTGCACAGACAGACACACAGACACACACACAGACGTCACGCTAAAAACGGTTTTTTCGTATTCTAGAGGTCTCGAAACGTGTAGATCCATCGAAAACTCGAGTTGCGATTTTCGGCATGATTCCAATACTTTCCCTATACATTGCTATGTATTGCAGGAAAGTAAAAAGAAACAACTACACAAAAATCTCTCCAAATTCAAGAAGCATCCAGATTCAACAATAATATTATTTCATCTCAAAAATGTAAACAAAAATATCAAATATGGTCCTTCTACCCATCAATTACCTCAAAATATTTTCTTCTACTTTTAACTTGAAAAGAAATGCTAAATCTCATGCAAGTGGTTTTAAGGCACCAAATGGTGTATTCTCTCATTTTTGCATTTTCAAAAATTACAAATTAAAATAAAAAAAAAATCTGATGTGGGCAGCACATGACTTTCCTTATATGATGCAATGAATTTACTATTTTTATAGTAAAAAAAAATAGATTATTTTTATAGTAGATAGTTATATTCTTTCCAAGACATTGAATTTTCGTCAATGAGTCGTCATTTTCATTGATTTAGCGCTATTATTATCCATTTGCGAATTTTTCGTTAATTTAGCAACATTTACAAAAGTCGCCAAGTTGGCGACATTTCACCAAATTCGTCTCCAAAATCTCGCCAAGCGTTATGGGCGGAGAAATAAGTTATTCTTACAGCAGATAAATGACTATTGGCGTTCCAATAAAAAATAATTACTCAAAGTATCTTTTTTCATGAATGGAACGAGCTGGATACCCGAGAATGATGTCACCAAATTGATCGCATGGAACATGTGAAAAGTGAACATGTTTCTCAATAGGAAATTTTTTTTTATTTTATATGATTTTTTGATAATTTTTTTGAAAAATATGCAATATCTCGAGAACGGTTCATGTTAGCTTTCTAAAATTTATGTCAATCGTTTTCTATTGAAAAATTTCATAAGAAATGTCTATTTGTGTAACTTTATTAGAGGTTTAGATTTTTTGACGATTTTTTCAAAATTTCACTCGAAAATTTAGAAAGGTTCCGAACATTCGATTGCGTATAAAAACAATAGGCTTCCAGTGTTTACGGATTGTAATTTTTGTACCAAATTTCGTTCGAATCGGTCCATTCGTTCGTCAGTTATCGACTCCATAGACTCACTGACACACACACAGACATCACTTCAAAAATGTTCGATTCGTGATCAGTGATGCTTGAAACGTGCTCTCCCGTCGAAAACTCGAATTCGAATTTTCGACCCCGTCACAATACTTTCCTTATACATTATTGTATATAAGGAAAGTAATAAACAAAAACAATATATTTCAAACAGAATTATATGCAATCGATAATGCATTATTTTATATTTAAATCAATCTGAAAGCTGTTATTTATTCTGACAGTTAATATAGTATTTTAACAATCGTAAATGCGTAAACATTCCAAACTAAACTCATTTACTATATAAGAAAAAGTATTACTTTCCTTATATACATAATGTATAAGGAAAGTATTGTGACGGGATCGAAAATTCGAATTCGAGTTTTCGACGGGAGAGCACGTTTCAAGCATCCCTGATCACGAATCAAACATTTTTGAAGTGATGTCTGTGTGTGTGTGTGTGTGTGTGTGTGTGTTAGTGAGTCTGTGGAGACGATATCTCACGAACGAATGGAACGATTCGAATGAAATTTGATATCAAAATCACAATCCGTGAATACTGGAAGCCTATTGTTTTTAAACTTAATCGAATATTCAGAACCCCACTAAATTTTCGAGTGAAATTTTGAAGAAATCATAAAAAAATCAAAACCTTGAATAAAGTTACGCAAATAGACATTTCTTATGTAATTTTTCCTCAGAAAACGATTAACATAAACTTTAGAACGTTAGCATGAACCGTTCTCGAGATATTGCACATTTTTCAAATAAATTTATCAGAAAATCCCATAAAAAATATTGACTGTTGAGAAACATGTTCACTTTCCATATGTAATATTTTGCGATAAATTTGGTGCCCTCATTCTCGTGGATCTGGCTCGTTCCATTCATGAGAAAGATACGTTGAGTAATACTTTTGTATTTGAACGCTAATAGTCATTTATCTGCTATAAGAATAACTTATTTCTCCGTCCATAATGCTTGGGGAGATTTTGGCGGCGAATTTGGCGGAATGTCGCCAACTTGGCGACTATTAAAATGTTGCCAAATTTACGAAAATATTGCCAAATGGATAAAAATGACTTTAAATCAATGAAAATGACGACTAATTGACGAAAATTCGGTATCTTGGAAATAATATAAGTATCTACTATAAGAATAACCTATTTCTTTTACTGTAAAAGTATTAAATTCATGGCATTATATAAGGAAAGTCATGTATTGCCCACATCAGATTTTTTTATTGACATAATAATGAAATATAGGAATCAATTGGTTAAAAAACGATGCAGGCAACATAGATAACTTTCTCTTTGTCAAGTAACATAAATATACAAGAGAATAAAATTATTCATTACCCTACATCCCTCTTCAAAAATTATCTCAGACAAGAATTTAAAATAGATTGTCAAATAAATTGCAGCATAAAAAAAATAATAATCTGATGTAAGCAGCATCGCACGCCTTTCCCTGCAGTCTCAAATGTGTTTTCCCTTTATTACTTTCCTTATATACATAATGTATAAGGAAAGTATTGTGACGGGGTCGAAAATTCGAATTCGAGTTTTTGACGGGAGAGCACGTTTCAAGCATCCCTGATCACGAATCAAACATTTTTGAAGTGATGTCTGTGTGTGTGTGTGTGTGTGAAAGTATGTGTGTGTGTGTGTGTGTGTGTGTGTCAGTGAGTCTGTGGAGACGATAACTGACGAACGAATGGACCGATTCGAACCAAATTTGGTACAAAAATCACAATCCGTAAACACTGGAAGCTTATTGTTTTTATACGCAATCGAATGTTCGGAACCCCCCTAAATTTTCGAATGAAATTTTGAAAAAATCGTCAAAAAATCAAAACCACGAATAAAGTTACGCAAATAGACATTTCTTATGTAATTTTTCATTAGAAAACGATTGACGTAAATTTTAAAACGCTAACATGAACCGTTCTCGAGATATTGCACATTTTTCATAAAAATTATCAAAAAGTCATATAAAATTAAAAAGAAAATATTTCCTATTGAGAAACATGTTCACTTTTCATATGTAATACCATGCGATAAATTGGATGACATCATTCTCGTGGATCTAGCTCGTTCCATTCATGAAAAAGATACTTTGAGTAATACTTTTGTATTTGAACGCCAATAGTCATTTATCTGCTGTAGGACTAACTTATTTCTTTGTCCATAAAGCTTGGCGAGATTTTGGCGACGAATTTGGCGGAATGTCGCCAACTTGGCGACTTTTTGAAATATTGCCAAATTAACGAAAATCTCGCCAAATGGATAAAAATGACGCTAAATCAATAAAAATGACGACTAATTGTCGAAAATTCAATATCTTGGTAAAAATATTAGTATCGACTATAAGAAAAACCTATTTTTTTTTACTGTAAAAGTAGTAAATTCATTACATTATATAAGGAAAGTCATGTGGTGCCCACATCAGATTTTTTTATTAATAATTCAGTAAATTGAGTTTAATTGCACTAAACAACACGAATAATTAATTGAAATTGAACTGAATTCACACTTTTAATTCAGCTTTCGATTTCATTTTGTAACTGGACTTACAGAGCAATGGGGTTGGTCTTGTTTTTTTTCATAGTAAAAAAATTACATATAAAGCAAGCATTTAATTGATGCATTTGAGCATACGTAGTCTTTTATTTTAGATTTTGGCGATTTTTGCTGGCCATTTCACAAAAAAAGGCAGATCCTCTTTTTTCCGAATCATACCAGAATCAAATCAGCACCAGGGTAACTTACAAGTGACTTATCTACCAAATGTTGTGAAAGTTGGTCTATTAGTTTTTCAGTTAGAGTGGATACAGGTGTGGCGGAAAGGAATCGCCAGTCCCGAACTCGGGACCTCTTGTTTACAAGACCGACATTATAATCATAGAGCAAAAGTTAGCTTCGGCTCCGTTCTTATAATTCGGGTATAGGTTCCAAGCATCTTTGATCAGATGTCTTTTGGCAGGAGTAGAGTCGTCTTTACTACCGCACACTCCCTCACCTGATGAGAAGGCCCCGGTCTAATTTCGGCGAGGAGGGGGGCCGCTGAGAAAACCTCCGCGTGTCCCCCCGAAATGCAGTTGAGGGGCCAAAGGCCGCGAGGCGTGTTGCTTCGGGCGTGACGTCAGTCTCTGTCAACCAGGAAGGGAGTGGAATGGCCTCTGACTCCGTGTGGTGCTGCCATCTCGTGTTGAGAGGTGAGATCGTTCGAGAGGAAGGTTGCGTGTTTCAAACGTCCAGTCATAATTGTGGCGATTGAGCGTCGCTTGTCCCGAGCCAGGACCGAACGCGGGACCATGTGCTTACACGACTGACATTATAATCATAGAGCAAAAGCTAGCTTCGGTTCCGTTCTTATAATTCGGGTATAGGTTCCAAGCATCTTTGATCAGATGTCTTTTGGCAGGAGCAGAGTCGTCTTTGCTACCGCATAGACAATATTTGCGGGCCATTTCGCAAAAGAAGCGGGTTATTTTATCTCGAAGCATACCAAAATCTAATCAGCAGCAGGGTCACCTACAAGGGACTTACCAAGCTACAAGGGACTGGATACAAGCTTTTGCGGGCCATTTCGCAAAAAAAAAAAGGCGAGTTCTTTTATTCCGAATCGTACCCAAAACTAATCAGCACCAGACTCGCTCACAAGTAACTTACCTACCAAATTTTATGAAATTTGGTCAATTAGTTTTTCAATTAGAGTAGATACATACATTGCATAGACAGACACAGAAACGTCACGCTAAAACAGTTTTTTCGTGTTCTAGAGGTCCCAAAACGTGTAGATCCGCCGAAAACTCGAGTTGCGATTTTCGGCATGATTCCAATATTTTCCCTATACATTATCAAGTATTGCAGGGAAAGTAGCAAATGATTATAGCGAAATATCTACATACAGAGGCTTTATTAATAACGCCTCTGTATGCAGATATAAATCAAGCATTTAATTGATGCATTTGAGTATGCGCAGTCTTTTATTTCAGATTTTGACGATATTTGAAGGCCATTTCGCAAAAAACAAACAAAAAAAAAAACAGGTTCTTATTTTCCGAGTCATACCAAAATCTAATTAGTACCAGGGTAACCCAAAAGTGACTTATCTACAAAATTTCGTACACTTTGGTCAATTAGTCTTTCCGTTAGAGTGGATACAAACAATTTTTGCGGGCCATGTGGCAAAGAAGAAAAAAAGGCACATTCTTTTATCCCGAATAATACCAAAATCTAATGAGTACCAGGTCACCCAAAAGTGACTTACTTACTTGTGAAATTTTATGAAATTCGGTCAATTAGTTTTTGAGTTAGAGTGGATTCATACATTGCACACACACACACACAGACATCACGCTAAAAATAGTTTTTTCGTGTTCTAGAGGGCTAGAAACGTATAGATCTGTCGAAAACTTGAGTTAGATTTTCGACATGGTTCCAAAACTTTCCCTGTACATTACCATGTATAGCTGGGAAGTAAAAATATAAGGTTCACTTATTCCTTATTACCTTCAAGTAATATTAACTTTTATACTGCATCTAAATATTTGACATGTTTTCTGACTAATCATGGTCTTTTTCCCTTATTTGTCCACTTACTAAACAAAACCAGCTCTCCAAATTTTTTTGTAAGACAGGGGAAGGCAATGGCGTACATTTGCTTTTTGATCGTTCACTCATAAAATAGCATCACTTAAAGTAACCATCTATAGCAAACTTTCAAGATTGGATAAATAAATAATTAATAACAAATTTATTCAAGATAAATAAAATCTCTTATGATCTTTCTTTAAAAAAAGTAATTAGATTTTTTCCAGTCATGATCTTAATACTTATTTGAGGCATTATGCTCAAATTATTACAGATTTATTATGTAGTATTATTATGTTTATTCCTTATAAATTTTATGTTATTCTTTATTACAGCAAAAATGTGTTAATGTTGTAAATGCTAGATGTTTATTTTAAAGAAAATAATGTTTAAAATAGTTTATTTTGCAATTCTTTGTACTGTTGTGTTTGAAAGATAGAATAAAACCTGCTGTGTTTAAGAGAGATAAAGGAAGACATAATAATTAGTTTAAAGAAAATTAGTTTATTAAATTGCAACTTCAAATTAATTCAAATTAACAAATACAAAAACACTGCTCACTGGCAGGCAACTCAGGAAGAATTAACATTAGAATTTTAGACATTAGAATTTTAGACAGACATTAGAATTTTATCAGCTTAGGTAGAAATAAGGAATTAGCATAAAAATTTTACTCAAAAAAAAAAACTATTTAAATACCATCAGAAAATTATTAACAAAAATATTAAATTTAAAAGAATTTTAGAATTTTCCCAGGCTCTTAAAATTTATGAAGGTTTAGAAAATTGAAGAAATGAAGTTTTAGAATTTTAAATTTAAATGAATAAAATTTAAATCATGCATTTAAAAAAATATTGAGAAATCATATTCTGAATTTAAGAAATTAGGAGTTTAAATAAACATTAATATTCACCCAGCAGGGTCATCTTAAGATAACAGGTTGGAGAAGAAAAGTTTCTCATTTGGAATTTCACTGGGATGACAGGAATTTTCTTAAACAGGATTTCTTGGAATCAGGAGAAGATTCATTTACAGTGGCCTAACATATACATCTGGAACTCTAGGATCTTCTTAAATCAGCTGTCATCGTCAGACACTACTTCCACGTAACTCGCATAATACATCTTACCACACATTTTTCCGAGAGTCACATCGTATTTTAGCTCGTAGAAATGAATAAAACTTTCGTTAAAGAGGCAAATGAAAAAAAAAAAAAAACATCGCGAGGAACCTAATGTTCCATAGAAAAGCTCGCGTGGAACATAAGTTCCATTCGAAAATCAACGACGCGCTTCTCGCGCTAACTTAAACAAGGGATTTCAATAAAAAACTGAAACTGAAAAATTCCGCGCGCGTATTTATACGTGCGGAAAAACGGAGAAGTTTGGACAAACGGCAGCAATTAAAATCCGCTACCGAAATTAGAATTGCCAAAATTAAGACTCAAAACTCCGAGAGCAGACGATCCGTAAAAACGCGAACCAATTAAAATAATTCACGAATTCCAAAAGGCGCGAAAATTACTTAGGCGGCGTGTCAATCGCGGTGAAAAGCCCGCAAAACCAGGATTCCGAAAATGGCCGAATTCAAAACTGAAATTTTTGAAACGCACTGAACATGGTAATAACTTGAAACGATAGAACAAACGGAATTTCTAACCAAAATGGGAAAATGAGACATCAAATTAAAGGGAATTTTAAGGGGAATCAAATAAATAAATAATTTTTATAATTTACAAATCAAAAGTAATATTAATTTAGGGAATGGAACATTTTTAATTAAGAATATTATAAGGAAAATTAATTTAGGAGATTAAAAATATTCTAATTGACGAATAAATGAAAAAGCCAAAAAATATTATTTAAATATAACCAAATTGAGAATATTGAGCCAGGGAAAAATAAATAAAAGTGAATTTCAAACCCCCAAATTACATAAATTCTAAAGCAACCCAACAGTATCTTTATTTTTCTTTCTACTTCTTTGTATTTTTGTAGTTCTCAAACTTGTATTTTTCATTTATATGTAACAATTTCGAAATTTTAAATAAATATTCTTTCGGAAGTAGAGATCAATTAACCCTTTAAACTATTCTTAGATAAGAGACTTTATTCTCCCAAGAAAAGCAGAGAGAAAAAAAAAGAGGAAAAGAAAAAGTAAATTTTATTTTATTTTTTTTTCCTTATATACATAACTTATATACATAACTTCCTTATATACATACTTTCCTTATATACATAATGTATAAGGAAAGTATTGCGACGGGGTAGAAAATTCGAATTCGAGTTTTCGACGGGAGAGCACGTTTCAAGCATCCCTGATCACGAATCAAACATTTTTGAAGTGATGTCTGTGTGTGTGTGTGGGGGGGGGGTGTCAGTGAGCCTCTGGAGACGATATCTCACGAACGAATGGAGCGATTCGAATGAAATTTGGTTCAAAAATCACAATCCGTGAATACTGGAAGCCTATTGTTATAAAACACAATCGCATGTTCAGAACCCCTCCTAAATTTTCGAGTGAAATTTTGAAAAAATCATCAAAAAATCAAAACCTTTAATAAAGTTACGCAAATAGACATTTCTTATGTAATTTTTCTTTAGAAATCGATTGACATAAACTTTAGAACGCTAGCATAACCCGTTCTCGAGATATTGCACATTTTTCAAATAAATTTATCAAAAAATCCCATAAATTAAAAAAATATATTAACTGTTGAGAAACATGTTCACTTTTCATATGTAATATCCTGCGATAAATTTAGTGACATCATTCTCGTGAACCTAGCTCGTTCCATTCATGAGAAAAGATGCTTTGAGTAATACTTTTGTATTTGAACGCCAATAGTCATTTATCTGGTATAAGAATATCTTATTTCTCCGTCCATAACGCTTGGCGAGATTTTGGCGACAAATTTAGCGGAATGTCGCCATCTTGGCGACTTTTTAAATGTTGCCAAATTAACGAAAATTTCGCCAAATAGATAAAAATGACGCTAAACCAATGAAAATGACGACTAATTGAAGAAAATTCAATATCTTGGAAAGAATATAAGTATCTACTATAAGAATAACATTTTTTTTAACTGTAAAAGTAGTAAATTCATTGCATTATATAAGGAAAGTCATGTGTTGCCCACATCAGATTTTTTTTATTTTTTTTATTTTGAACCCTTTCCTCTCAGTCTGCCTTGCACCCGCTATAAGAATGTGCTTTAAAGAAAAATAATTCGAGAACCGGAGCAGTTAGAAAATCCAAATTTGGTAGGTTGTAGTCTATTATACATTTAAATTACATACATTTTAATTAATACATTTTAATTAATACATTTTTCATACATTTAGGTCACATACAAATAAAAAAAGGAGGCTACTTGAAAAGATACTCTTTTTTTTCTTTTTTTATTTCTACAATTTTTCTAATATTACATCTTGATAAGAAACATTGTTTCACCTTGAATAATGAATAAGTAACCTTAACAGTGCCAGATTTCCCTAGTCATTCATTAATGTTCTGTCTAGTTTTTTAGAGAGTTCACTTAAGATGTTTTTACAGACTTTTTTGTACAACCGCGGTTGTCCAAAGCAATTAAAGCAACTATAAAAAAAAAAAGAAAAAATTTGAATTAATCAACACTGCTCTCGCGCACCAAAAATGTAAATGTTTTGCAACTATACCTGATTCTTCAGGGTCACCTGATTTTTGCATTGCGCTTGACCTTATAGTTTTTTACCTACGTGCTCTACCTACTCTTGACGTCATAAAAGACGTTGGATCCTTTAGCAACCTCGAAGCATTATTTAAGATGACGTCAAACGAACATGCTTCTGGAAAACTCAAGCGGGTGGTGTCTACACGTACTGACCTATGACCTAAAGCCTATATTTAAAAACTTGTACGTTTATTAATGCATGTATAGGATTCCTATTTTTGCGAATGTTTACATTGCTTTTGATGCTTATTGGATAGCATGTCAATGAGATTGTTTCTGCATGCAATGCCTTCTGTTGTTTGTAATAACAGATTTCTAGAGAAACTATTGATGTGAAGTATGTTAGGGCGTGGGATAATCGTGAAAGAAATGTGACGGGGATGAAACGAAAGTATGTAACGGACGTGACATCATATTGTTACGTATATCTAACGGGAAACCATTGTTATAATTTGAAGGTCTGGGTCACTGGATCTTGGTGACAAATTCGGGGATTCTGATGACAAATTTGGTTAGAATATCGCCATCTTGGCATCTTTTGGTGAGTTGTGGAAACTTCTCGAATTTTGTAGATAGGCTAAGAATTTCACGTATTGGGTACTTTGTATCATCGTCACACGCAATACACATCAATCTTTTCTCATTCGAAATATGCGAAAGGGGCGATGTTTCGCATCAATTTATTATCCACTTTTTCTCTCTTTCTCAATCCATTAACGCCAAGAGCTACTATCTTCGTTTTTATTTGGTAAGACAAATAATGTGATTAATCTTTCTCTTCGGAAGTTTGCTTGAAGTCACATCGAAAATTTCGACAGAATGTTGCACGAGAAATGTCTTGAGTAAGAAAACAATTTACGCAATGTAAAAAAGAATGACCGCGTTCTGAAAACCCTTGGTCTCTGAAACCCTTAGCGATTGATTTCGAAAGTAATTGCTTTCATTTTAAAAGTAGTATGTGGGGGGGGGGGGGGCGTTCGAAAATGCTCACTTTCATTCTCAAAGCCTCGGAAGGATTTCGTTCCCCCATAAAAGGAACTGCACAAAGCATTTAATTATTGCTGTTGCACATACTGCTTGTTCACAATTGAAACAAATTGTGAATAATAATGTGCGACAAGTTTTTTAAACAAGTTTATAACAAGTTAAAAAATCTGATGTGGGCAGCACATGACTTCCTCTGCAGACTTATAGTCACGTTCTCTTTATTTTAATTAAATTTATTCACTTTTAATTCAATTTTCGTTCTCATTTGATAACTGGACTTATTTTCCAAGGTGGCGTAGAGAAAATACGAAAAAACTAAAATATCTCGAGAATGGCTTGGCCTAGTGTAATGGGGTTGGTCTTATTCGTTTCTTCGTTAAAAATTACGTATTAAACAAGCATTTAGTGAATATATTTGAGCGTACGTAGTTTATTATTTTAGATTTTGGAGATTTTTGCGGGCCATTTTGCAAAAAAAAAAGGCAGGTTATTTTTTTCCGAATCATACCAAAATCTAATCAACACCATGGTGACCCACAAGTGATTCATTTACCGAATTTTGTGAAATTCGGTTCATTAATATTTCAGCTAGCGTGGATACAAGCTTTTGCGGGCCATTTCGCAAAAAAAGGCAGGTTCTTTTATCCCGATCGTACCAAAAACTAATCAGCACCAGATTCGCCCACAAATGACTTACCAACCAAATTTTATGAAACTCGGTCCATTAGTTTTTTAGTTAGAGTGAATACAAAATTTGCAAAGACAGACACACAGACACACAGACAGACACATAGGCACACACACAGACGTCACGCTAAAAATAGTTTTTTCACATTCTAGAGGTCTCAAAACGTGTAGATCAGTCGAACATTCGAGTTGCGATTTTCGGCATAATTCCAATATTTTCCCTATACATTACCAAGTATTGCAGGGAAAGTAAAAATCTGATGTGGGCAGCACATAACTTTCCCTGCAGACTTATATCCACGTTCTCTTTATTTTAATGAAATTTAATTCACTTTAAATTCAATTTTCGTTCTCATTTGTTAACTGAACCTATTTTCAATGGTAGCGTTGAGAATATACGAGAAAACTAAAATATCTCGAGAACGGCTAATCCTAGTGTAATGGTGTTGGTCTCATTCTTTTCTTCGTTAAAAATTACGTATAATACAAGCATTTAATGGATCTATTTCAACATACGTAGTTTTTTATTTTAGATTTTGTCGATTTTTGCGGGTCATTTTGCAAAAAAGTGCAAGTTATTTTTTTCCGAATCGTACCCAAAACTAATCAGTACCAGATTCGCCCATAAATGACTTACCTACCAAATTTTATGAAATTCGGTCTATTACTTTCTTAGTTAGAGTGGATACAAAATCTGCACAGACAGACAGACACACATATACACAGACAGACACACAGACGTCACGTTAAAAATAGTTTTTTCGTATTCTAGAGGTCTCGAAACGTGTAGATCCGTCGAAAACTCGAGTTGTGATTTTCGACATGATTTCAATACTTTCCCAATACATTACATTTACTGCAGGGAAAGTAAAAATCTGATCTGGGCAGCACATGACTTTCCCTGCAGACTTATATTAACGTTCTCCTTATTTTAATTAAATTTATTTCACTTTTAATTCAATTTTCGTTCTCATTCGTTAACCGGGCTTATTTTCAAAGGTGGCGTAGAGAAAGTACGAAAAACTAAAATATCTCGTGAATGGCTAGCCCTGGTGTAATGGGAATGGTCTTATTATTTTCGGCGTTAAAAGTTACGTATTAAACGAGCATTTAATGGATATTTTTTAGTATACTTAGTTCTTTAGTTTAGATTTTGACGATTTTTGCAGGACATTTCGCATAAAAAGGCAGGTTATTTTTTTTCGAATCATACCAAAATCTAATCAGCACCAGGGTAAACCACAAGTGACACATCTACCGAATTTTGTGAAATTCGGTCCAGTCGTTTTTCAGTTAGAGTGGATACAAACTTTTTCTGGCCATTTCGCAAAAGAAGGCGGGTTATTTTATTCCAAATCGTACCCAAAACTAATCAGCACCAGACTCGCCCACAAGTGACTTACCTACCAAATTTTGTGAAATTCGGTCGATTAGTTTTTTAGTTACAGCGGATACAAAATCTGCACAGACAGACAGACAGACACACAGACACACAGACACACAGACAGACACACAGACACACACACAGACGTCACGCTAAAAATGGTTTTTTCGTATTCTAGAGGTCTCGAAACGTGTAGATCCGTCGAAAACTCGAGTTGCGATTTTCGGCATGATTCCAATACTTTCCCTATACATTACCATGTATTGCAGGGACAGTAAAAATCTGATGTGGGCAGCACATGACTTTCCATGCAGACTTATATTAACGTTCTCTTTATTTTAACTAAATTTATTTCACTTTTAATTCAATTTTCGTTCTCATTCGGTAACCGGGCTTATTTTCAAAGGTGGCGTACGGAAAGTACGAAAAACTAAAATTCTCGAGAACGGCTAGTCCTA
Source organism: Amaurobius ferox (assembly GCA_951213105.1). Classification (NCBI taxonomy): domain Eukaryota; kingdom Metazoa; phylum Arthropoda; class Arachnida; order Araneae; family Amaurobiidae; genus Amaurobius; species Amaurobius ferox. The sequence continues at coordinate 105,572,309 of OX578144.1, forward strand.
GTGTAATGGGGTTGGTCTTATTCTTTTCGTCGTTAAAAATTACGTATAAAAGGATTTAATGGATATATTTGAGTATACCCAGTTCTTTAGTTTAGATTTGGACGATTTTTGCGGGCCATTTTGCAAAAAAAGGCGGGTCATTTTTTTTCCGAATCGTACCAAAATCTAATCAGCACCAAGGTAACCCACAAGTGACTCATCTACCGAATTTTGTGAAATTCGGTCCATCAGTTTTTCAGTTAGAGTGGATACAAGCTCTTGCGGGCCATTTCGCAAAAAAAGGCGGGTTCTTTTATTCCGAATCGTACCCAAAACTAATCAGCACCAGACTCGCTCACAAGTGACTTACCTACCAAATTTTGTGAAATTCGGTCCATTACTTTTTTAGTTAGAGTGGATACAAAATCTGCACAGACAGACACACAGACAGACACACAGGCAGACACACAGGCACACACACACACAGACGTCACGCTAAAAATAGTTTTTTCGTATTCTAGAGGTCTCGAAACGTGTAGATCCGTCGAAAACTCGAATTGCGATTTTCGGCATGATTCCAATACTTTCCCTATACATTACCATGTATTGCAGGGGAAGTAAAAATGTCGTGATAAAAGTTGAAGAAAAAAATTTATCACACTAAATTTATTGACAAGTTTTTAAATTATTTAATTATGATGAATACGATATACAGTAAGTGAATCAATCGGAAGAGCTTTGGATGCAACTTATATATCGTGGTGAAGATGGGACAATCGAGCATTCAGCGGTTTTTCTAATTTATTTCAAAAATATTGATTTTGTTCTTTTAATCCTACGGAATAGAATGCTAAACTTGCCAGTCGTACGGTAAGATAGCACAACGAATATGAGTGAATTAACGGTAGCGGCAGAGATGCATAACGCATATCCTATATGTTGGATAAAAGCGGTTAATTATCACATTCTTTGAAATAATAAGTATTATGAGTGAGAAATTTAGGATATACTTTTATTTGCTGCAGAACACAGGCTAGGTTTTTCTGGCGGGAACGACCAAATGCATTTTACATTCTTTTCCGCCAGAGGAACATTGCTGTAGACTACAAAATATATCACCATGAAATTGTTGAATATATCAATGTGCAGTTTCCAGATTAAATCAACGTCCTATTTCACCAAACGTGACGAACGCTAACACGAAATCAACTGCCCAATGGCACTGCATACACGAAAGTTTTCTTAGAGTTGAAAATCTCTCTCTCTCTCTCTCTAAGGGGTTAAACTATGGAAATGTAAACAAAAGTGGTGTAAATGTATATTAATTGACCAAACTGAAAGTTATGCTTAGATAAATCCATTCTAAGCTGCGGGGGAAAATGACGAAAGTGGCAAAAGTTTAAATTTAAAAAAAAGATTTGCTAACGAAACAAATTTCTCATAACAGTGGAATTTTTTCTGGCCATTTCGGTCAGATTCAGGGAAAGATCAACTCGTGTTTGGTGCCATATTGTATTATTATCGCAAATACGCATGGATGAAAAATTTCAAGGCGATCCATTCGGTAGAAGTGCAAAATTTTAAGGAGATCGATTCGGTAGAAGTGCAAAATTTTAAGGAAATCGATTCGGTAGAAGTGCAAAATTTTAAGGAGATCGATTCGGTAGAAGTACAAAATTTTAAGGAGATCGATTCGGTAGAAGTGCAAAATTTTAAGGAGATCGATTCGGTAGAAGTGCAAAATTTTAAGGAGATCGATTCGGTAGAAGTACAAAATTTTAAGGAGATCGATTCGGTAGAAGTGCAAAATTTTAAGGAGATCGATTCGGTAGAAGTGCAAAATTTTAAGGAGAGATCGATTCGGTAGAAATGCAAAATTTTAAGGAGATCGATTCGGTAGAAGTGCAAAATTTTAAGGAGATCTATTCGGTAGAAGTACAAAATTTTAAGGAGATCGATTCGGTAGCAGTGGGTCAAAAATTGTTTTAAGATTTTACCCAAACAGAGAAACCAACCTAAATAAAACCATATAAAAACAAGAAAGATCAGTCATGCTTAAAGCACTGATTATGAAACACATTTCAACTAAAATGCAATTTTATTTAAGCATCTCTAAAATGCGATACATTCAGCGCTGATGTATTTTAAATTATCACAGTGCTACAGTAATGTATTATATTTGAAAACATAAAACTTCATCGAAAAAAAAACTTTATTCAAATGACGTCATCGAAATATAACTCGTATGGCTCTCTATGTAAAAGCAATGAATATTTCATTCATATCACTTTTATTCCAGACTCCAGAGCTAAATAATTTTGCTTGAAAAAATCCAGCAATTCTTGTACAACTCATCTTACAATTACTCGTTTACATTCTGCATCCATTAAATTAGGCTTCGTTGTAGAAATAATCAAAGTTTGATGATCATTTAAACTAAAAATATTGTAATTGCGTTGGCGCAGAATATAGATGCACAGAAAATACGCAAAAATAAAACGGTTTTAGGATGGATGCTACACTAAATATAAATTAAAAAAAATATGATGTGGGCAGCACATGACTTTTCTTATATAATGCAATGGATTTACTAGTTTTACAATAAAATAAATAATGTATTAGATCCACAGCGCTGTGTTTCTATCTTTGAATTGTACATTGGGCGATTTTCAGGATGACAACATGCAAAATTATTTCAAAATACTCAATTAACTTATACTTCGCACAACTCTAAACAATCATCAATATTGATAGCATCCTCAATAAGCGATATTGTCCATATATTAAAATACTCTAATAATTACTTCATCATCTAGTCGTCATTTTCATTGATTTAGCGTCATTTTTATCAATTTGGCGACATTTTCGTTAATTTGGCAGCATTTAAAAAGTCGCCAAGTTGCCGACATTCCACCAAAATCTCGCCCAGCGTCATGGACAGAGAAAAAAGTTATTCTTGTTGGAAGTAACTGACTATTAGCTTCAAATACTATTACATAAAGTATATTTTCTCATGAATGGAACTAGCTAGATCCACGAGAATGATGTCACCCAAATTATCGCATGATATTACTTATCAAAATAGAACATATTTGATCAATAGGTAATATTTTTTTTTAAATTTTATATGATTTTTTGATAATTTTTTGGAAAATGTACAATATCTCAAGAAAGGTTCATGCTAGCGTTCTAAAATTTATTTTAATCGTTTTCTAATGAAAAATTACATAAGAAATGACTATTTTCGTAACTTTATTGAAGGTTTCAATTTTTTGAGAAGTTTTTCAAAATTTCACTCGAAAATTTAGGAAGGGAGGCGATTCTGTACATGCGTTTGCGTATAGAAACAATAGGTTTCCAGTGTTCATGGATTCTAATTTTTGTACCTTGTTTTGATTCTAATGTTCGTTCGAATCGGCCCATTCGTTCGTCAGTTATCGTCTCCACAGACTCACTGACACACACACACACACACACACATATTTTCACACACATACACACACACACACACACATATTTTCACACACACATACACAGAGACATCATCTCAAAAATGTCTGATTCGTGTTCAGGGATGCTTGAAACGTTCTCTCCCGTCGAAAAATCGAATTCGAATTTTCGATCCAGTCACATCACTTTTCTTATACATTATATGTATATAAAGAAAGTAATAACTTTAAATATCACCATTTTAACACTGGGAATAAAGATGGATGCCATATTTTATTTTGAAGTGGGTCACGTGATCTCTTCATATAATATGGGTGCAATTATTACTTTAATTTTTGTTTGAAAAACTGCCGAACATATTTTGCTGAAATATTTTTTGAGACAATTTGAATTTGTTTTGAATTTTTTTGGGACATTTTATGGGACAATTTGAATATTTCTTAAAACTTTCGAAGCAATTTGTAAATTTTAACTTCCCTTAAAAAATGTTTGAAAAATTAGGTCCCATAGGGTTCAGTGTATTTCACTTTTTCAACCAGGGTTCAATCCAAAACTAATTGGGTGATATTATTCATTTACATCCCCATATGTTCCACAGACCGTTTCAACAACATACTAACATTTCATTTTGGTAAAGTCATTTTTACGGCAGGTATCGTGCGAACGGGTGGACAGACAGAATGAACAAAGTCATAAACACTTTTCAATTATATTGGAATGTGTTAAAAACAGATCAAGTTAAATAAAAGGTTGTAAAAACTAAACTCAAACCCCAAAGGAATTTATAAATGCACAATCAATGTGCATTATGCATACCTTTTAGCGGAACATAAACTGGGAAGGAATGGTATGACATTTTTAAAAGCGCATACGGGTTGTTAAAATTCTATTATCTCATCACTGCCTACATTTTGAAGACTTGCTTTTAAGTTATTTTCCTAAAATGATGCTAAACAACTATAAACATATTTTGAGTAAATATAAAAATATGAATTCTCAATTTTGATATATGTGTATACTTACATTGGTGTCGCTAACTGATGTATATCCTAAAGTTCATAAAAGGTTTTTACATATAAAACCCAAACACCTACAATCAGTGGAATATTTGAAAAATCTTTGTTATTTCCCAAGCCGAGAAATAATTTTTACGTCAACTTTATATTTACAGGGATGCGAGATCTTTTTTCTCTGTTTCATTTCCATTTTAGTTGTTTGTTTTAGTTGTCAGGCAGTAAGCCAACAGCTACCAAACACAAATTTCATTCACAGTTCGTTTGAGAACAAACTTGCTAAAGGAAGATGAATTTGGCTCTGCATCAGAGAGTTTTCTGGAAGCAGTAAAGGAATTTCACGCTGTCATAGATTGTATGAAACGGAGAATACCATTGTTAATTGAACATATATGTATATTTACTGTTGTGCCACAACATACAGAGTTACCAGTAAAAGCATATTTTTGCAATTAGATAACTATTTTTACCAAAAGACTTTCATATCGTTTAAAACGATATTATACATTTTATCAAGAAATTTTATATAAAAATATAGGTGGCTTGAATGTATGAATTTTCCCATATATTTGTCTTCCATATTATTAGCTTCATTCATTCTCCATTAATTCAGATATCTTTTTATAAACTATCTCCCATTGAAAAATTTCACCACTTGAAAAGATTAAGCTAGAGATAGAATCTCCTGGGGACATACAAGATATGAAGTCGTCTTCAGAGACGAATCACTTAACCGTGTAAGTGAAACTTATCGCCACGTGAATTGGTATGTACAAACAGGTGATAACAAAACTTTAACTGAGCAACATCCGGTATCATGGAGTGCAAACTGGAGGGAGCTAATACTAGTTACAATACTCGATTACCTGTGGTAGTTATTCATGGAAGTTTGTGTAATTAAGTATGTTGGAAATGTGCTAGACTGTTTTTATACAGTATATGGGAACTTTGAGAACTAATGTTTTGAAACAGGATAATGCACGGCTGCATACAGTTCGCTTTCTTCAATCTCAATCTTGCTATTCCCTGATTTTCCTGTTACCTGGCACATTGAGCAACACATATGCATGCCTTTTCGTGGTGCAAGTTCAATTAAGCCCAATATTTATATCAAAGGCGCTTTCAGAAAACGGTGTCTATATACTCCTACGCTTTTAAACGTATTCTTTGAATTCGGTAGGCAGACCTAATATTAAATTTTGTTTCGTCTTCCCCAAAATGGGACCTATTAGACTACCCTCTCGATTCCAGGTTCATTGTACGTTGCTTTCGGTACTTTTTATTAAATTGATACCAACAATGCCTTATTTAAAAAAAAAGTTGTACTGCACACAATCTCACACAGAATAGTGGATAGAAACAAATAGATTGTGAAGAAAAAATCGGCGGTGGCTCCAGTCCGATGGAGCCAAAATGGTTTTGCGTGAATAGCATTTTGTAAAATTAAACCCGACTTTTGTAATATCGAACAAAAATAAAGAACTCGACCCAAAATCTGATTCTATACACTTATAGAAATTTTAAAGAGCTACAAATTCTTGTTTACTGTTTGTAGCTATCACTTTTAGTTTTTAAGATATAAGTATTACAAATTTGGAAAACGTAACATTTTTATATTTCTTCAACTTTATATTCTTCAAACCTATAACGTAACATTTTTATATTTCTTCAATTTTATATGGACTCGAAAACTGTAAGTGCTTTTTAAAAAAAAGTATAGATTTAGAAACTAAATTTCCTCATACATAATTTTGTCGCTTACTTTTGTAGCTATCTTTTATAGTTTCGAAGCTATTCCAAGTGAAATTATTAAGGGGGAAAAAAGATAAACTTCAAGTGGTGCCCCCCCCCCCCCCCGGAAATGTAGAGCTCGGTCCAAAATTCAATTATATACACTTGTAGGAATTTCGAAGAGCTACAAATCCTTGCTTATTGTTCAAAGCTTACTTTAAAAGTCTAGTTCAAAGCTTTTAGTTTTTAAAATAAGCATTACAAATTTGAAAACGAGAAATTTTGAATTTTCATGAACTTGACAAGACGATTACTCGAAAACTATAAGCTAAAACGTTCACACCACGTTCAATATAACAAATAAAAGTATCCCGTTAAATGTAAATGGTAACCCGATGATCACTGAACTAAATGACGCCAGCATTTAATAATGTACTTACGGTTTATGGGCCCTGAGGTCCCCCAAATAAGATTTACGTAGAGGGCTCCGAAGCTGTCAATGCATCACTGAAGATAATCCTCCGTAACTCAATAAATACTGCATCATGTGAAAAGCCGTAGATTGCTGGTTCAATTTCCCAATAGAGCATGGGCACGAGCATAAATAAACAATCTGCGTAGTAGAATGCGCAGAAACGTAACGGCAAAATGGCATTATTTTACCATAGCGAGGAATGGTAAACTGACGATGATGGCAAATATAATGTGAAATTAAACTCATTAAACATCGAAATTTACATTTCTGCTAAAAATAAGTTATTTGGAATACTTGAGTAACAATATAGGTTTAGAGATTTCATTTGCTAAAGTTGACTTTAAGGGGACGGTGGATGTTGAAATGAGAAAAAATCGACTAATAAAAGTTTATATATATAACATTATTTTACACATTTAACATTTGCTTACGGGTGGGACAGCTTTGATTCCAAACGAAGAACCTCCCAAAATGACAGCTATTTGAAATACCCTATCCCAAACAGTTCGATCCCCCTTTGCAGGCATTGGCATCCATGGAAATCGCTGACAGAAACACACGACAAAAATTGTTTAAACTCATATATTGTACGTTGTACGAGTAATCTTCTACAAATACACGGGTATATCTTTTAATCTACGAGAATATAAGTAGTATAGGTATATTGGCATATTTTTTTATATATATTGGCATATATTGAAATCAATCACGACCTTCGGGTATAAAGAGTACGGAGATTATTGATATTTTCAATTTATTACGTCATCTCTTTATTTTAGCAAATATTTTGAGACTCATATTGTAATACGGGTAATCCTCTACTAACACACTGGCATATTTTCTAATCTGCGACAATATAAGTAGTACGGGGTTGCATATATTGATTCAATTCCATTTTTTTTTGTAAATTTGCTTACAAAAGGGGCCAGGATGTTTTATTTTTCAGATCTGCCCGTAAAGATAATCTTGCATAGTGAAAACAGATATTCTTAAACTTCTCTTTAGGAGCAATAAATTTAATATTTTAACAGAATTTGCACATGATTGCGAATTTCAAGTTTCTTTATATACTCCGTACGAAGAACGGGTATGCTGCTAGGTTTATATAAAGGAAGAGTCATTAAGATTTTTATATGTGTTCATGGCGTTTTGGTATGCAAATTTAGGGACGGATATATTACAAGTGGTGAGAACTATTGAAGGAATTTTAGAAGCTTAGTATTAAGTGTAAACTTCCTCTGTTCTGGACATCAAAAGGGCTGTATGGTCATGAAAAATATTAAAGTTTGATTTTCGTAGGTAAATATTTTCGTAAGGATAATTATGCGCACAGCTAGGAGGTTAATCTAAAGTAATTTTGATTATCGGAAATCTAACGGGGCTGAAAATTCATATATGTACCCTGAAATGCTAAAGTTTCGCTAATCACTTCAACTAACGAGGTCTTTTTACTTTCCCTGCAATAAATGTTAATGTATAAAGAAAGTATTGGAATCTTAATAATTAAGGTGGTATCCTGTCTACTTCAATATATAATCAATAAAATTAAAGAATATAAAAAAGTAATTTAATCAAATAAAACCATCCTATAAGACGTACAAATGTTAAAAGACCAGAGAGCTTTCGGGTATCACTATACCCTTCATCAGTGGCTATATGAAAAATTACCTTGGAAACAAGCTTATATGTAGACCAACCAGATCGACAGACAAATTTGCAAAAATCAGCTATGGAATAATGATAATATAAACAGGCTATTGAAGATTAATCAATTACAAAATTACAATAGTAAGTGTTATAAACGGGAGCATCCCATAAAACGTACAAATGTTAAAACATCCTATAAGACGTACAAATGTTAAAGCATCCTATAAGACGTAAAAATGTTAAAACATCCTATAAGATGTACAAATGTTAAAATAGGCCAGGCAAATGAACCAATAGTATAGGTTTTAATAATTAAGGTGGTGTCACGTCTACTTATAATTAAGGTAGTATCACATCTACATATAACGTTTATAACACTCTCCCGTTTATAACACTTACTATATTGTAATTTTGTAATTGATTAATCTTCAATAGCCTCTTTATATTATCTACACTTTTTTCAGACCTATAGAACACGAAAATAATATTTTTAGTTTGGCATGTCTCTCTCTCCCTCTCTCTCTCTGTGTGTGCGTATGTGTGTGTGTATGTGTATGTGTGTACAATATATGTATCCACTCCAACTCAAAATCTAAGTGACCAAATCTCATAAAATTTGATAGGTAAGTCATTTGTGGTTTACTATAGTGCTTATTAGATTTTGGTACGATTCGGAAAAAAAGAACCTGCCTTCTTTTTACGGAAATGGCCCGCAAAAATTGTCAAAATATAAAATTAAAGACTATATATGCTCAAATGTATCTATTAAATGCTTGTTCTAAACGTCATTTTTGACGATAAAAATAATAAGGCTAACCTCATTACTCTAGAACACGCCGTTCTCGAGATATTTTGCTTTTTCACATATTTGCTACGCCGCTTTTGAAAATACTTCCAGTTACCAAATGAAAACGAAAATTGAATTAACAGTGTCGATTCAGTGCAATTTCGAATAATTATGCGTGTTATTTTGTGCAATTAAATTCAATTTAATGAATTATTGAAGAAATAAAGAGGAAAGGATTTTGAGTCTGTAGGAAATGTCATGTGCTGTCAACATCAGATTTTTGCATTTACTAGAAAATTGTTCTCTTCATGAATTTTTTATGATTTATTTATTAATTATTACACACATTCTCGTTAGTGCCAACGGCCGTACCGTGCTGAAAACACCGGTTCTCGTTAGATCACCGAAGTCAAGCAGCATCGGGCGCGGTTAGTACTTGGTGGGTGACCACCTCGGAACACCGCGTGCTGTTGGCCATCTCGGGTGCGGTGTCCCCGTGGTTTGCGCGCTAGATTTGCACGCTACCACAAAATGCCGCCGTGTTCATGCGGAGTACGATCACGTTAAACATGTGGGTCCGTAAGTCCTTCCGAGAGGTTGGTGGTAGGGGAAGGAAGGTACGGTCCCTGTGGATGCCTCCCCCACTGGGTTCCGGTCTAAATTGGGTGGCACTTCCCGGCCGTCCATACAGTTACCTTACACCTTTCTGGTAGGTCGGACGGTCTGGGTCTCAACAACAACAACACATTCTCGTTACCCCCCCGGTCGTCCATCCTGTTGCTCCAAGTCCTCTGGACGAGCCGGACGGCCTGGGGCTTTCACACATTCTCGTTACCCCGGCCAACGGCCGTACCGTGCTACACAAAAATCTTCTTCTTTCCTTATAGCTTCTACAATTTGTATAGCATTTCCTTTAAGCAAAGTTCCACTCAAAGGAATGTGTTTGGATCTTCCACAATTAAACCCCTAGCCAACGACCGTACCGTGCTGAAAACACCGGTTCTCGTTAGATCACCGAAGTCAAGCAGCATCGGGCGCGGTTAGTACTTGGTGGGTGACCACCTCGGAACACCGCATGCTGTTGGCCATCTCGGGTGCGGTATCCCCGTGGTTTGCGCGCTAGATTTGCACGCTACCACAAATGCCGCCGTGTTCATGCGGAGTACGATCACGTTAAACATGTGGGTCCGTAAGTCCTTCCGAGAGGTTGGTGGTAGGGGAAGGAGGGTACGGTCCCTGTGGATGCCTCCCCCACTGGGTTCCGGTCTAAATTGGGTGGCACTTTCCGGCCGTCCATACAGTTACCTTACACCTTTCTGGTAGGTCGGACGGTCTGGGTCTCAACAACAACAACACATTCTCGTTACCCCGGCCACACAGAAAGCTACCATAAGCCTTTGGGTTGGTCGTGTGGTCTGGGCTTTCTACACATTCTCGTTACCGGCCGTCCAATTAGTTGCTCATGTCCACTGGATGAGTCAGACGGTCTTCAACACATTCTCGTTAGGTGGCAACGGCCGTACCGTGCTGAATACACCGGCTCTCGTTAGATCACCGAAGTCAAGCAGCATCGGGCGCGGTTAGTACATGGGTGGGTGATCACCTGGGAACACCGCGTGCTGTTGGCACATTTTGGGCACGGCAGCTCTGTGGTTTGCGCGCTGTATTTGCACGCTGCCACAACTGCCGCCGTGTTCATGCGGAGTACGATCACGTTAAATATGTGGGTCCGTAAGTCCTTCCGAGAGGATGGTGGTAGGGGAAGGAGGGTACGGTCCCTGTAGATGCCTCCCCCACTGGGTTCCGGTCTAAATTGGGTGGCACTTCCCGGCCGTCCAAACAGTTACCTTATACCTTTTTGGTAGGTCGGACGGTCTGGGTCTCAACAACAACACAGTACATTTAGGGGTGCGGTAGCCCAGTGGTTAACGCGCTAGAGTTGCACTCAGTAGGCCCGGGTTCGATTCCAGCCAGTGCCAAAACTGCCGCCGTGTTCACGCGAAGTACGATCACGTTAAACATGTGAGTCCTTAAGTCCTTCCGAGAGGTTGGTGGTAGGGGAAGGAGGGTACGGTCCCTGTGGATGCCTCTCTCACTGGGTTCCGGTCTAAATTGGGTGGCACTTCCCGACCGTCCAAACAGTTACCTTACACTTTTCTGGTAGGTCGGACGGTCTGGGTCTCAACAACAACAACACAGTACATCTCTTATTACTGTATTAGGGCTATGTTTTTTTCTCATTAATATACAGGCATTTATAAATTGAATCATACACTAATTTGCAAATATAACTGCTTCCAATGAAACTTTGCATTATTTTTGGACCATTACCCAGTTTCCGCCAGTAGCAATTTTTTATGTAATTTCGTTATATTATTTTACCCGAGTCACCTTTGTTACCCCAATAGATAACTTGTGTACAGCATTTATTTGTATATTCATTCTATTCGCAGTGCTAAATAATAATTTTGAAAAATCTGTTGGTTAGGAGCCAAACTCGCTCTTAGAATGAAAAGTGAATGAAATCCGTTTGGCAATTGGTTGTTTGGCTTGTTGCCAACGGTGAGAAATAAAAAATAAGGGTACTGTGCCTTTTAACAAGAGATTTTATTTTAAGTAGAACTTTGTTGGCAAAATGCTTGAATTCTCTGAAGAAATATGTTGGAATGGAAATTAAATTCATTTATTTTAATCCCTTATAAATAAATATCTGTGGAGAGTCCCGTCTCGAATTTCTTATTTAATTCTATTCCATGATTTCCGTGCTTATTTGTATCACAATAAGCACAAAAGTGGGGGAAAATCTGATGTGGGCAGCCTACATAATACGATGACTGTTTTCACAGCGAAATTATGGTGTACATTGTACAACGTCCACGGCATAATGTTTTTGGTATTGAATTAACTTTAACACCACGTATATTTTTTAAATTGGGAACTTTTGGCGACTTGTCAGTCCCAACAGAATGATTTATTCATCATACTCAGGTGCAAAATTTTCATCAAAATGTAAATGGTATTTAATTGATGTCACACGAAATAAATAAATATTGCTAAATAATTGCTCAAAAAATCTGCTGCAATAATTACACAATAAATAAAACCTTGTCGTATTTGCTTCTCAAATGAGAACAAATACAGTTTAAATACAAAAATACAGCAAAAATACCAGTTTATTTTTGTATTTATGTTATATTTACACTTATATTAATTATGTTATATTTACACTTATATATACGTTTTTATCTATTGTGAAATAAGTATTGACAAATTATTTGCGTCAATAAATAAAACCATTACTTAAAGTAACTTCTCTCACATGAATGAAATGGACTGTATACTTGCAGCAGGTATGTAAATATACCTGCTGCAGCAGATGCAATGTTTCCGTCGGCGATTTCCTCAAACGCTAGCAGAATTTGATAATCGCACGTTGTTCTTCAAACGTTATTTCCATTTTCGACGAACGCGAACGACTACAGTTTACTGACACGCATTGTCTGGAAAAACCCTGCACTACGGACCTGTTTCTTCCTTTTCACATCTCGCGTCACATGTGCCTCTAGGACACAATCTAAACACACCTCTAATCACACCTCTAAAATAGTTCCCCTCTCCTCCAATCAGGGTTGGAGATATCAGCACAGTCTCCGAACTTTTTGATCCTACCTAGTATATGTGCATGTCCTATCCACACGTCCCGTCCTGCTGCCCACATCAGATTTTTCCCAGCTAGATTTGTGAAAATGTTTGATACTCTCAGGAGTTTGGTAGCTGTGTTTCATAAATCAATCTGAGTGTCACATACCAACCGATCATTGTCTTGCATTGTCATCTGCAACTTCCATAAAAATCATGTTGTCGGGGTCCAGGAGTTATAAATAAATCACAGAGCTGTGAAGTTATAACTCTCTATATAAAAATACACATTGTATAGCACTTATCATCTTTACGAATACTATCAAATCAACAAGAATACATGTTAGCAACAAGAAAATGAAAGCGCTTTAATTGTAGATGCATTGGATGACTGAATTTGTTGGTCACATAGAGAATTTCTACTATATAATACAGCATATTGTTTTAGCGATAATTTTTTAATTCAAGATTTTCATGCCAATATATATTTTTAGCACCTCCTGAACACGTTTTGATTATTTTTGGAGTGATGTCCGTCTGACTGTCTGCCTGTGGTCGATTTCTTGAATACACAATAGCTGCCACAAACATTAAGGGATTCTCACGAAGCCTTATATTACTTTCCTTATATACAATAATGTATAAGGAAAGTATTGTGACGGGGTCGAAAATTCGAATTCGAGTTTTTTACGGGAGAGCACGTTTCAAGCATCTCTGATCACGAATCGAACATTTTTGAAGTGATGTCTGTGTGTGTGTCAGTGAGTCTGTGAAGACGAATGATATCTCACGAACGAATGGAACGATTGGAATGAAATTTGGTACAAAAATCACAATCCATGAATACTGGAAGTCTATTGTTTTAAAATACGATCGAATGTTCAGAACCCCCTAAATTTTCGAGTGAAAATTTGAAAAAATCACAAGAAAATCAAAACCTTTAATAAAGTTACGCAAATAGACATTTCTTATGTAATTTTTCCTTAGAAAACGATTGACATAAACTTTAGAACGCTAGCACGAACCATTCTCGAGATATTGCACATTTTTCAAATAAATTTATCAAAAAAATCCCCTAAATTAAAAACAAATATTAACTGTTGAGAAACATGTTTACTTTTCATATGTAATATCATGCGATAAATTGGGTGACATCTTTCTCATGGATCTAGCTCGTTCCATTCATGAGAAAAGATACTTTGAGTAATAATTTTGCATTTGAAAGCCAATTGTCATTTATCTGCTGTAAGAATTACTTATTTCTCTGTCCATAACGCTTGGCGAGATTTTGGACGAATGTCGCCAACTTGGCGACTTTTTAAATGTTGCCAAATTAGCGGAAATCTCATCAAATGGATAAAAATGACGCTAAATCAATGAAAATGACGACTAATTGATGAAAATGCAATATCTTGGAAAGAATATAAGTATCTAATATAAGAATAACCTATTTTTACTTTCCTTATATACATAATGTATAAGGAAAGTATTGTGACGGGGTCGAAAATTCGAATTCGAGTTTTCGACGGGAGAGCACGTTTCAAGCATCCCTGATCACGAATCAGACATTTTTGAAGTGATGTCTGTGTGTGTGTGTGTGTGTGTCAGTGGGTCTGTGGAGACGATAACGGACGAACGAATGGACCGATTTGAATCAAATTTGGCACAAAAACCACAATCCGTAAACACTGGAAGCCTATTGTTTTTATACGCAATCGAATGTCCAGAACCCCCCTAAATTTTCGAATGAAATTTTGAAAAAATCGTCAAAAAATCAAAACCACTAATAAAGTTACGCAAATAGACATTTCTTATGTAATTTTTTATTTGAAAACGATTGACATATATTTTAGAACGCTAACACGAGCCGTTTTTGAGATATTGTTCATTTTTCAAAAAAAATATCAAAAAGTCATATAAAATAAAAAAAAAAATTTCCTATTGATAAACATGTTCACTTTTCATATGTAATACCATGCGATAAATTGGGTGACATCATTCTCGTGGATCTAGCTCGTTCCATTCATGAAAAAAGTTACTCTGAGTAACACTTTTGTATTTGGACGCCAATAGTCATTTATCGGCTGTAAGAATAACTTATTTCTTAGTGCATAACCCTTGGCGAGATTTTGGCGACGAATTTGGCGGAATGTCGCCAACTTGGCGACTTTTTGAAATGTTGCCAAATTAACGAAAATCTCGCCAAATGGATAAAAATGACGCTAAATCAATGAAAATGACGACTCATTGTCGAAAATTCAATGTCTTGGAAAGAATATTCGTATCTACTATAAGAAAAACCTATTTTTTTACTGTAAAAGTAGTAAATGGATTACATTATATAAGGAAAGTCATGTGTTGCCCACATCAGATTTTTTTTGCTGTAAAAGTAGTAAATTCATTGCATTATATAAGGAAAGTCATGTGCTGTCCACATCAGACTCTGTTAACGAAAAATCTAGATGCATTTTTTTCATTTTTTGAAATTCGAGCGAAAACTTATTAAAAACTTGCTCATGCACACGATAGCCGCCACATATATGAATGGATTTTCATGAAACTTTATATCCGACTTTGTTATAAGAAAATCTAGAACAAGATATTTTTTTAAATTTTAGAGCAAACTTAACATGGCAGCATAGGACGAAACTGGACATATAATCATGCTTAAAAATGGTTATTTATGGCTCAATGATCTCCAGAGCAAATAATTTCAACCATTGTTGCGAAAAATAACTGCGATACATGATTTGTGTTCGTGACGTCATTATCCCCCATGGGAGGGGACAAATTACCCCTTCAGGGGGGGTTACATTTTCAAGTATGGCATCAATCGAAAGATTTTTTAAAGTCCTTTAAAGTCAAGGGCAACGCGCTATAATTAAAATCATTTAGACCAACGATGCCAATTTTTAAATTTTTCTCTTATAAAAATTGAAAACAAACAAGCAAAAACAAAACATGAAAGATCAATCATACATAAAGCATTGATTATGAAGCACTTTCCAACTGAAATGCAATTTTATTTAAACATCTGTAAAATGCGGTACATTCAGCGCTGGTATGTGTTTCAAATTATCACAGTACTACAGTAATTTATTATGTTTGAAAACTTGAAACTTCGTGGGAAAAAATGAACTTTATTCAAATGACGTCATCAAAATATAAATCGTCAGGCTCTCTCTGTAGAAGTAATGAATATATCATTCATATCACTTATATTCCAAAATGCAGTGCTAAATAATTTTGTCTGAAAAGAAAAATTCGGCAATTCTTATACAACTCATCCTACAATCACTTGTTTACATTCTGCATCCATTAAAATTAGGCTTCGTTGTAGAAATAATCAAAGTTTGATGATCATTTAAACTAAAAAATATTGTAATTGAATTGGCGCAGAATATAGATGCACATAAAATACGGAAAAATAAAGCGATTTTAGGACGGATGCAACTCTAAATATAAATTTAAAAGAACTTTATAAATCACGGTTTTTACACTGAGAAAAAAAGATGGATGCCATATTTAATAATAAGTGATCTCTTCATATAATATGGGTGCACTTATTATTTTAATTTTTATTTAAAAAACTACAGAACATATTTTGCTGAATTTTTTTTTATATATATTTTATGGGATAATTTAAGAATTTCTTAAAATTTTCGAAACAATTTGTGAATTTTAACTTTGCTTAAAAAATGTTTGAAAAATTAGGTGCCATAGGATTCAATGTATTTCACTTTTTCAACCAGGGTTTAATCGAAAACTAATTGGGTGATATTATTCATTTACATTCCCATATATCTGACAGATCATCTAAGTAATTTAATTTCTTTTTGATCAATGACTTACTAAAATTTCTTCTTTGATAAAGTCATTTTTACGACAGTCACGGACAGACAGACACACAAACAGACAGAATGACCAAAGTCATAAACCCTTTTCAACTATGTTAGAAAGTGTTGAAAACCACGAGTTACTTAAAAATGGATTCTGGTACGAGAACGTCAAGTTGAGCCACATTCCAAGTAATTTTAAAATTATTTTAGATATGAAGGAATTGGTTTACAGATTCAGTTTAAAACAAAGAGCAATCTTCGGTTTTTCTGACAACGTTAAGATGGAAACTCGGTGATAGTATCTTCGATTTCTAAAGAACCAATTTGTAATGAAAACCCTTCAAAATTCCGCTTCAAAATTAAATAACACAGAAACTAGCGCGAATTTTAAAGATCGTTCTGAGATGAAATATACTCTTAGCTCAGATTCTATCGAAATTCTTCATTTTGTGTCTTTTGGATGTTTCACTACATCATCTGAAGATGAACCGACGGATGTGCGAGCTCACCGACATTTTCTTTTGTAATTATAGGCATCATATAAGAGTAAAACATCTTGAAACAAATATTTTATTAAATGTCAAAGAATTTGTTTGTTTTTAATATAGACAAACGGAGAGAAGAACATTTCTTATAAACGACTGTTTGCGAATTGTTAGAAGTCAAAATACAAACTAGTACACAAAGTATCTTCTTTTTTCCCAGCCCCCAAAATTGCTGCTCTATGTCTTCGGATGAGCTGGACGGTCTGGGCTTTCGACAAAGTATCTTCTTTCTTGAATGGAACGAACTAGATCTATGAGGATAATGTTGACAAATTTATCGTATAATATTACATATGAAAAATGAACATATTTCACGATTATTAATACACTTTTAAATTTTATCATTTTTTTATAAATTTATTTGAAGAAACGTAATATCTCGAGAACGGTACGTGATAGCTTTCTAAAATTTATGTCACTCGCTTTTCAATGATTATTTACGTAAAATTGTTGAAGGTTCTGATTTTTTTGATGAATTTTTCAAAATTTCATTCGAAAATTTGGGGAATCATTTGAAAATTCGATTGCGTTTAAAATCAATATATTTCCCATATTCATCGATGGTAATTTTTGTACTAAATTTCGGTCGAAACACGCCATTCGTTTGTGAGGTATTTTCTCCACAGATTCAAGGACAAACACACATGCTTACACACACACGCACACACACACACACCTACACACACACGAACACACACATACACACACACATCATCTCGAAAACGAGTTCAGGTATGCTTGAAATGTGATCTTTCGAAAACTTAAATTCGAATTTTTGACTTTAGATTAATGTTTATTTTAACACTGAATGTATTATATGGAACAATATACGTATTTTTGTAATGATTTAAACTGTCAAAAATAGCATTGGATAAATTTTTTAGTGAAACAGCATAAAACAAAAACGTCGGGTTTCAATTTTGTATGATGCTGTATTAATAAGTTTACCTGATATGCTTGCATTTTTGTTAGAAGCTGTTTTATAAACGAAAAATTTTAGATGTAATTCCCCCCCCCCCTCCTTTGCAGACATATTACATTTTGCGCACATGGACGCATTGTTTACAAGGTTTATTACTTTCCCTATATACATAGTATAATGTATAGGGAAAGTATTGGGACGGGGTCAAAAATTCGAATTTAAGTTTTCGAAAGATCACATTTCACTCATACCTGAACTCGTTTTCGAGGTGATGTGTGTGTATGTGTGTGTTCGTGTGTGTGTATGTGTGTGTTCGTGTGTGTGTATGTGTGTGTTCGTGTGTGTGTATGTGTGTGTTCGTGTGTGTGTGTACGTGTGGGTGTGGGTGTGTGCGTGTGCGTGTAAGCATGTGTGTTGCTCCCTCACCTCTTAATAGACCGTAAGTTCTATACACTTTCTAGACTAATTACAATTTTATTTATAATATTAAATATTTTAACTTTAATTGTCAAGAAAAGATAAAACAATCCCTTTTCATTCCCTGTTTATAAAAAACTAACTTTTCTGGTTTGTCAAGATTCTAAATGCCGTAGAAAATAACTCTTAAGTTTCCATCGTATTATCTGTCATTTTTTTTACTTTCCTTATATACATAATGTATAAGGAAAGTATTGTGACGGGGTCGAAAATTCGAATTCGAGTTTTCGATGGGAGAGCACGTTTCAAGCATCCCTGATTACGAATCAAGCATTTTTGAAGTGATGTCTGTGTATGTGTTGTGTGTGTGTGTGTCAGTGAGTCTGTGGAGACGATAACTGACGAACGAATGGACCGATTGAAACGAAATTTCGTACAAAAATCACAATCCGTAAACACTGGAAGCCTATTGTTTTTATACGCAAACGAATGCTCGGAACCCCCTAAATTTTCGAGTGAAATTTTGAAAAAAACGCCAAAAAAATCAAAACCGCTAATAAAGTTATGCAAATAGACATTTCTTATGTAATTTTTCATTAGAAAACGATTGACATAAATTTTAGAACGCTAACATGAATCGTTCTCGAGATATTGCACATTTTTCAAAATAATTATCAAAAAGTAATATAAAATAAAAAAAAATCTGATGTGGGCAACACATGACTTTCCTTATATAATGCTATGAATTTAGTACTTTTACAGTTAAAAAAAATGTTATTCTTATAGTAGATACTTATATTCTTTCCAAGATAATGAATTTTCTTCAATTAGTCGTCATTTTCATTGATTTAGCGTCCTTTTTATCAATTTGGCGAGATTTTTGTTAATTTGGCAACAATTAAAAATGTCGCCAAGTTGGCAATATTCCGCTAAAGTCGTCGCAAAATCTCGCCAAGCGTTATGGACGAAGAAATAAGTTATTCTTACAGCAGATAAATGAGTATTGGCGTTCAAATACAAAAGTATTACTCAACGTATCTTTTTTCATGAATGGAATGAGTTAAATCCACGAGAATGATGTCACCCAATTTATCGCATGGTATTACATATGAAAAGTGAACATGTTTCTCAATAGGAAATATTTTTTTTTATTTTATATAACTTTTTGATAAATTTTTTGAAAAATGTGCAATATCTCGGGAACGGTTCATGTTAGCGTTCTAAAATTTATGTCAATCGTTTTCTAATGAAAAATTACATAAGAAATGTCTATTTTCGTAACTTTATTAGTGGTTTTGATTTTTTGACGATTTTTTCAAAATTTCACTCGAATATTTAGGGGGGTTCTGAACATTCGATTGCGTATAAAAACAATAGGCTTCCAGCGTTTACGGATTGTGATTTTTGTACCAAATTTCGTTCGAATCGGTCCATTCGTTCGTCAGTTATCGTCTCCACAGACTCACTGACACACACAGACATACTTTCACACACACACACACACATCACTTCAAAAGTGTTTGATTCGTGATCAGGGATGCTTGGAACGTGCTCTCCCGCTGAAAACTCGAATTCGAATTTTCGACCCCCGTCACAATACTTTCCTTATACATTATGTATATAAGGAAAGTAATAATATATTTCCTATTGAGAAACATGTTAACTTTTTATATGTAATGCCATGCGATAAATTGGGTGACATCATTCTCGTGGATCTAGGTCGTTCCATTTATGAAAAAATATACTTTGAGTAATACATTTGTATTTGAACGCCAATAGTCATTTATCTGCTGTAGGAATAACTTATTTCTCCGTCCATATCGCTTGGCGAGATTTTGGCGACGAATTTGGCGGAATGTCGCCAACTTGGCGACATTTTTAATTGTTGCCAAATTAACATAAATCTAGCCAAATTGATAAAAATGACGCTAAATCAATGAAAATGAAGACTAATTGAAGAAAATTCAATATCTTGGAAAGAATATAAGTATCTGCTATAGGAATAACATTTTTTTAAACTGTAAATGTAGTAAATTCATTGCATTATATAAGGAAAGTCATGTGTTGCCCACATCAGATTTTTTATTTCATAATGTTTAAAGGAATCCAGTTGACAAACGTTCCGCGTTGGCGACATTCACTACAATTTTGTTGTCTTCATTTGACACTGACGTAATGATGAAAGTTTCATTGTCAAGAAAGAAACTTGTGACGTAACGGTTGTTTTTCAGAAGCAAATATTACGTCATTCAATTCTTTCATAAAGTGGAAGTGAAGATGCTATACTTCTCAAAATGAAATCAGTTTGAATTGAACGGAAGCCTGATAGTTAGATTATGTCTGATCATTTTGACACATGTAAGTAAAATTACTTAAAGGATGTGAGAAGCAATCATCGTAAATGTTATTTCTAAAATACGAAACGAAATAAAAAATGTTTAACTCAAAATATTAAATATGTGTTAGTTATTTTATTTGGTAATTTTAAACAAAATAAGGCATAGAAACCACAAAAAGTTTGATTATTTTAATGAAAATATTACGGCACCAGATAGGAAAAGATCGCATTGTAACAATAATAATAAAAAAAGTGCAGGAAGATGCTTCTCTGATTCACAGCCATTCCATCAGCGGACCACGAAAACGTGGGTTGAGCAGAACCCGGGAGAGCACGTGGTGCCTCCAACCAATGAGATCACTTCTTCTGCATTAAGCAAGCGGCAGGATCGATACCTAAATGACGTCACATCTCCAGATGGTCGTGGCGCCATTCAGCGATGTTCTTTGACCCGCGCATCTGTGACGTCACGTATTTTCTGGAACTAGTGCTTCCTTCGAGGATGAAATGGATGCATCCACGTGGGTGAAGGAAAAATATTGACCAAGTGACAGATGGGTTGTAAAAGAATATTACGGCGATATTCTCTTTACGAAAGGTATTTTCGAACTTTGTTAGGTTTTATCATCAAACCTGATTATAATATATTCTAAAACATGTTTTCATGAAAAAAGTAATTCTAAAGAGAGAGAGAGAAATAATCCATAGTACTCATGCAAATCAAACATTTTGCGCTTGGTTTCATTTTTACAAAGAGCAAGAACGTCTAAGATAAATCTATAACTACGTCTAAATTAAGTTAAAGAAAATGGTAACATTCTAGATAAACATATAAGGACTCTAGTCTAAACTTGCCTAGTACCTGATAACCTCTGAGGAAGGAAAGACATTTATTTGCTTAAAGTAGTCTACATAAGAGATTTGGAAAATTGTTTTAAAGTTCTGAAAATAATGATAACTTTTAAGAATGGGATTGCCATCGTCTGTATAATTGGATCCAGAGCCGCCCCAATTATTGCTGGACCCCATAGGTAAAGTAGATTCTAGGGCTCCATGAAAATTTTTATTGTAAAAAAAAAATTGAGCTCAGAAGATGGACCCCCAGAGCTTCGTGGGTCCCAGCATTTGCCTACTCTGCTTATGGTCAAAAAAGATCCAGAATGGGTCGTCTTACTTATTTCTCTGTTGTTATTTCAATTGATATCAAAATTGATGTCTATAATTGATATCTATAATTGATATCTTTAATTGATATCTATTTTTTCACAAAAGCATAACATTTAGTAGACATAAAAATTGCTCAACCTAAAGATTACAATAAACATCAGATACTGTTGCAGTAGGTACACACGACAATTTTCAAGTTTGGAAGACAACTATAACTGCTCGGAAATGAATTTAATTGTTTTGTGAAAGAACAACTTAGTTACATTTAGAGAAGGCGTATTTTACTGCTCTCCTCTATCAGTATCTTCATAATGGCCCAGAAAGCGACAAGACCTGTTGATACTTCGACAAGTTCATGCAGATCCAGTGACAGCTTATTTTCTCAGGTGTTAAATTATCTTTCAATCATACTTATAGTCAGCATCGGGCACAACTTGCAAATGCTTCACAAGCACATGATATTGCTCTCGTTCATTAAGAAAGCCCATTTTATCACTATTTCTCACTACGGTTTTTTTAAAGCCATGTTTATAAAATACTTCACTCGCTAATTTTACTGATTTCAAACTGGCATGTTTTACATAATTACATTAATATAAAAATATGAGGGTGATAAAATAAGACCTGCAGTTATTAGAGAATCAATAAGTGTAATAAGATGTATATAATTTTGAATTTCTCATTAGGGCGAAACTTTCCATTGCCTGACTACCTGGTTTAATACCTGACAAGTGGAAAGTTAGTGCCAATGCGATATCTGCAACCATAGGGTGCCAAGGTTAACTTAGTGCACCATACTTTTCCAATAAGAATCGTAATAGTCGTTATCATTGCACCCTATAATAAAGCAATTTAAGTACTCAAGAAATTGCTTGTCCTACCATCACTAGTCCTGAACTGGTTTTAAAAATTTCCGATTGCTTTTCAGCTGAGTCTACTGCTATGATTTCCTCCTAGGCTAGCAGTTCAGTGGATACAGCCTAGTGTCAATATGGCAGCACTTTGGACGAGCTGTGACATCAAAAGAGCCCATTTATTTTTTCCAAATTATATTTTTGTAGTCCTTATTGTTTTTTATATGTTTAAAATCTTTATAAATATTAAAATATTTTGGTAGTGGGAAAAGGTGAGAAATAAGAATTAACTGCAATATATCTACATATAAAATAAACAGGACTTTTCTTGTTTCCTGAATTTATTTTGGAGTGCAGTGAAAAAGTCCCCAGAATAATTTACCTTACGGGAAAACGCATGAGGGGTCTTACATTATAGTGCAACTTAATACCAAATACTGAGCCTGTTGGGTCTATCTCACGATCCTCCAAATTATTTTACTGATTCTTTCATTCAGAAAATAAGCTAAAGCTTTAGGTCATTTTTATCCTGTCTAGAAAATAATGAACAAATTACCAAAAAAAATTTGCTTTGAGGAAGATAAACCCCTGTTTGTGAAATTTGCAAGACTTATGGTATTAGATCAAAACTTACAGGTTATGTACATCATGTTGGGACATGTAAATGATTATATCAAATTAAATGCGCATGCGTTTTTGGAGCAGCGCACGCTGAACCTTCAGGTCTTGGTTGCATTATAGGTTACTATATAAATACTTGACGGACTTTGGGCGAAGAAGAATTATTGTTGGGATGAGAAAAACTAGATTTTCTTATCGCGAAATTGCCATTCGTACCAGATGAAACCCCAGTACAGTGAAATACTGGAACTTCTTCTACTAAATAGATATATGAGACTAGGAGGCGCAGAAATGGAACGTTAAATTGCATCATTGCTAGAGATGACGACAGGCACCTCTTCTGCATGGCAGTGATCTATCACACAGCGTCTTCATAGTGTTAGCACACTGGCATTCATGGTATTACTACATCAGTGAAGAACGTCGTCTACTTGATTAACCAAAGACTGGTTGTTAGCAGCCCATTAGTGTGAATTCCTTCGATACGCTTCCATAGTTGTCTCAGTCTGTAATGGGGTTTTGAATACGTAAATTGGTGTGCAGGTAGGGTTTTATAACGAGTCATGATTCAACTTGTTGCATCATGATGGTCATATACGTATTAAGACATCGTAGTGAACCGCAACTTACAGTATACATTTTGCAGCGCCATATAGGTCCAATGATAAATATCATGGTTTGAAGGTGCCATTGGATTCCATTTGCAATCTCACCCGATACGAATTCAGGTATGCCTTATAAGCAAGTGATACATCAGGGTTGTTTTAGAGACAGGGGTGATACCCTTCCTTCAGAGTTTGCCTAGCGCTACATTCAAGCAGAACAATGCTCTCCCACATGTAGTCTGGAAACGTCCAAGACCTCTCTCCAATTGAACATGTTTGAGATACAGTAGCTAAGCAACTGGTCGAACCCCTCCCTGTACCCTGGTTTAAACCAAAATGTTCGCTGCATGGGCTGGACACATTAAACCTTTTACGAGCACTACAACATTCATGCTCGCAGACGGGATTCGAATCCGCGACTCGAGCAGTTGAGAGAGCTCGAGAAAAGTAGCCTTAGACTTCAAGTTCAAAATATTTAAATTATTTTTGTATATTCATAAATAATACCGCATTTCC
This sequence comes from Amaurobius ferox, assembly GCA_951213105.1. Lineage (NCBI taxonomy): Eukaryota > Metazoa > Arthropoda > Arachnida > Araneae > Amaurobiidae > Amaurobius > Amaurobius ferox. The sequence goes on from OX578144.1 coordinate 105,596,854, forward strand.
GACATAATTGCCAACATTTTTATGTATTAGGTTCGAAGATATATGTATTCAAAATGTTTCCATTTTTCGTAACGATCCAATTCTAGTTAGATACCTCGACCATGAGATGTTATTAACGTTAAAACGTGATGAGTATTCACATGTTGTCTTATGGAAGGAACTAATTGCTGCAGAAGTGGAAGATTACAAGAGCTATTTCCGCACGAATGAAGAGACATTTATAAATTACTGCGAATGGCAACAGGAAAGACAATGTTAGACAATGTATTTTGTCGATCAATAATGCCGTGGGAGTTTGTCAAGTCCGACTTTGACTACTGTCTGTAATCTGCTTTATTTAATAGTAAAATGTATAATCATGATTTTTTTATACATTTTGTGACAAAATGAATCTTGCTTTTGAAAAAATAAATACATCGCCCGAGTCAACCATCAAGACTTCTAATGCTACCATGAAGATGTCTAATGGGCTGAACAGGCTCCCAATACATATAGTTAGTATGTATTTGCTACGATGATGGTTATAGTTGACATTATAGATCGACTGGTCAACTACGAGATAACTTATAATGGGCATTCAGAGGCCAGACTGCCAACTGCAAGTTATCTAGTAGTTAGCAGTCAACGAGTTCACCCTGTGGAACGAGCCATTGGAAAAATACTCCTATGAAGTTTTCAGCTATAATGTCACCGGCTTCAATAAGCACTGTCATTTTTTTAAATTTATGAACTGTTCATATATGTGCTACAAGAGCGTGCGAAGACAAGGCTATACTGTTTTTAGAAGAAATGAATGATTGAAACCCAAATATAAATTCCCCTTTTGAATGTTATGCTCATGACCGCGTGGAAATTTGAGATTAGCAAATAATAACAGGACTGCTACTTAGAAAGCAATTTATCTCTAAAATGTCGTTGACATTTTAAAACACGCAATTTAGAAAAATCTAACAAAATCAAAGAAATAAGATATATTTACATGCCTATAAAATTGGTAACCAGTGTAAACAATTGGCTGCCACTATGTGAGAAATGTTCTTGTCTTTACATACCTTCTGATAGAGATGTATTAGATACTATAGAGGTGTCTGCTAGAGGGGCACTCATGTCTCCAGATGTTGAAGTAAAAGACTGAACAGGAATATTTCTTCGATGATAGGGATCTTCGTTAATTCTTACTGAATGTCTATGCAAATTCCCCAGACTAGCCTCAAACAGCACATCGTTAATAGCTTTTTCAGCGAAGAGTCTTTGTTGTTGATCTAGAGCTAAAAGCTTTTCACCCCAAACCTTTGCGATAATGGGCCCATTATCTTGGTGTTTCTTCGACTTTTCGAGGTATTTACAAGCCAAGGATAAGAGTTCGTTCTGTGGGGGACTTGACCCAACAACTCGTTGTTTCTTTGGTGGGGGCGGTGTCGGAATAATTGGTGATCTTGCTGGTGTTGAAGACAGTGGTGCAGGCGATTGTTTTCCAAGTTCTGTTCCAATGACAGTGCTGTCCGCTTGGTTAGAAACAGAAGTTTGAGATCCATCATCGTTCGGAGTCTGAAATAAAAATCAAATTAAATTATACAGGGTGTCCCAAAAAGATTGGAACGCGCTTTAATTTTTTACCTGTTGGAAATAAGTGGGCAATGTAAATTGCAAAAAGGTTGAATGTACTGTAGGAAATAAGACAACGTTAATGAAATAGCCCTCCCATTCATTTTCAAAAAGTTACACTTTTTAAATTTTTATACGACCCCCTTAGACAAATTTGGTCAATCAGAAAATTTTTGTTTTTAATGCAACAAGATCATTAAAAAAAACCCGCATATATGTATCTATAAAATCAACTGAATTATGATAAAGGAAAAAATCTAACTTATGCTACTTTTCCGTACCATGTGAAAGGCTGTTTCATCAGTGAAAATAGTGATCGCAAACAAATTGACGATGGAAATTGTTTAAATCAAAAATACGTTAATATGTGTCAAAAATTTTTGTCACAAATGCATCTAAATAAAGTATTACACAGACAGAGATCATATAAAGCAGTGGTACTCACTACGCGGTTGGGTATCCTATGTATTATCATCCAGTTTTAAGATTTTTGTGATATGTCACAAATTTACATTTCTAATTTGATATATGATCCACATTCACAATATTCAATTTTTAATTAAATATACCTTGCTCAATTTTAAAGATACAGCTATGCGTTTTTTTTTTTTTAATTTCTGATTGACCAAATTTGTCTAAGGGGGTCGTATAAAAATTTAAAATGTGTAACTTTTTGAAAATTAATGGGAGGACTATTTCATTAACGTAGTTTTATTTCCTTCCTTACTTTCAAATATTTTTTTTCAATTTACATTGCCCACTTATCTCCAACAGGTAAAGAATTAAAGCGCGTTTCAATCTTTTTGGGACACCCTGTATACAGTGAAACCTCTCTAAAAGACAACCTCCCATGAAGACCGATTTTTCTGCTCTTTAATTTGGGGCCATTGACTTGATATTAATTTTCCCACTATTGAAGGACCATTTGATTCCAGTCTACCTCTCTAGGCGACCACTTTTCAGGGATTCTCTATTTTTGATGGGATAATATTTTTCTCCTTAAATTGATCTTGGAAAGCACACCATTTGTCCCTGGATACTTACCCCTTTCTTCAAGCCAGAAGGGCTGTTGTTCCCAAAGAGCTACGAGAATCACACGATTGCTACACATATGTGAAATGTAGATGTATTCATGGGGGAGCAAGGGTTCATATGCTGATTTTTCCCAACTCTGTATATTTATTGGAAATATTAGTCACTTGTTGTCAGCTTATGTTCAGTTTTCTGTTCGGCATTCAAAGTTATCAAGTGTGTCTCGTTTTTGTTGCAACGATGCCTAAGAGAATGTTGTTAACTTTAGAGGACAAAGTGAATGCTTTACATGGGCACGATAAATGAGTATCAGACAGAACATTGGCGGCACAGTTCCACTGCAGCAAAACATAAATTAACCATACGTTAAAAACAAGGATACCCTGTTAAAAGAATATGAGGAGTTCACATCTCATTGGAATCAAAAGGAAAAGGAAGAAAAAATTTAACAGTGTGAATGAAGGGGCATTTGAGGGGTTTAATTGTGGAAGATCCAAACACATTCCTTTGAGGGGAACTTTGCTTAAAGGAAATGCTATACAAATTGTAGAAGCTATAAGGAAAGAAGAAGATTGTTGTGTAGAATGGCTTGAAAAGTTTTGCTATAGGAACAACATTGTCTTTACATCTCTGTGCGTCGGCCGACGTAAATGAAGAGGTGTGGAGTGACAATCTCGTCTTCTGTTGATTCTGACAAGATATGAAGAAAATTGAAATTTATAATCTAGATGAAACCTGATTATTCTTTCGTGCCTTACCCGCCAAAACACTTATGGAGAAAACAAATATAGCAGAAGATGGGAAACGATCCAATCAACGGTTTGCACTGGTCCTTTGTGTGAATGCTGCTAGAGAGAAAGAAAAACCAATTGTTATGATGAGAGACCGCAGGAAAGAAAAATTTAATATTTAATTCAATAAAATCTAAAATTCCTGTCATCTTCAACCATAACATCCAGGGAGCAGATACTCACATGCAGTTATAGGGAGATTAAAATAAAAAGTAGAATGGTAAATTTAATGTGGGGTGTCGTATAGTGATGATCAAGTGTTTTAGAAGAATTGGTTCAATTGTCGTGCAAAAATTAATATAACTATGGTTTAATAAACCTGGATGAAAGCGCCAGAAACACACACACACACACACATACATATATATATATATACTTCTATTTTCCATTATGGACAATCTCTTATTTCAGCAGATTATAAAATTTATAGATATGTTGATGATCTGATTTGTTTAGTAATTACTGATAACTATGTCATAGATATAGATTTCTATCCGAATAATTTGGAATTAATTCTTAATGAAGCCACTATTAGTAATAATATTAATGTTTTTGATTTAAATCTAATTATTCTTTACTAATTCCCCCGTGGTGAAGGGGCGCCTACGCACCACGTCCACAAGACCCCCCAGGGTATCCCATGGCAAAGGGGGAGAAGATTTGCAGATTCACTTTTATAGATGCTCCCCGAAGGACGGAAGTCTGACTTGGCATCGACATGACAAAATTGATGCCCGCCGGCGGGATTCGAACCCGCAACCCGACAATCCAACGATCAGACGGAAACGCATGCCCCTGACCGGACCGGCACGGCAAACCAGTCGACCACCGGATCGGCAAATCTAATTATTGAACCTACTAATGGGATACTTACTAATTTATATGATAAAAAAGACTATTTTAAATTTAATATAATAAAATATTACCATTTAATTCCTGCAACTCGATTCAATTGTTTAGAAATATTATTCTTAATCAACTTTTTAGAATTTATAGATTATCAGATAAAAAATTTCATGCTATGCATTTTAATAACCTAAAAATTACCACTAAATTATATAAATTTCCAACGTATTTAGTAAATGGTATATTTTAAAAAGTTTGGATTAGCTGAATATTCTTAAAATTCTCTCCTTAGTATCTTATATTAGCCAAACATCAACATTCTCTTGAATAAGCATTACTATGTATTTACATCCACTTATACTTTAGCCTCTATGTTTTCTATTATATTACACGCCCCTTTATTTTGTAGCTTTTACTGTAGAATATATCACATTTTATTGCCTTTTCGCAATATTGTTATTTAGATATCTACTTTTATCTTTTGCGATTGGCAACATTGGTCTCTTCATTTATTGCTCGAATGGATAAGACATTTGTAGTGTATTTCAGGTATTCTTGTTTCCTATATTATTTGTCACTCTTTATGCTTGTCGTCCAAGTAAAAAGAGTTTACAGATGTAATCTATCTCTTTTTTCAGAAACAAGCATATTTTGTGTTCATTTTGATTAAATACTACTTGGACTTGAAAATGAATTTTTTCAAAATGAACAATTTTTTTAGGCCTAGTGCTTATCCACGTGTATAGCATGGATATTTTTTGTTTTTCTACTTTCGAATCCAGACCATTTTTGTTGATTATCTTTAGCTTGGTGAATAGAAATATGCATTTTAATTTCCAAAAGATTGATGCTTCTCTATTTAATACTTCTTTTTAATTTCTAGGTATATTTTAAGTTAGGGTTATTTGAGTTACAACTTCTCTCTATTCTATCATTGGATTGCATTCTATCATTTGCAAAAAACAAAACAAAAAAAAACGAAGCACCATGTTTATGCACCATGTCTGTTTTTATTGAAATTAAATATGCGTACAGCTCATATTATATTTTTATTATATATATATATATAATAAAAAGAGTATATATATATATATATATATATATATATACACTCTTTTGCAAAAAAAACGAAGCACCATGAAGAAGGTGACTGTTTTTATTGAAATTAAATATACGTACATCTCATACACAGGTAATGATATGATTACAAAATCAAGGCCGCAGGACCCATCAATGGTTAGCAATTGCACATTGAACTTTCAAATCAGTAATTGGTGAAACCCCCACCCCCCCCTGGTGGCAATGCATGCTTGTATACGTCTAGGTAAGGAGTGATAAAGTTTCCTAATGCCACTCGCGATACATTCTGCCAGGCATTCCTCAATTATTGCTCCAGATCTGCTACATTTCGAGGTGCCCGAATCTGGCGGCCTAGCATGTCCCATACATGTTCGATTGGCGAAAGGTCTGGTGATCTTACTGGCCAAGGAACAGTATCAACAGCACGAAGACAGTCTACAGATATGCGAGCCGTATGTGGCGTAGCATTATCTTGTTGGGAAATGGCCGCAGAATGACGTGCCATGAAGGATAACGCAAACGACCGCAGGATTTCATCAACATATCGTTGAGCTGTTAAAGTTGTACGCAGGATGACTAGGGGCGATCCGCTGTCGTAAGAGATAGCACCCCACACCAGGGGTAATGTCTGTGTGCCTGTGTAAAATAAAGGCTGATTGGGACTGCTGGCCCTGACGCCTCCACACACGTACCCGATGGTCATCTGCTGAAAGACTGAAGCGTGATTCATCGCTGAACACTATGCGATGCCCGTCTTCAAGCAGACACGATGCTCGGCTACGACACCACTCTAAACGATTCTGTCGATGTTGTGAGATTATGGGCAGACAACTTAAAGGCCGCCGTGAGAGTAACCCCACCTCAGCCAAGCGCCGTGACATGGTGGAAGGTACCACGTGTGGTATGGAAGCGGCTGTAGCACGGTGAATGGCAGACAATAATGCCGTTTGGGCCAGTTCGGGCCTGTCACACAATCATCTGATTTTGCCTCGTATTCGTGCACCTTGGCCTTCAAGAGTCTCCATTCCGCCTTTGAGTTCCTTGCAGCAACTACATCTGCCAGCACCTTTGCACAGCAGTGTCCGTTCGGTACAGGTGGCAGCCTATTGCTTGGTATGACCAGCCAGCTTCAAGCATCCCGACTATACGACGACGTTCGAACTCCTTTAATTGCTTATAAGGTCCATGGAGACACAACCAATAACGTCGTAACGGCATTATTGGTTGTGTCTCCATGGAACTGCAAAGCCGATAACGAGCAAAGATGAACCGTCCGCATTTTAAACCTGTTTTATAGGATGCTAGTTGCGCAGTAGAAATGCGCGATATAGCCGAAGTTAACACTCATTAGCCTTGCAAATTTAATCATTTGCATACTTGGTATAAAGGAATTTGCATGCAAAATTTCTAGATGATCGGATTATTTTTTAGGAGTGCAAAATTTTTTAGGTTGTGCAAAAGAGTATATATATATATATATATATATATATATATATATATATATATATATATATATATATATCTGGAAAGGGACAATCAAAGTATCTAATACAAAATGAAGTGAGTAAAGGCGCAATATGCTTCACTTAATTCTCATTCATAATATATACCAAAAAGGAACACTTAAATTTATGATTCAAGTGTGAAAGATATCAAAAGGAAAAAAGGAGTGCAAACGAGGGATCATTAATGTCTAGGGGGATTGTGACCCCTAATCCTGATTAAAAGCGTGCTTTTTATTCCCATGAAACACTCCCAGAAACGGTGATCGCTGATAGCAGTTCCAAAATGTGTATGGGAAAAACAGAATCCATGTGGAAATAAAAATCCGGATCAAAAACCAAGATAGCCAGAAACGGCTCATAAAGAAGTCAAACATCATACAACGAAAGTTTGAGAACAATGTTCTAGGATCCAAAAGAAGATATTTTCATTACACTTAAAACTGCGAAGAAACAGTCACAGTTAACATAAAGTTACAGTTTTTAAAGTTACAGTTAGTTACGTCTTTTAGGGCACATTCTAGACAGATATAGTAAAATCCGTTGTTTCTATGATTGCATAAAACACGTAGTTAAAATTTTATGCAATCTGTGCCCAACTACGGAATAAACGAGATTAACAGAAAAAAGACCGAAGAGGACAAAATTCAATTTAAAAACATAAAATACCACATAACCATGAAAAATATAGCGCACAAATGCACAAACATGCAAAAAAAGGGCAACTCACAAGTCTGAAGGCCGCTAGCTTGAATAATCTTCATGGGAGTCCACCACATGATCAAGCTTGAATAGCCACCACGCGAAATATGGCGCTTGGAATGGACCAGACCAGAGAGAGTGGAAGTAGTTATACATGATTTCGGTGCGACAAACTCAGGAGTTCAGAAACTATTCGAGAAGTGACCACCACTACGATCGAAAACATTTAAAGTATAGATAATACTGTTTTTTGGAGCCGTAGCCTGTTTTTGTTTTATTTGCTTTTTAGATATTCGCTTTATATATATATATATATATATATATATATATATATATATATATATATATATACATATATATATATATATATATATATATATATCAACTATTTGTTCCCCTCTGATTCCATGGGTTATTTTCTTCTCCTCCTTCTCCCGGAAGCATTTCAACTTTTTCATTTCAATTACAACTGCTCGCCTTCACAGCACGTGTCTACAGGGTTCCTGCCTAATGATTCATGGCAATACTTAATTTCTTAATTTTTCAATTTTTTTCCTCTATAAATTCTTGTAATCTGAATTATGGCATTTATAGTAACTTACTATTGCCATATCTGAAACAAGCGTTTGTTTGGGTTAATTCAGGTTAGATGCTTTGGTGATTTGAGTGAATTGAGGTTAGATGCTTTGGTGATTTGGTGAATTGAGGTTAGATGCTTTGGTGCTGTTTTGGTGATTTTATTGTTTTAATGTTATTGTTGTTTTTTGTGCTTATCAGTTTGTAAAATCATCATTCAGTTACCTTTTGAAGTCAAACTGATTTTGTTCGTCAATTGCTTGTATGAATCCTCAATAGCACTGCTGAAGTTATTTTTTTTTCTTAGAGAATTATTTATTTATTCACATAGCTATAGTATTTATTAAATGAAAAAAAAAAAAAACATTTACTCAGATGATCAATTGTTCTTGAAGAAAAAAAATCATCTTTATTTTATGAATTAAATGAACATCTTAGGCAAATAAAGTCAAGCATCAATATATTTATCTAGATGATGAATAGCAATTTCAATTCAAAGAATTCTGATCACACAATACTTGACTAAAATTGTAGATTTAATTCTTCAATCTAAAGAATGGTTACCTATGATTTCGGCACAATTGCAAAAATGTTGAAAGTAAGGTAGGAAATAAGTCTACGTTAATGAAATAGTCCTCCCATTCATTTTCAAAAAGTTACACTTTTAAATTTTTATACGACCCTCTTAGACAAATTGGGTCACCCAGAACATTTTTATTTTTAATGCAACAAGATCATTAAAAAAACCGCATATCTGCATCTTTAAAATTGAGCGAGTTATATTTAATTGAAAATTGAGCATTGTGAATGGGGACCCTATATCAAATTAGAAATGTAAATTTGTGGCATATTACAAAAAACATAAAACTGGATGATAATACATAAGATACCCGTAGTGAGTACCACTTCTTTATATGATCTCTATCTGCGTCATGCTTTATTTAGATGCATTTGTGATAAAAAATTTTGACACATATTAACGTATCTTTGATCTAAACAAATTTCCATCGTCAATTTGTTTATGATTCCTATTTTCACTGATGAAACAGCCTTTCACGTGGTACTGAATAATGACATAAGTCAGATTTTTTCCATTATCATAATTCAGTTGATTTTAAAGATACAGGTATGAGGTTTTTTTTTAATGATCTTGTTGCATTAAAAATAAAATTTTTCTGATTGACCAAATTTGTCTAAGGAGGTCGTATAAAAATTTAAAAAGTGTAACTTTTTGAAAATGAATGGGAGGACTATTTCATTAATGTAGTCTTATTTCCTACCTTACTTTCAATATTTTTGCAATTTACATTGCTCACTTATCTCCAACAGGCAAAGAATTAAAGCGGGACACCTAAAGCGGGATTTTTGGGACACCCTGCATATCAGCCATTATCTAAGCCCGATCTATAGCCAATCCTGAGAAATAGATGTTTTAAGAAAAATTTTAAAACCTGAAGTAAAAATTCTGAGTGATGATACTTCCTTCAAAATCTGATGCTGAATCCATATCAGTAATTATTTAAGCTGTATCTATAGCTAATTTTGAGAAAGAGACGTCTTAAGTAAAACAAAATTTTTTGAATCGGAAATGGAAAAAGAACTGGAAGTTGACATCCTTAGTGCGAATACCTCTACTACCTCTGAAATTCGATGTTGAATCCAATTCAGTCATCGTCGGAGCATATCTATAGCAGTCTCTGAGAACTAAATATTTCAATTAACCCCCTTCCCCCCCCCCCAAAAAAAAATAAAAATAAAATAACTGGTGACTCATATACGAGGATATCGACGATAACATTTTGGCTCATATCGACCTTCTCATACCAGAATCCATTTTTAGTAGCTTTTTATTTTCAAATTTTACAAGAAAATTTTTGAAAAATTGGTATTGTGGACCAAAGTGATTGCAATTATATCGAGTTATCATTCCCTTTAAAGGGCTTGAAAAATCTTTCGATTGATACCATACTTGACAATATACCCCCCCCCCCCCCCCGGGGTAACTTACCCTCGAGAAAGGCTAATGACGTCAAAAACGAAATAAAATTGTTTTTCACAACAATAATTAAAACTATTAAGTCACGTGATCATTGAGCCATTAGTAAACCCTTTTACGCATGATTAAGTCAAATTGTGTCCTATGCTGCCATGGTTAATAAATATAAAATTTCGAAATTTTCGATCGAATTAAAATAAGAATTCTATCTAATTCTAGATTTTTCATAACAAAGCCGGATATAAAGTTTCGTGAAAATCCATTAATATTTATGGCCGTTATGGTGTACACAAGAAATCGACTACAAACATACGAATAGACAGACGATAATCACTCCAAAAATAGCCAAAACGTGTTCAGGAGGTTTTAAAGGATATATTGGCATCAAAATCTCGAATTCGAAAAATTTCGTGAAAACAACACTTTCTCTTTTTTATATTACAATTTATAAGAAAGTAAAAACAGTATGGCAAAACTTATACCATCAACAAATATGTATGTGTATTAAACCTCGATAAAACCACAGAAATTTTAAATATGCATTCTATACTAACCTCGATCAGCTGTACCTTCACGTAGAATGGCTGCCCGCAGTTGTTGAGGAACTCCAGAGCGTAGAACACCCACGAGGTTGGCCGGTACACCTCTTTCTCACCACTTCCCGATGCCACAATTTTTTTCAATTCTTTCCGGTAGTTGGACCTGAGTGTATTTATTTTCCTTTTCACGTCAGCACGATTGGCCCCTGGTTTTATTTTGCAATAAATGTTTGCCAGTCTATCTAGAGCTAAATTTCTTCTTGTTTTGTTCATGTAGCATGGATGTGAAGAATTCCACAGTTCTGGATGAGCTTCATATGTTTCAATGAAGTTCTGAAGAACAGCATCGTTTCCTGAAGTATCTTTCTCTGGAATGGCCGTGCTTGCTTGGACAACGACACTTCCTTCCATTATGATTCCTCAATTCGAAATGAGTAATGATGGAGTAATGACGCGCGCGCATTCAAACGATCAATATTAATGACAGTCTCCCTTCAACCGCCATATTGTTGCTCCGATTCTAGAATATCCGAAATCGCATCCAGAATATCCGGAGCCGCTGTTCCATCTCTATCGACCTTACAATTTCAACAATACTGTCTTTACTTTTAAGTAACGAGAGTATTATTGAAAGTGCAAGGTTGGTATAAGAGAAATCGAACAATCAATGGGATTGGCTGGTAATAATACCATCCCTATTCCGATTAGATGTAGTTTAAGGGGACGGTGAACGTTGAATTTTTTTTTATTTATTTATTAACTTAGAAGCATAAAAATTTGTATAAATATTCTTCTTAACATTACTATATAAAATACCTTTCAATTTTTTTCAATTTTGCTATAATTTTGTATTTTTGTTTTAAATTTAATTTTTTTAACGAAAATTTGAAAATGCTCTTTGCGTGCCATTTGTTCACATTTTTCATTAATTTTACATTATGATCACTCAAAAACACATTATGAACAAATTTGGGTATTCATTTTCAAATCCCTTAAAAAGTTAATTTTCTAAAAAATATTTTTCTGCGTTAAAACTTAATTTTCATCATTTAATTGAGTTATTATTCACTTTTAATTGCCTTAATAAAGTTCAATTATAAAATGCATACCCAGTTTCATTAAAAAGTATAAAAGGTGTCTTCTTACCAAATTTTATGCATCTCAAACAAAAATTAAGACGCATGGAGCATTTTAAAAATGTAAAACCTTTGAAATTCGGTTTCGAAAAAATGCATTTAACCTTTTGCTTACGGATGGGACAGCGTCCATCCCAAACGAAGAACCTCCCCAAAAGACAGGTATTTGACATACCCTATCCCAAACAGTTCGAACCCCCTTTGCAAACATTGGCGTCCATGGAAATCGCCGGCAGAAGCATTGTACCTGCTGCAACAGGTGCAATGCTTCTGCCGGCGATTTCCATGGACGCGATTTCCATGGACGCCAATGTTTGCAAAGGAGGTTCGAACTGTTTGGGATAGGGTATGCCAAATACCTGTCTTTTGGGGAGGTTCTTCGTTTGGAATGGACGCTGTCCCAGCCGAAAGCAAAAGGTTAAATGTGTAAAACAATGTCATATATTTAAAAAAAAACTTTTTTTAGTCGATTTTTGCTCATTTCAACATCCACCGTCCCCTTAAACCAAATACTGAACGAGAGTGCTAAGTACTGAAAGAAGTACCAAGTACTTTGCGAAGTGCCAAATATTGAACTGTGTACTGAATCAAGTACTGAACTAAATACCAAGTACTGAACGAAGTACCAAGTACTGTGTGAACCAAGTACTGAACGTAAAGTCCGCTTTTCGTGCCATATTTGAAGGTCGAGTGTAGTAAAGATAAATATAAAACCAAGCATATTAAACGTAGTTTTAATGGTCGCGCTTTCGGGGTAATATAAATACTTTTCCCAATTAGTCGCTCAAATGAATTAAGTAAATAGACGAGCAACAAGAACAAGAATTTTATTTGATAAACAATTTAAATTATGTATCTATTTGACACTTAACTGATATACCCAAATAAATGATTAAACTGATTAAAAATTACGTATTTACTGACTATCATTAATTAGTTACCTTTTAGTATGATCAGACAAGTGTCATATATGGAGTGACTCACATATTTCTCTCTAGTTCTGCGCTTAGTTGGACGTTCAGGTCCAGACTTGTTGTTCTGAAGAAGGAGATCCAAATAATTTCCAAAACGTGCAAATCCTAATTTATCTTTATCTGAGCCGCATTTTACGTTATGAGTCAGTTCATTATATGTTTAGTGTAACCTAAATTTGACATGTAAAATAATTTTTGGTTTTTTTTTTTCCCAAATCATTGCAAAAGGCTTTACTATTTTAACTAATATACAAAACTGACTTTATGTAAAAAAATGACTGTAGATCCCGATCTCTATGTATGTGAACTTGGAAAGTGAATTATCTAGCACTCTTTGCACACGTATAGTATCGCCGATGGGACAGAACCTAACGGAGCTGGATTATCTGTTTCCAGCCCTGGGAGTGGTGAAATTGATGAGGGGTAGGAGGGTTTGAAAGTTTTTCTAAACACCGCAGAAGATGCGCTGGCGACCTAGAAGGCTGATAGTATCTGCTTATAGTATCCACCACTGGACAGATATAACGGAGCCGAGCATTCGATTCTGCATCTTCGAGGGAGGAGAAAATCCCGAATTTTCGGAACATATGTCCAAATCCTCTATGTCTACCCCCTCCCTTTTATATTCTAAAGGGCTGATTTTTTCACATTTATAGTGGTGAGTACAGGATAGAATCTAACGAAGCCGGAATTTCGATTTCTTCCCCGAGGCGAAAAAGATGTCATTTTAGGCCCTCAGAAGACTTCTCGGTGACCTGGAAATCTGATTTTATACGTATATAGTACCCACCCAGAGTTGCTTGCACTTGGATGAACCTTATCGCTAGAATTAGAGCAAAAACATGGCTGGAATTCGCAAACGACTATTATAAGTAGTTAAAAACTAAATCATTTTGGGGCACTAAAGATTCTAAAAATGGCTAAACCTAGCCATAAAATGGCCAAGTTGGCAACCCTGTATTCACCTCAGGAAGGAATATAACTCAGGCAATTTTCAATTAAAATATCTATGTTCGACGATAAACGCCATATATTATTAAACAAAATAAAACGTATTAAAAAATGCAAATTAATTTTTTAAAAGTGTCCTGTCTTTGTTGTTGTCCTGTTTTAAGAATGTCCTTAATTTTTTAAGAGTGTTCTGTCTTTGACAGATTTAAATACTTTGTACTAAAAGTGCAACTTGAGAGCAATTTAGATAGCAAAAACCTCTGCCTTTACTTTAAAGAACAATTTTAAATTTCGGCTAAAATTTAAAATATAATTTTTGACGGTTGTTAAATAAATACTCCAGATTATAAAGATCTGAATTAAGATTTAACAGTTTTCGGTGAAGTCTGTAATGATTCTACCTTGGTTGGAAAATGCCTTTAGCCGGTCTTTAACGAGCATTCGCCTTGTATAACTTAATCAAGAAATGCTGAAAGTATTTTATTATATTTTTATCATTGAAAAATGAATGCGAGGAAGGGACATATATTCTTTAAAATAACTATTTTATTCTGAGAGCTCAATTTCTTCTCGACTTTCAAAGAATTTTATCAAATTTAATACAACGATTTTAAGCAGTTTGTTCTATCTTTGAAAAATAATGCATCACAAAAGCGGCGAAGCAGAAGTTTTAGAGCAAAATTGAAAGGTTGCAAACAAAATTTGTGGAAAATATTAGAATTTTACAAGCCTTCTTTTAGAAACAGCAAAGAAGTAAAAGTTTTAAAGAAATGGAATTTATATAAAAATTGGCTAATATTTTCATGTCTTTACTAACTCTCCAGAAGCCACATTGGGAACACAGGACTAAAATTTTGCACACTTTGTGGCTAGATTCACAGAAGAAAACGAGCAGTTTGCTTATTTCGACATACTGAAAAAATATGGGTAAAAACACATAAATAACTGGGTTTAACTGCCACTTGGATGACACTTTTAAACAGGTAAATTTCCAGTTACACACTTAAAAATGTAACTATATCTATATATGAATGTGTTATTTTATTCTTTTATTGCAGGGAATAATGGGTATATTTTGTTTTACGTTAAAAAGACCGTTTTCAACAGGTAAAGAGGTAACATGGGATGTTCATTTTACGCAAGTGTAAATAGGTCCCTTTTAAATGACTTCTTAAGAAGGTAAGCAAGTGGTTAGCAGGTAAACAGGTGCACAACATGAACATCTTATGTTACCTCTTGACTTGTGTTTAAAACGATCTTTTCAGAGCAAAATAAAACATCCAAATTATTCTGTGCAATTCTCATTCAAAAGAATAAAATAGCACATTGATATGGATATAGTTACCTTTTAAAGTGTGTAACTGAAAATATACCTGTTTAAAAGCATCATTCCAGTGGCAGTAAATTCAGCTTTTTTTTTGTGTGTGTATTTTTACCCATATTTTTTTTCTAAATCTTATTACTTTCCCTGCAATACATGGTAATGTATAGGGAAAGTATTGGAATCATGCCGAAAATCGCAACTCGAGTTTTCGACGGATCTACACGTTTCGAGACCTCTAGAATATGAAAAAACCATTTTTAGCGTGACGTCTCTGTGTGTGTGTGTCTGTCTGTCTATGTGTCTGTGTGTCTGTCTGTGCAGATTTTGTATCCACTCTAACAAAAAAACTAATGGACCGAATTTCACAAAATTTTGTAGGTAAGTCACTTGTGGCCGGGGCTGGTGCTGATTAGTTTTGGGTACGATTCGGAATAAAAGAACCCGCATTTTTTGTGAAATGGCTCGCAAAAGCTTGTATCCACTGTAGCTGAAAAACTAATGGACCGAATTTCACAAAATTCAGTAGATGAGTCACTTATCGGTTACTCTGGTGCTGACTAGATTTTGGTACGATTCGGAAAAAAATGACCTGCCTTTTTTTGCAAAATGGCCCGCAAAAATCGTCCAAATCTAAACTAAAGAACTGGGTATACTCAAATATATCCATTAAATGCTGATTTAATACGTAATTTTTAAAGACGAAAAGAATAAGACCAACCCCATTACACTAGGACTAGCCGTTCTCGAGATATTTTAGTTTTTCGTACTTTCCCTACGCCACATTTGAAAATAAGCCAGGTTACCGAATGAGAACGAAAATTGAATTAAAAGTGAAATAAATTTAATTAAAATAAAGAGAACGTTAATATAAGTCTGCAGGGAAAGTCATGTGCTACTCACATCAGATTTTTTTTATTTTAAATTGTTTTTGAATGGTTATATGGCGTTAACCATACCTAAATTTAATTAATTACGAAGTCTATTGTTTAATGACTTTAATCTCACTAAATATATGTTTTATTTCGCCATTGACTGCGAGAGAATTAATACAGTTAAGGCAAGTAACTGATTTCGCTGTTGAATCTTGTTACTTTCCCTACAATACATGGCAATGTATAGGGAAAGTATTGGAATCATGTCGAAAATCGCAACTCGAGTTTTCGACGGATCTACACGTTTCAAGACCTCTAGAATACGAAAAAACCATTTTTAGCGTGACGTCTGTGTGTGTGTCTGTGTATCTGTGTGTCTGTCTGTGTGTCTGTGTCTGTGCAGATTTTGTATCCACTCTAACTAAAAAACTAATTGACCGAATTTCATAAAATTTTGTAGGTAAGTCACTTGTGGGCGAGTCTGGTGCTGATTAGTTTTGGATACGATTCGGGAAAAAAGAATCCGCCTTGTTTTTCGAAATGGTCCGCAAAAGCTTGTATCCACTCTAGCTAAAAAACTAATGGACTGAATTTCAAAAAAATTGGTAGATAAGTCACTTGTGGGTCACCCTGGTGCTGATTAGATTTTGGTAGGATTCGGAAAAAAATAATCTGCCTTTTTTTTACAAAATGGCCCTCAAAAATCCAAAATAAAAAACTACGTATAATCAAATATATCCATTAAATGCTTGTTTAATACGTAATTTTTAACGAAGAAAAGAATAAGACCAACCCCATTACACTAGGACTAGCCGTTCTCGAGATATTTTAGTTTTTTCGTATTTTCTCTACGCCATCTTTGAAAATAAGTCCAGTTATCAAATGAGAACGAAAATTGAATTAAAAGTGAATTAAATTTAATTAAAATGAAGAGAACGTGGATATAAGTCTGCAGGGAAAGTCATGTGCTGCCCACATCAGATTTTTTTGTTTAGAAACGCTCTGCAATTTATAGTCTTCATATCAGTCCTTTCAACCAAAGTTGAAATTTCTTCTAACTTCCTATTTTTAAAATTTCTTTTGGCAATATTTCAAACTTCTACAGCCCAGAGAGACTCAGCTGACAGGATTTCAAAACTTCACTATGAAAATTAAATTGAACTGTCTTTCAAAACATATTTTTCAGTTTTTCTTTGGTGTGTTTAAATCATCCTACAGTAGTGATTGTGATACACACCCTCTCCATCAATGATTATAAAATCTTATAACCATTCATTTCGGTCTGGGAATTTCTTCTGTTTTCAAAATGGCTCGCAAATATGTTAATTTAAATTGCCGTCCCTTTTCCCATACAATGAACAACTCCAACACATTATTGGTTCAAAATTCTTAATCTATCACTGACTATAATTGAAGTGTTCGGTGTTTGAATTTTGTCGGACCCTGTGAAAAATTGACCCCCTCAGAAATGAGTCTTATTGGGTCATTAGTCACATATTCTTATATAGTAAAATTTTATCTCTTTATAGCAAAAGATATATCAGTGTATATTTTTTATTTTGCCTCGAATCTTAAATTTGTTTTATCATTCTCAGAAGCGTCAAGCTACTTACTGACATTATTCGCCTCTCCCCCCCCCCCCCTACAAAAAAAATTCTATGCTAGAACCTACATAGATCGACAAGATTGTAGGGCCTTACTACTAACCCATATTTTATTAGTTATTGGCTCCTTTCTATAAATAATTTATGCTGCTCGGGTCTCCAGGCTTCCTGCACCCCTATGCAATACATTATTTTGTCCTCTCTGTTAGTGACTCTGCGTATATTTTGCAATGTTTTCCTGCATTTAGTCCTATTTTATATTTTAGTTTCAGTCATTCGTTTATCATTTTTTTCCTATCTATTTTTTCCTATATGTTATCGGCAATGTATGAAAGCCGGCAGTCTATAAAATACCTAGGCATTATATAGAATGCCGAAAACTGGTCGGCAATCTATGAAACGATTAAAATTTCACAGATTTCCTAGGCATTTTATAGAATGCCAAATGATAAACTGGCAAAGCCTGAAATACGTCTCCGATTCATTCCTTTTTTCACATTTTGCCTAAATAGCATCTGTCATTCTATAGAATGCCAAGGTATTATATACAATGCCTAGGGAAAGTATATAATAATTCTCATATTTCATACTTTGCCTAAAAAAGGCCGGTATTCTATAAAATGCATAGGTATTCTATAGAATGCCTGCATTTCATACATTGCCGATAACATGACCGGCAATGAATGAAAGCCGGCAGTCTATAAAATACCTAGGCATTATATAGAATACCAAAAACTGGTAGGCAATCTATGAAACGATTAACATTTCATACATTTCCTAGGCATTTTATAGAATGCGAAATGACAAACCGGCAATGTATGAAATACATCTCCGATTCATTCCTTTTTTCACATTTCGATTAAATAGCATCTGTCATTCTATAGAATGCCAAGGTATCATATTGAATGCCTAGGGAAAGTATATAATAATTCCCATATTTCATACTTTGCCTAAAAAAGGCCGGTATTCTATAAAATGCCTATGTATTCTATAGAATGCCTGCATTTCATGCGTTGTGTCGCGAACGTTTTGGTATGCTCGACAGAGAAGACAAAGTTTTGAAATCAAACACATTTATTAAACATGAAATAACAAGGCAGTTGATCGAAAACAGTGGAGTACAAGCATTTCTCGCAATAACTCAGAGTTACACTCGGTAGGGTGACCATTAAGAACACCCCTGGAGGAAGAGGAACCAAGAGAATACACATATTTTCTGATACATAAAATAAACACAATATTCCTCATATTATACTTGACATTTATATATCACATTTGTATACTTTGAACATATACGACATTTTCATATAACATCATCAATGACTCGATACTCACGAGGATTTTACAATTAACACTCTATTCGTTAGGTGGAAGACTAAATATATATAAAACTTTACCTCGTCTCTTTTAAATATAACATTTACAATTCTGTACCATGGGAAAGGATATCAGGATGGACTCTCGGCATAAACTCATCGAGATTCTTGCGCAGAACAAAATCCATAATGGTCGGGAAACTTGACTACACAACATCATGCTGGCGGAATTCGACATCTTGGTTGGTTACGGAGATTGGTTGATTCGTACCTTAGGACACAAGGAGGAGTCAGGCAAATACAAATCGCTATAAAATGAGCTTTCCCTCTAGCCCTATTAGCGATTCAAGCCGACCAGTGAAAGAACCATTTTCTCTCTTCACAAGACTCATTATTCCATTACTACCAGGCTGATTCATGTAAAAACACGAGTGACTCATCTCTGAACCGAGCCAAACGACTCTACGCACAACTTGTCGAACTATGTTACATATTTTAATCACATCCTTCCACTTTCAAAATCAATCCACCCTTTCTTAAAATTCGCGATCATACGCGAATCAAACACACACGTCTACATTTCTCCACCACTCCTTCCAATCTGCTTCCAAAATCCTTTTTCAAACGCGCGCGTGCGCAAAACCTGCAAGTTCCCAACTAGCGACTGAGAAGCGAAAATACAAAACTATTACTATTTTTCTGGAACATAAACACTTTTGCGATTTTAGAGTTCACTTCCCTTAAAAGTCAATGTAATTGAAAACATGTAGAAAAGACATTTACATTTCGAAATTGACACTTTCAATCACACAGAAATAAAACAATACTTTAATATACAATTTTAACACAGAGGTGTGAAAGCCTTATCACAGTTGCCGGTAACATGACCGGCAATGTATGAAAGCCGGCATTCTATAAAATACCTAGGCATTATATAGAATACCGAAAACTGGTCGGCAATCTATGAAACTATTAACATTTCATACATTTCCTAGGCATTCTGTAGAATGCCAAATGACAAACCGGCAAAGTATGAAATACATCTCCGATTCATTCCTTTTTTCATACTTTGCCTAAATAGCATTTGTCATTCTATAGAATGCCTAGGTATGATATAGAATGCCTAGGGAAAGTATATAATAATTCTCATATTTCATACTTTGCCTAAAAACGGCCGGTATTCTATAAAATGCCTAGTTATTCTATAGAATGCCGGCATTTCATACATTGCCGGTAACATATATAATACTTTAAACTACTGCTATTTGTTGAATATTATTTCAGCATGCGAGGATTATGATGTTCTATCACGCAGTGGCGGGACATTAAATCCTGAAGCCTTCCTGCGAGATTTTGATCTGGGCCTCCCACTTTCCTAAATATTTATTTCACGATTTTCTCTTGAGCTCCTCTACAGTTCGGTCATTGCGGGTTTCACGGACCTTGCTATCACATTACACACTCTATGAGGTTTAGTGTTGGTGATGTTAATTTAGGCTCTGTAGCAAGTTTATATTGCCTCTAATCTCTTTCAGTGTCTTTGCGTTTCAGTATTTTGTAATTTCAGTTCACCTCACAGAGCTCAATAGGCTTTGTCCTAAGTCTTTTTTACCGCTTTTTCTCCCTTATATTGTTTTAAAAGGCTTAATGGCTTTCTTTTTTTTAAGGGGGGGGGGGAGAGAGAGAGATTAGCATGTTGTAAGCTAATTTACACAGTTCAGTTTATTGCAAAATGTATGTATGTAAAGTTATTCTGAATGCCTGAAACATTTTACTTTGTTATTGATATACATAATTATAAAACACAATTCTTTACTAATCATAATATTGACATCATAATCGCATCATCTCAAGTTATGGGACATTTCGCTTTGATATCTAAAAGCTTAGAATACAAAACTAAAATAATCTGATGTGGGCAACACTTGACTTTCCTTATATAATGCAATGAATTTACTACTTTTACAGTTAAAAAAATGTTATTCTTATAGTAGATACTTATATTCTTTCCGAGATATTGAATTTTCTTCAATTAGTTGTCATTTTGATTGATTTAGCGTCATTTTTATCCATTTGACGAGATTTTTGTTGATTTGGCAACAATTAAAAAACTCGCCAAGTTGGCGACATTTCGCCAAATTTGTCGCCAAAATTTCGCCAAGCGTTATGGACGAAGAAATAAGTTATTCTTACAGCAGATAAATAACTATTGGCGTTCAAATACAAAAGTATTACTCAAAGTATCTTTTTTCATGATAGGAACGATCTGGATCTAGGAGAATGATGTCACCCAATTTATCGCATGGTGTTGCACATGAAAAGTGAACATGCTTCTCAATAGGAAATACTTTTTTTTATTTTATGACTTTTGATAATTTTTTTGAAAAATGTGCAATATCTCGAGAGCGGGTTCATGTTAGCGTTCTAAAATTTATGTCAATCGTTTTCTAATGAATGTGTATCAAAATTAGCTCTATATGGCGTTTTTCTGGATGATAACATGTAAAATTATTTAAAGTAGCAAATTAATTTATATTTCGATTAAATATAGCTTGCCAGTTGAAAATATTGCTAACATCTACTAAGCAATATACTCCATTATATTAAAATATGTTAATCATTAATTCATCAATTTGGGGTCATTTCCGTAACTTTAGCTTCATTGTTAATTTAGCACCACATTAAAAAAACCAACAAGTTGGCGATATCGCGCCAGATCATTCGCCAAATGTATCACCAAGTGCTACATATTTGATAATACTTACTACTATTCAATTTTATGTAATTTTTTTGGATACATTTATTTCAAAAGCATGCAATGAACGGTTCAAGTTAGTGTTATAAAGTTTTAGAATAAAAAATTGCGTACAAAATGATTATTTATTTACCATTGTTGAATGTCCTGATTTTTTTTATGATTTTTTCACACATTCATTTGAATATTTGGGGGGAGGGGGCAAGAACTACAAACGCTCGATCGCGTTTAAAATCCCATCTGAACAAAATCGCGTTTAAAATCAGTAGGATTCCAGTATTCACGGATTGTAATAATCGTACTAAATTACGTTCCGAACACTCCATTCGTTCATGAGATATCGTATCCGCACAAACACACAGACTTCTCCTCAGAAACGTTCGCTTCGATTTCAGGGATGCTTGAAACGTGCCCTTCCTTCGAAAACTAAAATTCGCATTTTCGACCCCGTCACAGCACTTTTCCCATATATTATACTGTGTATTTAGGGAAAGTAATATAAATAGTCCGATAATCAAATTTTCTAATTAGTGACATTGTACCACTGCTCCGATTCTCTGAACTGTACTTATGCTAAAATCTTTTAAATATTATTTCCTATCCTTAGATGGAGTTTAAAGGCAGCACTTTTGCTCTGATCTGGGCCCTCCCTAATTAATTTCCTTGAGATCCTTGAGAGTGGCCTTTTTTCCAGATGCTACTGATTCTTATTTTTGATAACTGGACATCTAAAAATCGGGCTCCAAGTTTCAAAAATTAATTTTAATTTTTTTCTCTCTTTTTACTTTCCTTATATACATAATGTATAAGGAAAGTATTGTGACGGGGTAGAAAATTCGAATTCGAGTTTTCGACGGGAGAGCACGTTTCAAGCATCCCTGATCACGAATCAAACATTTTTGAAGTGATGTCTGGATGTGTGTGTGTGTGTGTGTGTGAAAGTGTGTGTGTGTATGTGTGTGTGTGTGTATGTGTGTGTGTGTGTGTGTCAGTGAGTCTGTGGAGACGATAACTGACGAACGAATGGACCGATTCGAACGAAATTAGGCACAAAAATCACAATCCATAAACACTGGAAGCCTATTGTTTTTAAATGTAATCGAATGTTCAGAATCCCCCTAAATTTTCGAGTGAAATTTTGAAAAAATCGTCAAAACATCAAAACCGCCAATAAAGTTACGCAAATAGACATTTCTTATGTAATTTTTCATTGGGAAACGATTGACATAAATTTTAGAACGCTAACATGAACCGTTCTTGAGATATTGCACATTTTTAAAAAAAAAATATCAAAAAGTTATATAAAATAAAAAAATATATTTCCTATTGAGAAACGCGTTCACTTTTCATATGTAATACCATGCAATAAATTGGGTAACATCATTCTCGTGGATCTAGCTCGTTCCATTCATGAGAAAAGATACTTCGAGTAATACTTTTGTATTTGAACGCCAATAGTCATTTATCTGCTATGAGAATAACTTATTTCTCCGTCAGTAAAGCCTGGAGAGATTTTGGCGACGAATTTGGCGAAATATCGCCAACTTAGCGACTTTTTGAAATGTTGTCAAATTAACGAAAACCTCGCCAAATGGATTAAAATGACGCTAAATCAATGAAAATGACGACTAACTGTCGAAAATTCAATATCTTGGAAAGAATATAAGTATCTACTATAAGAAAAACCTATTTTTTTACTGTATAAGTAGTAAATTCATTGCATTATATAAGGAAAGTCATGTGTTGCCAACATCAGATTTTTTCCTTTGATTTGGCTCTGAACTATTATATATATATATATATATACATATATATATATATATATATATATATATATATATATATATATATATATATATATATATTTATCGTTCTGAATGTGATGCGGTGCGGCGATATCCATGGCGAGAGAAAAATTTATCCAGATCAATTCTTTATAATTTCAGTTGTCACAAGTAGATGGCGCTGCAATACAAGAGAAAATGTTTTGGTTTTAGGGGTCTTAGGGAAAGCTTATTGTACAGGAGCAACGAGTAAAATTCTTTCGGACAACAAAATATTCTCCTCTCTCTTTTAAAAGATTAGCAATTTGGCTGTCCGTTAAATTTTAATAATAAAAACAGTTAATTTTATGAATTCAAATGCATTTATACATTTTACGTTGATAATGACCTAGCAGATTTAAACTATATAAATTTGTGTACACAGAAATTTTTCACGGGATGTGCAAATATTTTATAATATATAGTGTATTATTACTAAATATGTTGATTAATAATTAATAGTTATTTCATGCTTTATATGTTGGCTTTAATTAGTAATAAATAATTAATTAAAAGAATCAATCATAACTGTCAATTAAAAGCACTTTTTAGCGATTAAAAATGTCTGATATCATAATTGAAACTCCAATAATATAATTTATTATAAATTCAGCCTGTGTCAGATAAAGCGAAAACATAATACGGGAATACGGTATTGTGTTTTAATTTCCACCCTCATACATTATAATCACACTCATTTTCTAATCAACTTGATGTATCAGTGCTATATTTTCTTTATTCGGGTTGGATTGATGCATGTCTGAAAATTGTTTCAGATGCGTTCGTTCATTACTTGTTCGAAAGCTTAGAAATAAATAAATCTCCTTCCAATGAATGCAAAATTTCATAATTTCTATTAGTCAGAATGTGGACGGTATTTTGATATCCACTGGAATATTTTTATTGTTTTATATTTATATCTCCCATAATTTATCGCCCTTCTCATTTTCTAATAGCATTTCACTCTGCTTTTTAAATGACACTTAATTCTATTCTGCTTCACTCTAAGCAAAGCTGTCATTCTTCCTGTTTGTGGGTTGGGTTTATGTATCTTTGAAAATTATTTCAGACGTCTCTGTTCATTCCTTTCTCTAAAATTAAGAAAAAATTAACGCTGTCATTTTTTACCCCCCCCCCTCCCCCTCCATCCGTATTTATTACGAAAAATTTTTTTTTTTCTCTTTTTTTAGTATGGTTAAGCCCGAGTTTCTTATAATGCACTTAATTTTATTGTTTTTTAATTTTTACCATCATATTCTTTGTATCTTATTTTTTCTAATCAACTTACAGCTTTTATACTATTTTTTCCTGTATATAGTTATGCTTCATGTATCTCTGAGAATGCAGATGTGTTTTTTTCTTTTTCCAGAACGAGAAAGGGGATTTTTTTTTTTTTTTTTTTTACGAAACTTTCTCTTCAGTATGCATTTTTCTCTTAACCTGATACACCCTTTGATATCTATTTGTTGGAAATATTTTATTTTATAACTGATTGTGTCCTCTTTCCGGAAATTTAGGTTTGTGATTTTTGATATAAATAGCATGCATGGTTGGGGTATCTCATAGACTAAAATCAGAGCGTCACGAAAAATGTAATCATTTTGGACGCATTTATCTCCGAACTTAATAGATAAAAATTTAAACAATATCGGAAATATAGTTCTATTTATGAATATATAAAAATAATTTCAATATTTTAATATTTTAAATACTTTTTGTAACATTTATTGTCTCATACGTCGTATTGAGAAAATATTGTTGCAAATTTGGAAACACAGGAATGATCTATACAAATTTTAGAGAGCGCGATTACAGATATACGCAAACAGCCCTTAAATCAGGATGAAGAGCACCAAAAACATTTGAAATAAATAATTAAATTTTTACACTTTGGTCATGCTAATGATCAACTTCTGTTACCGAACAAATGTTTTCTTTTATATTTTTTTAAAGCATAAAGAAATATGTCACAAATTGTTACAGAAAAAGCTCTTTTATATGTTATTTCTACTTTCTCAGACTCTTGTATAAAAAGATTTCCCCCCCCCCCTCCCCGAGAAATTTTCGAATTTGAGATTTTGACAAATAAACACGTTCTAAACGTTGAAAATGTCCATGTGTGCGTATGTGTGTGTAGGTGTGAAGGATTAATCCGATAACTGAAGCAATTTCACTTACCGCTATCCTATCTTATGTATAAGTACACAGGAGTGTATTACTAAGAAATATAGAACCGGGGAACTCTTCGATTAACTGAAAGTGATTGCTTACGCTTTTTTACATTTGCAAAATTAATTAGGCAGAGATTAGAATATTTATATCCATTAAATAACGTTTTCAAAAGTAAACAGGAAAGATCAATCATGCATAAAGTATTGATTATGAAACACTTTCCAACTGAAATGCAATTTTATTTAAACATCTAAAATGCGATACATTTAGCGCTGATATATTTTAAATTATCACAGTGCTAAAATAATTTATTGTATTTGAAAATTTAAAATTTCTTCGAAAAAAAAATGAAATTTATTCAAATGACGTCATCGAAATATAAAGCGTCTGACTCTCTATGTAAAAGTAATTAATGTTTCATTCATATCACTTTTATTCCAGACTGCGGAGCTAAATAAGTTTGCGTGAAAAAATTCAGCAATTCTTATGCAACTCATCTTATATTCACTTGTTTACGTTCTGCATCCATTAAAATTAGTCATCGTTGTAAAAATAATCAATGTTTGATGATCATTTAAACTCAAAAACGTTGTAACTGCGTTAGAACAGAATATAGATGCACAGAAAATAAGCAAAAATAAAGCGGTTTTAAGACGAATGCAACACTAAATATACATTTAAAAGAACTTTAAAAATCACGACTTTTACTGGAGAAAAGAAGATGGATGCCATATTTTATTTTGAAGTTGGTCAAGTGATCTCTTCATATAATATGGGTGTAATTATTATTTTATATTTTTATTTAAAAAACTACCAAATATATTTTGCTGAAGTTTTTTTTGTATATTTTATGGGATAATTTGAATATTTCCTAAAATTTTCGAAACAATTTGTGAATTTTAAATTCACGTGAAAATGTTTGAAAAATTTGGACCCATCGGGTTCAATGTATTTCACTTTTTCATCCCGGGTTCAATCCAAAAATAAATTTTGTGATATTATTAATTCACATTCCCATATGTCCCATAGACCGTATTTTTGAGTGACTGCCCCTTTCTTTGTTGGTCATCAATAGAACGATGAGACGACAACCAAGTTCGGACAAAAAATTTAAACTCCATAACTCTAAGACCGTGTGGTTTAACTTTAATAAATAATAAATTTGATACAGAATACTCTTAATTAACAGATAATATTAATTAATAGACAAGGAAACTCTTAATTAATATGAAATTCGTATGGCTATAGCCACTCTTGTATTTAAAACTGCAAACTATAATTTGTTAAAAATTTTTCGTCGCTACAAAAGAAATACCGGAATGTCGTTCTGGTACGTTCCGGCCTAAATACATTACTGTAAATAGAGTGTGTTAAAAATTAGAACTAGATAGATGTTTTAGTAATTATCATCGACATCATTGGCGTAATATGATTATACTCACGTATATGACGTATGTGATTTAAAAGCTGTTTGAGCATGAGTAGTTTTGATTTTAGATTTGGACGATTTTTCGGGCTATTTCGCAAAAAAAAAGCAAGTTCTTTTTCTTGAATCGTAGTAAAATCTAAGCAGCACCATGGGTAACTCACAACTGATGTATCTACCAAATTTTGTAAAATTTGGTCAATTAGTTTTTTAGCTAATGTGGATACTTGCGATTTTTGCTAATCATTTTGCAAGAAAAGGGGGGGGGGGATGAACATAGTTCTTGAGTTAGTTATAGGGTTGCTGAACATAGTTCTTGAACTGTTTAGTAACCATAGAACGAATATTCGAGTAACTAAAACATGAAAAGTAATTTAGCAACATTACTCTTCAACTCTTTTCAATTACTCTTCTCGCGATGAACATAGTTCTTTAACTATTCAGTAACTAGAGGATAGATGTTCTAGTAACTAAAAGTATCATAAGTTGCCACCATTACTTTCCAACTCTTTCCCACTACTAGACAGTCTCAATACATTATCATTTTAGTCCTCAGTGAAAAAAAAATTGGTCTAAACCTGAAACCCTATCGGCCTTAAGAACGTAATACACTGGCATAGGTTATTATTTGTGAACCCTGAAGTTCATATTGAAAACGAGGGTTGGTGAACATAGTTCTTGAAATGTTCAGAGACCAGAGAACGGAGTTTTTAATATGAACTGCAACTTCATAATGTTGGCAAATTATGAAGTTTTTAGTACCTAAAAACTTCATAAGTTGACAATATTACTTACTCTCCAGCTCTTTCCAACATAATCTTCTCGCTATTCTCAACACATTATTTTAATGTTAGTCCTCAGGTGCAAGAAAAAAATTGGTCTAAACCTGAAACCCTACCGGCCTCAGGGTCACAATACACTGGCACAGATTATTATCCCCTCAAGACCTATTGCTTCATATTTTGTTTTTCGTCCTTGTAAGAATTAACACAAGAGTTTTATTTAAAAAAAAAAAAATCAATGTAATCGGGATGCTGTGGAAACCAATGACCCATTGGCCTTGGCCATCGTCAAATTCTTGATTTATGAGCTTCGAGGCATATTAATGGTGGGAAAAACAAGTTCCGAGACTGGGTTCATATTACCGACAGGTGGATCTAGGTTGATGAAAATTTTTGATGCTTTAATAAGGGATAGGTATGCTGAGAAACACATTCTCCCCTTAGTTCTTTTTCTACTTTTCAATGTATGGAATAAGTCGTATTTAAAACGCACTGACACCTGAATATTAATATCAGACTGTTAGCGAGAGGGGGTCCTTATTATTCAGAATTCTGTTTCTGGCCCTTGCATGAAATTTGAATAATTATATACCTGTATAATTATCCTAATAAGAGTTAAATTTAAATTTTATCCTTGAAACTTGAAGTAATGCGCCTTATCAGACTAGCTTAGGGTTAGTTAAATAACACCGGACAAAAGCCAAAATATTTTTGAGACTAAAGAAGCTTTTCCTTCACTAATTTGGCCATACTGATCACGAATATAAATTTTAAAAACTGATGTGGGCAACACATGACTTTCCTTATATAATGCAATTAATTTACTACTTTTACAGTTAAAAACAAATGTTCTTACAGTAGATACTTACATTCTTTCCAAGATATAGAATTTTCTTCAATTAGTCGTCATTTTCATTGATTTCGCGTCATTTTTATCTATTTGGCGAGATTTTCGTTAATTTGGCAACATTTAAAAAGTCGCCAAGTTGGCGACATTCCGCGAAATTTGTCGCCAAAATCTCGTCAAGCGTTATGGACGGAGAAATAAGACATACTTATACCAGATAAATAACTATTGGTGTTCAAATACAAAAGTATTACTCAAAGTATCTTTTCTCATGAATGGAACGAGCTAGATCCACGAGAATGATGTCACCCAATTTATCGCAGGATATCACATATGAAAAGTGAACATGTTTTTCAACAGTTAATATATTTTTTTAATTTATGGGATTTTTTGATAAATTTATTTGAAAAATGTGCAATATCTCGAGAACGGATTATGTTATCGTTCTAAAGTTTATGTCAATCGTTTTCTAAGGAAAAATTACATAAGAAATGTCTATTTGCGTAACTTTATTAAAGGTTTTGATTTTTTAATGAATTTTCAAAATTTCACTCGAAAATTTAGAGAGGTTCTGAACATTCGATTGCGTTTAAAAACAATAGGCTTCCAGTATTCACAGATTGTGATTTTTCTACCAAATTTCATTCGAATCGCTTCATTCGTTCGTGAGATATCGTCTCCACAGACTCACTGACAGACACACACATACTTTCACACACACACACACACACACACATACACAGACATCACCTCAAAAATGTTTGATTCGTGATCAGGGATGCTTGAAACGTGCTCTCCCGTCGAAAACTCGAATTCGAATTTTCGACCCCGTTACAATACTTTCCTTATACATTATGTATAGTATAAGGAAAGTAAAAATCGTGGATTAGCTCTAGTTTTGAAAATACGGGGGGGGGGGGCTGTAAGAAAGGATTCACTGCTTGTAGAAAACCTCTTGCAGCGCTAGCAGAAGCTAGAGTGCAGCATGTAATTGAAAATACGCTTTTTATACTCTCATCTGGATTTCTTCTAGACTGTCTTCCAAACTGGCTAACAAACACTACGGTGCTGTCAGTAACGAACACGGGGAACGGTTTCATGAGGATATTTCTATCGTGGAAAAAAGTGGAAATGGAATGCGACAATGTTAGCATAATATTACTAGAACTTTGTGAGAGTTGCTTCTGAAGCTCATTAAAAGCAACAAGTATCCTGTGTAAAACTGCATAAAGTTTCGTAAAAAGGTATAGCATATTGTAGATGTTCTTGTTACCTTAGCAAATACTATTATCAATTGTTTAGTGCTAAAAAGATCTATAAAACTCAAAAAACTATTCTCGAATGTTCGAATCTGTAATGGAAGAGGATTCCTACATCTATTTGTTGAACAACAGGAATCCAGTCGGAAATTGCCTTCCCACCATTAGTATGTCTCGAATAACTAAAATATTTGGTTGACAATTTGTTCTGCTTTCACTTCCTTGAATCCTCAGTTTTGTATATTTTGCAGTAGTTTGTTTTGCTTGAAATCGGCTGATACCATTGTCATTTTGTTATTTGCTACTTAATTAAGTTTTGATTTACAAGCATTTTCTTCACAAGTTTTTACACCGGAAACTTGCTTTATTGATATTTCAAAAAGTAGTATTAATCTGGGTATTTAACAGCCATTTTCATATTCAACAGATCAAAAAATATAAAGCTAACATCGTTTAATCTCAGAGATACACAAAAAGTCAAAATTTGTTGTCCAGTATAACATTGAAAACCCTGTTGAAGAAATGTTTGTAAATAATAACTTCAGTAAATATCATATAACAAAATGATAATGGTATCAGCCGATTTCAAGCAAAACAAACTTCTGCAAAATATATAATACTGAGAACTCACAGAAGTATAAGTAGAACAAACTGTTAACCGAATATTTTATTTATTCGAGACATACTAATGGTGGGAAGGAAATTTCCGACTGGATTTATATTGCTTAATAAATAGATCTAGGATTCCTCTTCCATTGCAGATTCGAACATCAGCAAATCGTTTACGAGTTTTTTAGATCTTTTTAAAACTAAACAGTCAATATTTGCAATGGAAACCAGAACATCTGCAATATATCATAATTTTTTACGAAACTCTATGTTCACAATGTTGCTATGAGCTTGTCTATTGCGGTTTGGCCAGCCTGAGTTTATTCCTTTTGGAATTTGATGCCATTTGTGTGATAACATTGAAATTGTCGGTGTCCAATGTCTAAAAAGTGTACAAGTCCAAAATTGCCGATGTTCAAAGTCCAATAAGTGTTCAAGTCGGTGTACAAAATTCAAAGTTCAAAGTCGTTGTCCAAAGTTCAAAACTGTCAGTATCCAAAGTTGTTGCCAATCGGTGACTGAAATTGTCGGTTCGCGATATAGTGGCACAGAGCAAATTTTTTTGCTATTATTGCAGGTATTAGCTCTTCCTTCTGTGCTGAAGAGAGGTAAAAGCACCAAAACTGGTTTTCGGATGCTGGAACCTGTATTGTCAGCATGATCCTATCTTTGAGAAAGTCTCCTTTAGCCGGGTTCTGAGACTAGAAATGGATCAAGATCGGCGTCTCACAAGCCAAGATGTCACCAACACTCGTATTCTACGGGAAAATAGGTTTGCCGAGAGGGAATCTGAAAAAAAAAAAAAAAAAAGATGAAATCTGATAATTTACTAAGAGTGACTAAATAAAAATTATGTTCATCATAATTAATTCTGATTTTAAAGATGAATATAATGATCTTCTATTGAAGAATTTTTGGTTTAGTTCAGTAGAAGGATAATTGTGTATGACCACGTGGTTCCGAGTCTCCTTTTTACTGCTGCAGCAGGTGCAATGTTCAATGTTTCTGTCGGCGATTTCCATGGACGCCAATGCCTGCAAAGGAGGATCGAACTGTTTGGGATAGGGTATGTCAAATAGCTGTTTTTTGGGGAGGTTCTCTGTTTGGGATGGACGCTGTCCCACCCGTAAGCAAAAGGTTGAATGTATTTTTTTCGAAACGGAATTTTCAAGGTTTTACATTTTTAAAATGCTCCATGCGTCTTAATTTTTGTCTGAGATGCATGGAATTTGGCAAGAAGATACCTCTCATGCATTTTAATGAAACTGGGTATGCATTTTATAATTGGACTTTATTAAGGTAATTAAAAGTGAATAAGAACCTAATTAAATGATGAAAATTAAGTTTTAATGCAGAAAAATGTTTTTAAAAAATTAACTTTCTAAAGTATTTAAAAATGAATACCCAAATTTGTTCATAATGTGTTTTTAAGTGATCATAATGTAAAATTAATCAAAAATGTGAACAAATGGCACGCAAGGAGCATTTTCAAATTTTCGTTAAAAAAAATTAAATTAAAAGAAAAATGCAAAATTATAACAAAATTGAAACAAATTTTAATGGTATTGTATATAGTAATGTTAAGAAGAATATTTATACAAATTTTCACGTTTCTAAGTCAATAAATAAATAAAAAAAAATTCAACGTCCACTGTCCCCTTAACTGAATTCCTTGTCGCTACAAAAAATTCCCTACTGTAAAAGAAATTCTCTTCCCGAATAATATTCCCGCAATTCATTTTAACTATTACACCAATATCTAACCAAGTTAAACTTTCAAAATGTCTC
The DNA here is from genome assembly GCA_951213105.1 of Amaurobius ferox. Taxonomy (NCBI): domain Eukaryota; kingdom Metazoa; phylum Arthropoda; class Arachnida; order Araneae; family Amaurobiidae; genus Amaurobius; species Amaurobius ferox. Next base: position 105,629,161 of record OX578144.1, read on the forward strand.
ATTGTTTTATTAATAGATCACTTTAACACAATAATAATTTTAAAATTTTTATTCAATTACAAAAAAAAAAAAAAAAAAAAAGTTTTAAATTGCACTTTCTCTTAAGATTCTGAAATTTTTTCTCAGAGTCTCAGAGTTCCGCAGAACCTTGGTTGGGTTTCATATATGGGACTGAATACAAGGTGTGGACACCGAAATTCATGAACGAATTCACCCACCACTATCAAACGTAATTGTAAATAAAGTATACAAAAACTAAAACAAGATAAATGTTTTAATAATTCTCATAATTAGAACTCGAATTATTTGAATTTTAAGATTTTCATAGTATTTTTTTTTATGGAATATAATGACAATTCTCCGAAAACTGGTGATAGTATAGCAGATGGGTAAAATTGATAATTATTTATATAAAGAGTTTTAATGGTATAATATTAGTTTATGCGACATAGAATAATAGTTATCCAACGGCGTCTCGAAGTTTTTACCAATTGGATAAAGAATATTTAAAAAAAATTTTGGCAAGTAATTTTAAAGAATAACTTCGAACAAAAGCTAATAAAAGATACAATTTATTTTGTATTCTGATACTGATTAGGATACAAACAAACCAAAACTATATAGAACGAATGTATGTCCCATGCAAACTTTATTACCCAATTTCATGATATTTGGTAATAAAGTCAGTTATGCCCTATGATGTTACCCCGTTGCTTATTAAAATTTGGTACGATTCGGAAAATTAGAACTCGCCCTTTTATTTCTTTGGCTCCTAAAATCAATAAAAATTGGAATGAAATAAGTATTATGTTTAAATATCTTGTATTAATTAAATCCCTGTTGTATGCTTAATTTTGAATAACAAACGAACAAAACTATTCGCATTACACTAGAATAAACCAGTATCGAGAGATATTTAGGTTTTTAAAAAATTTCGCGACATAGTCTGTAAGCAGGTCATATTCAAATTCGAGCCTGTAGGGAAAGTCCCTTGTGCTGCCCACTTCACATTTTGTTGTTGTTGCTGTTTACACATCTATTAATTAAAATATATCTAAAATTAATTTGTTTAATCTTGTCTCTAACAAAAAGAACCAAGAGTTATGAGATAACTGATAGAGCACATTTTTTTACCATGATATAGTGCACTGTTTTTCACACATTTTTGATCGCGGAACGCAATGGAAACCAAGAATGAAAGAAAATGGAACTCCAAAATGAAAAAAATCTTATGTGGGCAACACATGACTTTCCTTATATAATGCAATGAATTTACTACTTTTACAGTTAAAAAAAATGTTATTCTTATAGTAGATACTTATATTCTTTTCAAGATATTGAATTTTCTTCAATTAGTCGTCATTTTCATTGATTTAGCGTCATTTTTATCAATTTGGCGAGATTTTTGTTAATTTGGCAACAATTTAAAATGTCGCCAAGTTGGCGACATTCCGCCAAATTCGTCACCAAAATCTCGCCAAGCGTTATGGACGGAGAAATAAGTTATTCTTACAGCAGATAAATGACTATTGGCGTTCAAATACAAAAGTATTACTCAAAGTATCTCTTTATATGAATGGAGCGAGCTAGATCCACGAGAATGATGGCACCAAATTTGTCGCATAGTATTACATATGAAAAGTGAACATGTTTCTCAATAGGAAAATTTTTTTTTATTTTATATAACTTTTTGATAATTTCCTTGAAAAATGTTGTTGTTGTTGAGACCCAGACCGTCCGACCTACCAGAAAGGTGTAAGGTAACTGTTTGGACGGCCGGGAAGTCCTTGAAAAATGTGTAATATCTCGAGAACGGTTCACTTTAGCGTTCTAAAATTTATGTCAATCGTTTTCTAATGAAAAATTACATAAGAAATGTCTATTTGCGTAACTTTATTAGCGGTTTTGATTTTTTGACGATTTTTTCAAAATTTCACTCGAAAATTTAGGGGAGTTCTGAACATTCGATTGCGTATAAAAACAATAAGTTTCCAGTGTTTACGGATTGTGATTTTTGAACCAAATTTCGTTCGAATCGGTCCATTCGTTCGTCAATTATCGTCTTCACAGACTCACTGATACACACACACACACACATACACACATACACATACTTTCACACGCACACACACACATACTTTCACACACACACACACACATACTTTCACACACACACACACACACAGTCATCACTTCAAAAATGTTCGATTCGTGATCAGGGATGCTTGAAACGTGCTCTCCCATTGAAAACTCGAATTCGAATTTTCGACCCCGTCCCAATACTTTCCTTATACATTATGTATATAAGGGAAGTAATATGTCTATCATGGTTCAGATTATGGATTAAAATAGTACGCTTCTTTTAATTCTTAGAAAAAAATATACTAAAATATCAAGTCACGGAACACAAGGGATTCCACAGAACTCACTTTGAAAAACGTTAATGGTTAGTGACGCTGCTGATTTACTCAATCTTGGTGAGTCACTCAAGAATTCTATACGCTGCTCAGATGTCATTGACAAGGTTATTTATTTTTATTGTTATGTAACATCATCTCAGGTAAATTTACCAGCATGAACAATAAAAGTGTCATAGCCTTTGGAAGCAACCTTTCTAGGGTCCACATCAACGATGACAGCTCTGAATTTCATCCCAGTAGCTGCTTAATGGTAGAACGTTGAATAGCCAGTACGAAGATTAGTGATTCGATTCCCAGTTGGGGCAGCAAGGTTCTTTACACCTTATGCTGCAATATGGCCACATCTGAGCCTTGCTTAGAAATAAGTCCGTCTTCTTTCACTATGTCATTGAGTGCGCGCTTTTTAAAGACAAAATCTCTTTTCCTTTATATGGGAAAAAAATCAATCTTGAATCAAATATAGCCAAGAAATTATTTTTTGTTATTTCTGTTCGCTGCCGGCAATCAATAAGAGCAATAAAGGGGCACGAGGAATGATTTAATCATTATCTTAGCACGTGAGAGGAGTTTTCATGCCAAGAGCCACCAAGGCAATTATCGATAGAGTTTCCAGAACTTTCGCTGCTCTGAAAGTTGAATTAGATTTTCTCTATTTTTGAAGAAAATATTTTTGTTGCAATTTAATAACATGAAATATTGATATTAAATGATTTCGGAATACAAATTAACTTTTACATTCTAATGTTAGTGTTTAAGTCTGACAAAGATTCCGGAACTAACATTTAAAATTTAGGTTGTAATTTTTATTTTTGCTGCAATGCATGGTAATGTATGGGGAAAGTATTGGAATAATGTCAAAAATCGCAACTCGAGTTTTCGACGGATCTACACGTTTTGAGCGCTGTAGAACCTGAAAAAACTATTTTTAGCGTAACGTCTGTGTCTGTCTGTATATGGAATGTATGCATTCGCTCTTGCTCAAAAAATAATTGACCGAATTTCACAAAATTTGGTAGATAAGTCACGTGTACGTGACCCTTGTGCTGATTAAAGTTTGGTATGATTCGGTAAAAAGGAACCTTTTTTTCTAGTGTTGCAAAAATAATAAAATTCCAGAATAAAAGACTATATATGCTAAATGCAACAATTAAATGCTTGTTTTACACGTAATTTTTAACGACGAATGGAATAAGATCAACCCCATAACTCTAGAACTAACCTTTCTCGAGGTATTTTAGTTTTTCTTCGAATTTTTGCAATGTCTTTTTGAAAATATCTCCAGTGTTAATTCTGTGTAATTTCAACTAATTACCCGTGTTATTTAATGCAAACTAAACTCACTTTAATGACTTATGAAAAAATAAAGAGAAAATGAACTTGAGTCTGTAGGGAAAACCAAATGTTGCCCACATCAACAGATTTTTTTAATAAATTTAATTTTGCTCAACAGTATATGAGAATTAGCGTCGAAAATAGTCACCTTAATCGAAAACAGCTCAGTTAGGTACTATCCCATGATTGATATTGTAAGTTTCAGTGCCTTCTAAATCCATAGTATGATTTTGGATGGCCTGAAAGGACTTTTCGCTGCTCTAGGAAAGGCGGGGGACGAAAATCTGGTTTTGTTAGTTGAATTTCCATGGTTGATGCTATAAAGCCCCTATTACACGACAGTAATTTGGGACAACAAACCGTTCGCAAAACAGCTTTGGGACGTTTGTGACGTCACTCCACGCAGCACAGAGCGAAAGTGACGTCACTCCAAGCAGCAAACGGGAAGGCTAAGCTTCCCCAATTTCAGTTAAGGTAGTGAAACGGCACTAATTAAAGTGGCATTTTTATATGTGTACAGAATATATACGTTCTGCAAATTTTGGCGCAATTCCCTCTCCTGTGTGAACTTTATGCTGAGAGGATAGTGGATCTGGCAAGGGCATTGATTTACGCACATGGATCTATTTGATTTCAAAGTGAACACGATACCAACCAAATATGTACGTTTTATTATATAAAAATATATGTTGTTAAAAATGCTGGAAACAATTATATTCAGTTCCGGAGAAAGGAATATATTTCTTTAGTAGTCGGAACACTCGTTTTATGGAAGTTTAAAATAGTACGATTAAGAAGCTGCTTCCAAGCATAAAGTGTTAAAGGGTTGACCACGTTCAGGTTTGAATCGGGGGTCTTGAGTATAGTAGTCCGATACTATAACGATTAGATTAAAGGATATCGTTGAGTCCGAACATATAATTGGGAAAGTGTTTCATAGCAGAGAATGACAAAAGGGCGGGCCACCGCACACTACTTCTCTTGGAAGTAAACGTGCACAGGAGCTTTTAAAAAAGTACTTATCCGTCAAAATATTCAATTCAAAAATTTTCGGGAATACCTTTTCTATGCAATATTAATTTTTTTTTTAATTAATAGTAAAAATTTTAATTTGTTTTAAAAGCATGTAATGTCGTTAAGATACAATGGACACTTTATTAATTTCAAGTTTACAAATTTAATTACAGCAAAAATGATTAAACATTTACTAAACCGCATCCAAACAGAAATTTTTATTATTCAAAGGATAAAATATTAACCGATCTGACGCTATAACAGTATATGACCTTTTTACATTAAGAAATAAATAAGATTTATGCTTCTAAAACATAACTATATTCTTATTTGTCATGCTTGACGCTTTGTTGCAATACAAAAGATCTTCATAGTCATTCAAGTCGAATGCAAATATTCCAATGCCTCACTCGTATTACACTACTGATCATTTTTTTTTGCAAAGTAATATAATTTATTATGCAGTATATACTTATGCAAGGGACGGAGCAAGGTCATACGCAAAAACTCGTCATCCCCGCGAGGCAGCTTTTGGAACTGGAATCCCAACTTGCATTTTATCAGGACTGTAAATTTATTCCAAGTTTCATTTTTCAGATAGTTGAATTCGTGAATTGAATTGTCAAGTCGATCAGCAGTCGTAGTTTTTGCCAGCACAGTGAATGCATATAAGCTTTCAGGGTCTGTAAAACCGCCCACTCTTTTGCGACGGATTCCGATGATTACGGATAAATAATTTATGGATAAATCTATACCATTAAAACGTGATCTCGTATGTATGTATGTATGTATATAGCCACTATTTCGAAGCCCCTATTCGTCCTAGAAGCTTGTAGCTATTTAAAACAAAATGTTATGCTCGACATGTGTCGAGGTGCATAAAATTATGTGAAAAATTCCATTACATCTTTGCGCTTTGAGTCTGTTGTCTATGCGCTCCACCACATGCGGATCACGCTCTGATTATCTTTTTAACTGCTATGCGGCCCCTTATAAAGTATAATTACTATATGACCGCTATGAGTGTCCATAGACCTTGGTGTGTGTGTGTGGGGGGGGTGAACTCAAGAATGAGACGTACAACATCAACTAGCTTGATGCATACCTTTGTGACCTTTCACATCCAGGAGGGCAAGTTATGCCTCCTTGCTTTCCCCTATGGGCCTCCATGACGACTGCTAACAAAATTCAATTTGAACAGTTAGCTGAATAACAGTTGAAACACCAACTTCTGAGCAAAATACGTATTATGGTGATTTTTCAACTCGAATTGAAATGTTCAATCCACTTTTCAGAAGGGGATCCAACTCGATTCTGCACTTTCCAATGTATTCATCTGCCGATTCTGTTTCTTCTGTTCAATCGGAATCTCACACTGTAGTGCGAACGAGGTTGCTCATCAACCAGACTTGGGCAGACCTCAAAGTGTGACCTGGAGTCAAGTGCTGAAGGAGACAGGGGTTTGTCCATTTCGAAGTACAACCACATCGAAGGCAGTGTACATTCGTGTAAAACAGTGGTTGCAAACATTTTATTGGCGTGTGCCACCTTTAAATTGATGTATCTTGGGCGTGGATTTTAATTTATCCTTTCTCCCAATTAAATAGGCCTATATTATAGGTTTAAATAGAAACACGATTATCTTCAGCTACATTAAGTTTATTATTATTATATCGTTCTACGAGCACATTTCCATAAAAAATACATGTTTGCAACTCACAATGAAAATGCAATTTAAAAAATTCTAATGCAGCTGCCTGTTTTTCCAATTTTCTGTATGTTTGGGTTCACCTTTGAACAAGCAAGCAAGATTAAATTATTCAAATGTTAATTAATTTTGAAAGATCTTTAGTTCTGAAAGACCTTTAGCTTTGAAAGATATTTAGAATTCATTATTGAAAACGATTGTTCACAAACAAAGCGTAAAATCCTCATTTCTGAAGTCAGTGCAATCTTCTCGACTGCTTCAAAAGATACGGGACGCACCGGACTAACTAAACATAGAATTAACACCGACAACCAGATCCCAATTAAACAAGCTCCTCGAAGACTTCCGCTCTCAAAGAAAGAAGTAGATAAGCTTATACATGCAGTAAAGCGATGTTATCGAACTATCATTGGGCCTCACCAATCGACTTAGTGAAGAAGAAAGATGAGTCTACGAGGTTCTGTGTTAACTATAGAAGACTCCGTATCAAATATAATTATCCACTGCCAAGAATTGACGACACTTTATACACCCTCTCTGGGTATATATGGTTATCCCTGATAACAGTACCCGATATGTACACCTAAAGCTCGTGTATATATTGTCTGTTGGTCACTTGAGAAATATAATGTGTACATAAAAAAAGTCGTGAGCATAAGTAATCCTGTATATATAGGAATATAGAATTTTAATATACAGTATCTCTTTCTTACAAGACAATTTACGAATCCGGGTTATGTATTCAATTGAATACATGAGAAATCCTGTCATCCCTATTTGTTAAATACGTCATATGTTATGTGTAAATAAGGAATATTGTATAAATAGGTGACATTATGATTTCATAAGTAATATTTCGTGTAATTGAAACTCTGTTATCATTCAATAATCATTAATGCCACAACGTCGGAAACCCTGTCATCACTATTTCACGGGTACTTCAGATACTCAACTCTGTATATATGAGAAAAAAAGAGTACATAGGTAATATTTTGAGTTGATAGGTAATGATATAAACGCAGTTAATTCTTTCAGCAGCAATTACGCTTATAAAAAGTTTATAGTGCTTGCTCTCACACACAGTTTGTATTCTCGCTTTTAATACCTTCGCTGTTTGTGTTTTTGCTGTTTTGTTTCTACATTTGCGTTGTTTGTGTTCTTGTATTGTTTTGTTGTTTCTTGTTTGTTTTTAGTGAATTTCTATTTTAATTGCATTTTGTGACCATGTTCACAAATCTCATTCTGTTTACATATGAATGCAGCCTTGGTGAAACTTCTAAATTAATTAATTAATTATAATATTACTCAAGTAAAAAAAATAAAATAAATAAAAATGTAATATCTCATATCATGTTAATTCTTCATACTTATACTCTTTTAAATCGATATATTGTATCTATCTTCCGTTAACTCTCTGATGCTTTGTTTCATTGAGTATCACTTCACTATGTATCATATGTAAATTTTTAGAGCTAAAATAAACTTTTGGCTGGGGGGTTGCTGGGATGGGGGGCGGTTGTGGCTGTGGTGTGCTTCGCGTGGTATCTGTGTGCCTTGTTTCCCGGCCACCCATTTTTGCTGCTCTATATCTTCGGATGAGTCGGACGGCCTGGGTTTTCGACCCATTCGACACCCTCTCTGGGAGCAAGTGGTTTTCGACTCTAGATCTTAAAAGTGGCTACTGGCGAGTGGGTATCCATCCTACTTTTGACACCACTTTGTTGTGACATATCCTCTGAAATCGTGGATGTACTCTCAGGATAGAAAAATGGGTTCAAATTTCTGGGTAACTAACACGTGCATTTACAAGCACAGCGTAGACAGGAACAATATACAGCAAATAGCTCGAAAATTAGCTCACAAGATGACTGCTAGGCACAGTAAAACAGCTATTAAATGCTCCACTAATTTCACAAAACAGCCGATGCTATTCTCAAAATATTGACATATTTCACAATTCAATGTGACTCGCATTACATTAGCTGCTCTCCAACTGAACGACGACTCCGTTTATATATTCTCCGTAGAAACTTCCAGATAGGGTTGGTGTCTCCAAGAATATTCATTATTTCGAGAAAGTTCTCGTACCTTCGAAAAGTCGCCAAATTGGCGATAAATCACCAAATCTGGAAACCCTTCCACAAGTGTTCAAATATGGCAGCCCTACATTGACGTAATAAGAATTGTTGCCTGTAAAGATGTTTTTCCCTTTTGGTTTTCAATCAAGAGCATCTAGTGAAGGCATTTTACATGCTTGTAACAATAGGTTGAGTCAAACCCAAAGCAGTACTTTAGTGGTAATTCGTGTAATGTTGGAAAATCAGGAACTGGAGAAATCTCCATAATTTATTATAATTTGGACTGGATGAAATGGAAGCTATTTTATTATAGCTGCCTTTAAGTTAAATATTATACTGAAGATCAATGATTGCTATCTACATGTTTGAATGATAGTGATTTAGACCTACAACATCAATCGGAAATGGGTTTGTAAAAAGTTCAGTATTTTGATTTTCATTATTTTTTTCAGAGTCACAAAATATTGCTGCAAGGAATTGTATAAAAAATATATTGGAGTTTTGAATCTCTCATAATTTGAGGCGTTTTCAACTATTTTTGCTTGTTCTTGCATTTGAGAGAATTAAGATAATTTTGCATTGTGAAAAATCATCAGAAAAATGCAAAAATTTCGTCATGAAAGATAATATAAAATACACCAATATTGTAAAAGGACAGTTTATTATTGCCACGCTGCACAAATCAGATTGAACGATGGCACACCCCACACAGCGTGGTAGGGGAAGGAGGGTACGGTCCCTGTGGATGCCTCCCCCACTGGGTTCCGGTCTAAATTGGGTGGCACTTCCCGGCCGTCCATACAGTTACCTTACACCTTTCTGGTAGGTCGGACGGTCTGGGTCTCAACAACAACAACACCCCACACAGCGCTGGCATCAGAGCCAGGACTCGGTAAAATTAAACCAGTATAAAGCCAAAATTTCTTAAAATACCACATAATAAATGTGCTTTTTGAAAAAAGTATTAGGTTACCATGTGCCACATCACTTTTGCATTCTGCTTACGTTTAACGGATGGTTGGTCATCATTGCTGCAGGTTGGCCCCCATTGGTCTAGTGTGCCCCCATTGGTCTAATGTTTATGTGGCTCTCTGAGTTTACATTTGAGCGCACTGCAATCAAAGAACTGTTGCACCAGGAGAAAGATAAAATTTCAAATTAAATACAACCCTGTAACCAGTTTGAGATTTAGTCTGTTTAAAGAACCAACTTAACGCCAATTTTTACTGTTCTTTACTATAGGGTTTTGAATTAGGGGGGTCATATTACCTGTGTATAATTTTAAACATCAGTGAATCAGGTCAGTAAGTTTAAAAAAACTTTAGTCCGATCTCTATGTATATATACTCATTTTTCGTAGCAGCTGTCATTGGTTATGAAACCATTTTCCTATATGCAGAATTAACTGCTGCATTCTTGAAAACTTCGGTATAGAGATAATTTGAATTTCTATATTATTATGCGTGACATTTTTTTATGTAATGATGACCTTCTTATTCTTGAATTTGAATAAGTTTCTTCAGCTGCACGTATACATGCTAATTGCACTTAATGCCACAATCTATTTTTAGGCAGTTGTCGAAACCACCAGACGTTCCTGGGTGTAACCAGCAACATTCTCTGCGTGGGAATAGGCGCTTAGCCTTATCGGGCCATCTCAATATTCCGGGCATAAAACTGCCCAATAAAAAATAAATAAAAATCCCTTTTCCTCTGCATGGACTTGAATCCATGAAACGCTGTAACCTTTGCTCCTGAAAACCCCGTGGAAAAGCAGAGATCCCGAGCAGCATACCAATGGACATCCTCGGTGGGCGTGTCCTCGAACAGTTGATGGGGAATGAAGTTCTATGGCGATTGCGTGACGCGCGCGATATTTTTTCTTTACGCGCGCGTGCTACCGCATCCCGATGATGGCTTTAGGGAGAGAGAGATGTACGCAGCGAGGTTTCTAATTGTGGACTTTTGAGGACTTTTCGTCGGAGAAGATCGTGACCGGAATAAAGAGGAGGGTGGTTCGAGGCTAGGCGTAAACGAGTTTCGATTTGAAAGTGCTGCCGCTTCTGTCGTAATTCGAATCTGTTATGACCAGGTTGCTTAATTGGAGAGGATTTTTGACGTTACGTGAATTTTATGGCGTACGTTTCATTTCTGAATTGAGGTTAGGAGTGTGTCCCAGAGGTGGCGCACTATGTTCTTTCAAGATGCTTGAAGATCTTAAGATCTATTTAGGGATTATTTTATATTGCTACATGCATCTGAGGTACAAAGTCTCGGCATTAAAATTAGTGTTTATGTTGAAGTAAAACTATCTTGTTAAATGTGCTTAGTATAGAAGAAATAATTTAAATTTCACTAGGTTGGTAAAACTATAAATACGCAAAAATACGTTCATCAGAAGGCCGACATGGTGGTCGAACGGTCAAAGGCAAGCGTTTCCTCGTGCTCGTTCGACCGCCGGGTTGTGGGTTCGAGTCCCACTTCAGGCATGGATGTTTGTGTTGTTGGGCGCAATGTGTTCCTACCCCCACTGGTGGGCTGGGGCAACGTCATATGAGGTTCACGGTTCTGGCCGATGTATAGGCGAAGATGAAAACTCAGTGCCTGGCCATTGGGGAAAAAAACGTTCATCAGAAAAGAAAATATTAAAAATTTTCTTTATAAGGATTAAGCAAATTATCCAATTCATATTTATAAACATTTTTGTTTTGAAAGCAGCTATGCCAAGTCTTATAAAACAGCCTGAATTTGAATAATCTTCTTTCACAATGGCTTCCAATTATTTTGATGTAACTCACTCACATCTAGCTGGTGTTTCTCTGGCGAAAAAATGGAGCACTTTGGACGCTTATACCCTTGAACCTAATAGATAAAAATGTAAATAATTTTTCTTGTTTTGTTGGAAATACGGTCCAGATTATGAATATATAACAATAATTTCAATATTTTACTACTTTGAGCTTTTTTTCTTTTTTCGAAAAATCTTTTAAAATTATCTCTCCGAGCGAGTGTTTTTCTCTTTTTTTTAACTTTCACTCGAATTATATAGTAAACTATAAAAGATAAATATAAAATGTAAACAACAAAAATGTGAGCAAAACTAGAAGATTTAGTATTAATATCTATATTTGTTATTAAAAAAAAGCTCTCTTAGTTTTCGAGTAATCCTATTATCAAGCTGACGAAGATTGAAAATTTTCTGTTTTTCAAGTTTGTAATGCTTCGATTTCAAAAATTAAAAGTGCTAGCGATGAACAAGAAGCAAAAATTTGTAGTTCTTTGAATGCCCTACAAACGCATATAATAGGATTTGGGATACAGCTCTATATTTCATAAAGCAACTTAAAAAAGTATCTGTTAGAACAAGATTTCCTTTCAAACTTTCACTCGAAATATCTTCGAAACTATAAAAGATAGTTATAAATAGTAAGCGAAAAAAATATATATGAGGAAATTAGTTTCTAAATCCATATTTATTTTAAATAAAAACTCTTATAATTTGCGAGTAATTAACTTGTCAAGTTGAAGAAGATTAATTTTTTTTTCGTTTTTCAAGCTTTTAATTCTTATATCTTGAAATCTGAAAGCGTTAGCTATAAACAATAAGCAAGAATTTGTAGCTCTTTAAAAACTCTAGTATATATAATTGAATTTTGGATTAATCTCTTACTTTTTGAAGGTGGTTATAATTTCGACATTTTAGCATTTTAACCTGGATTGTAATATTTAAAATTTTACAATTTTTGTAGCTCAATCTGTTTACTTACTCCTGCGTGAAATATTAGCGCACAAGAACGACATACTTTGTTTTGTTTTAAAAATCATTAGGAAACTAAATGTCCTTTGTGATTCTAAAGATGTTTAATGACTAGTGAGGTTTGAACAGAATACATGAAGATATACGTATTCAAGTAAGCATTTATGTGCCACCAGGCAAGTTTATAGAATGTAAAATCTCTTTAGATATATTGTTTAAGTTCAATTTATATACTGCAAAGCAAGTTAATAAAATAATTAGATATTTTGAGGTGAAATCTGTGGTCGGAGTTTCCAGTTGAAATCGGCAAAAAAAACAAAAAGTGCTAGCTAGCCATAAACAGTTAGCAAGTTACTTATAGTGCTTTGAAAGCCTGTTAACGAATTAAATGAGTTCTAAAAAATCTAATAAACTTATTGAACTTTACTAGAGTTTTATTTTAAAAAATGTTATTCATGGTAAACCATTTCGGTTCCATTGGACTAGAGTCGCAGTTTATTTTTTTATACACTTGTGTACATTTATTTCGTACAGTTATGCGAAGTTTATGAGAAACCGGAAGTGACAACTACAGAATCAGAAGTAAAAATCCCTAGTAATTTCCCATACACCCTCTAAAAATTCTTGATCCGCAATTGGGAAAAGAATCGAAAATGGAAATCCCTTTCCGAAATTTCATGCTGAATCCATATAAGCTATCTAAGCTCTATACATGAACAATCCCGAGATAGACTTTTTTCTTTCAAGAAGTTTTTTAATTTGCTCCTTCCAGCATAAAATTTTGAGATATATAAATGCTTTAAATTAATGAGTATTATTTACAACTGGGAAATGTTAAATGTCCACAATTTTGGATTCAACGTCTCCTTCGTGAATTACATCGAAGTAAATTCTGAATCTCCTCATATGAAAGAAAAGAGATGGATAATTTATTTATTTTTAATAAATAATCAAACATTCAGATATTTCAAAAATATTTAAACATTTATTACGAGGATCTAACTCATTGGGTTTATAGATTCTAACTCTCTCTCGTACACAGAATGCACTGATTGTGTGACGCGGTCAATAAGTTTTGGGGAGGTCCCGAAAGAATCGACATTTTTTCCACGTTTCTATATAAATGTTTAAAAATATTGTATCAACATAAAAATGTATATGAGGGGTCAACTAAAAATTACAAACGCCCTACAAGCTCCAAGATCATTTGGAAGAAGACAGCTCTGTCCACAACATCAGCAGAAAAGAAAACATGAGTAGATAAGAAAGGGGCGTTCTGCTGCGATGGCGGAGCAATGCGGAGCGCGGAGCAAGATGGCCGCCATCTTGATTTCTGTAATCCTGGACGGGGGTGTAAAAGGGGGGGAAAATGAAAAAAGGTGGGGGTAAAAATTTTGGATAAACTTTTTTTGGGTGGCAACGATGTCGTAGTCTTGTACGAGGGGTTGAGGGGGAAATAAATTTTTGGAATGGGATTTTTTCTAAGTATGGGAGAAACTTTTTTGGGGATGGCAACACCGACAGAGGCGGAATGAAGCCATCAGCGCCCCCTAGCGGCGAAAAGCGGAACTATCGGGGATAGAACTTAGAAATATTTTTCTGTTTCGGTTGCCATAGCAACACCTGTGGGGGAGAAACTTTTTTTGGGGTGGCAACACCATCGGAGGCGGAATGAAACCATCAGCGCCCCCTAGCGGTGGAAAGCGGAACTATGGGATAAAATTGGAGATTTTTTCTGTTTCGGTTGCCATAGCAATACCTGTGGGAGATAAACTTTTTAGGGATGGCAACACTTTCTCCTCACTCTGAATTGAGGAGCAGTACCATCAGTGCCCTCTAGCGTCTAAAAGCGGAATTATCGAGGATGGAACTTCAGATTTTTTTTCTAAGTACGGAAGAAACTTTTTTCAGGTTGGCAACACCAACGGTGGCGGTATGGAACCATCAGCGCCCCCTAGCGGCGAAAAGGAGAATTAAAACTGGGGATTTTTCTGATAGTTGAGATTTTTTTTTTTTTTCTAAATGAATTAATTAAGTATGAAATATTCGTATTTTTTTTTTCTTTTTTTAAAATGAATGAAAGAGTGTTAATGAGGATAATGAGATAAAGTGATTAAGTAATCAAGGCCATTGTTATCCCTCCGCATGCTAGGAGCGCGCCAAGAACATGTTATTACATGTCGAGGACATACCAGCGGTATACCAAAGGGATATGCTGAAGGCATGCTAAGGTCATATCAATACCCCTCCGCCTTCTAAGAAAAGAGTGCTTGCCCTATATCACGGTTACAAATACATAACTGTAAGAATTTTACATTTTACTAACAAAATTTCGTAAATGCAAGTTTTTTTCTTATATTTTTTCGCAAATGTAAGTTTTTTACTTTTCAAAAACCACACTTGTGCCGTTTTCTCTATGGAAATTAACATAGGTTTTCGCACTTGTGCTATTTTTTAACGTTTTTTCACAAAAACATACTTTTTACTAACAAAATTTCGTAAATGCAAGTTTTTTTCTTATATTTTTTCGCAAATGTAAGTTTTTTACTTTTCAAAAACCGCACTTGTGCCGTTTTCTCTATGGAAATTAACATAGGTTTTCACACTTGTGCTATTTTTTAACGTTTTTTCACAAAAACATACTTTTTACTAGCAAAATTTCGTAAATGCAAGTTTTTTTCTTATATTTTTTCGCAAATGAATTTTTTTTACTTTTCAAAAACCACACTTGTGCCGTTTTCTCTATGGAAATTAACATAGGTTTTCGCACTTGTGCTATTTTTTAACGTTTTTTCACAAAAACATACTTTTTACTTGTAAAAAACTAGCAAAAACGTGTTTTTAAAGTAGCAGAATCGCGTGAATTGGTGTTTTAAAGTAGCAGAATCGCATGAATTGATGTTTTAAAGTAGCAGAATCGCGTGAATCGGTGTTTTAAAGTAGCAGAATCGCGTGAATTGGTGTTTTAAAGTAGCAGAATCGCGTGAATTGGTGTTTTAAAGTAGCAGAATCGCGTGAATCGGTGTTTTAAAGTAGCAGAATCGCGTGAATCGGGTGTATGGGAATCTCGGGAATTGGGTGTATGGGAGGGGTGTGTTTCCCCAATCCTTTCGATCTTGGAGTTCAAATATTTTAATAAATATTCCCAAAAATAAATATTTCAATAAATATTCCCAAAAATAAATATTTTAAATAATCGTGAAAGTGTACTACTACCATAGGGGGTTTCTTTATACCCACATGGTTTAATATGGGTGTTATTTTATGCATGTGTATACTACCATAGGAGTTTCTTTCAATCCTAACCTGTTTTAAAAATAAATATTTAAAAAACCCCACATACTAATTTGTTTATAGGAGTGTGCTATTTTATACGTGTGTGAGAGTATCTGTAAATCCCATCATGTTTTAAAAATAAATGTTTTAAAAACCGCACGACAGACCAGAAGGCTTAGTGCAGCAAAGTATGTGGTTAGTTAGTGTAATGTATGTAAGTGAATTATTTTAATTTTTAATTGTGGTCCCACCTCCACCCGCCAATTTAAACTGGATAAAAAACAACAAGTGTTTAATATCTAATGTAAATCGACGCCACAATTTAACTGTGATTCTCAAATGAATACCGCAGAGTCCATTAAATCACGATGACAGATCTACCCCTCCCCACCTCGTGTGAATGTGGATAGTTACATCGTATGGCCAGTGCGGGAAAGATGAGGATACTGCTAACAGAGCGTGGTTCTGTATCTGGATATAACTTTAGGCTATTTGCCGCGTTGGGTTTGGCCGACTGTCTAGAACCGCTCTCGCTGCTATTGTTAACATCTGTGGTGGGGGACAGTTTTTACGAGCTCATAGAATGCTTGTGTTGTTAGATTAAAAAGACGCCACTAAATATCATTATATTCTCAGCTGGGAGAGGCTCTTTTAAAGAAGTTCTTATTAAATTTTAACATGTTTTAAAAAGAATCTTTCATTCATTAGTGTTATGAATCTCACAAGTTAATTAAAGGCTATTAATTAAATTAATTGATTAAGTATTGAATGCCTGTATACCGGGAGCATGTCAAAGACATGTCAAGGGGTATGTCAAAGCGTACCAAGGGTGTACCAAAGGAGTATGCTAAAGACATGACAAGGTCTACACTATCCCTCTGCTATATCACGGTTACGAAGTGAACTGCGAGAATCTTGTAGGATGTAGGGGTATGCCAAGAGGATCGAACATGAATTTTAAGAATGTGCCGCTTTTTGCGTTTTTTTCACAAAAAGTTTTCAAAACGTTAAAAAAACAACAAAAATGTGTGTTTTTTCAACAAGTTGAAGTTTTGGAGTTGTTGGATTTCTCTATGGGAATTAACATGGGTTTTCACACTTTTGCGAATTTTTTAGAAAAAAATGTGGTTTTTTGCAAAAATGCGGCCAAAAATGTGTTTTCTGCAAAACGCGGAATCGGCCGATTTTTTTCAAACTGTCGGATTTCTCTATGGGAATTAACATAGGTTTTCACACTTTTACAATTTTTTGAAAGAAAATGTGCGTTTTTGCAAAAATGCGGCCAAAAAAGCGTGTTTTTAAAGTAGCAG